>CM034146.1:152365912-152965912 GCA_019776745.2 Taxus chinensis | reverse complement strand
TAGCACCATGGAATTTTCTCTCTCCCATCATTGGATACTATGAGCATCACCTTGCTACATCTTTCTATGTTTATGGCTTCAAAATTCCGCTCCATATGTCCCTCTTTACACACTTTGTCTCTATACAGCTTACTTATGGATCCTTAATATTCATGATACACACCTACTATCTTGACATTTATGGTATACATCCTTTCACTTCACTAGTCACATACTTCTGGCATATTAAATTGCTCACAATAATCACATTAATGTGCCAACAACTCTTGATATATCTATTCAAGCTCAGGGGCATCCAGAATTCCCCTTATGCTACTCCATACACTATTTTATCCTCATGCTCTATCATTATGGACTCCTAGCTATATCATGTTATACATCACACTCCGTGTTTTGTGATATATCCTTCCTAACATCTACTTTCAAACACACACTTTCCACTCATGTCACCCAATGATCACAGTCTAGTCTCCATGGTTCATGCTCCTGACAGTTGAGCATCTAGTTCTTAAATGAACATCACATCATCTACTTTAACCACACTTCATCACTCTGTGTTTCATAAGATCTAATATTTTCTATGCTATTCTCAACAATCCCTAGTACTACACACTGTATTTTCATTACCCGATGAAAAATCTTGTTATTCGATGGTTCATAATTGATTGTTGAGGGAGCAATTCCTAAATGAACCTCATGCTCATGTACATCTAGCTGCGGGGAAGCTATGACTCCTACCATCATATACACATATTGCATATCACAAAACACCATCACTTTCACACAACATTTTCACATCTTGACTGTATTTACTCATTCTTTTCATCTTATACTATTTACATGTTGCACCATGTTTCCTATGTTAGATTAGATACTTCGTATGTCATTATATTCTCCTATTAAACATATGCACATTCATGTGGTAATCTTGAGGTGAATACAAGACTTTTTATAGATTCTTACATGATGCATGATTCTCAACATTGCTCTTTACCAGTCTCCACCAAGGCTCTTGGGGGAATCTCCCTTTAGCTAATCATTTAGGTCCATATTGTTATAAAATTTACTACTTCTTAGTAGTATCACTTAATTTTCACTGATCTATACATGCTTTTACATACTATTTATAATTATAACATGATAATGGTGTGCTTCATGTTTAGCATTTTCCTTACAAGATTCTATACAAACCAGGGTTATCTGCTACTTCTTGTTTCTTACTACTGTGTTGCCATTATTTGTAGGTTATGCCCTATGTCATGCTTGATCATTGCTTTACTTATGAATATGGCCACTTCAGACCTATGATTTTCTTGTGACATTATGAGTGATGTCCCATGTCTACAACCCACTTTTTTGCACAGTACCTATTGTCCTTCATAGTTGTCTTACTACATTATATTATATTGCATGCTTTATCTCTTTCATACTAACACTTGTTTCTAGCCTACATTGTTTGTACATGTGCCTTGGATTCTACCATGCACATCCCCTACCCCCTGTAGGATATCCACTCTCATGTGTATACATATCAATATTGGGTCCTCTTGTGTGTGTGAATACATATCTTCATATAATTGTCTCATGCACCCTAAATGAGGGGGGCATATTTTGGGTGAAAAAATCACCCTTATAGCAATTTAGAGCTCCAAAATAGATGAGAAAAATATAAAATTGGCACCAGCACACTGTTACAGATTGGTCTAGAATCTGACTTGGACCCAAAACAAATATCAGACACTAGTGCCTAAAATAAAATAGTAGTGGTGGAAAAAAATTTCCTAGTGAAAAAAAAAGCCAACTTCTCAGTTCAACATAGTTTTTAGAAATTTACAAAATAGTTCTTGAGTATCAGGAACTTACCTCTAGTTATAGAATTTAATCAATTAGTTACAAATATGGTTACAAATCAGGGATGTTCCATCTGTAGTGGTACTTATTTGGGAAGTGTCATGGAAGGAGAAATAAACATGCCTCTCTCCCTAAACCTCTTCTCTTGGCATGAGATCACCCAAAAAATTCACTCCTCTCTATTATACAATATATATATTATTGTAGTATGTATGTCGTATGTATGTATGATCCCTATATATATACATACATACATACATACTACATATATAATATAGTAAATATATATGTAAACATACCTCCATACATTTATATATATATTATTTATATGTAGTATGTTATGTATGTTGTATGTCTCTCCTTCCTACAGACATCGCTCCCTCTCATCTTCTAATCCTGTAATGTATGTCGGTATGTATGTATGTCTGTATTTGTCTGTATGTATATACATACTACATCCATACAACCTACATATACTATTATATATATATGTATAATGCTCTGTATGTATGTTATACCTCATACCTACATACCTACATACATATCTATATTATATATTGTATGTATTATGTATATACATACATACCTACATACCTCATGTTGTATGTATGTTTGTATGTATTTGTATGTATGTAGTATATACATACATACATATAATATATATAATATATAATATATATATATATATATATATATATATATATATATATATATATATATATATATAGGTATGTATGTATGTATGTATATGTATGTATGTATGTATGTATGTATAAAAGTTTTCAGTCCTCTTGTTTGGGATTCCTTCTCCTACAATTGTCACATGCAACCAAAAGATGGGGAGGAAACTATTGGGAAAACAAAACGTTCTTTCAACAACACAGAAATACCGAACAAAAAAAATAAATACAAAATTGGCGAAGGCACACAGTTATAGAGTGGTCCAAAATCAGACTTGGATCAAAAACATAGAACATAAACTAGTGCTTAGTATTAGATAGGAATGGTGGCTACTTTTGTCTTGGGGGAAAAATAAGACAGTTTCTTAGTTTAACAAAATTTATATTAATTTACAATATGGATCTAAACTATAAAACACTTGGATTCAGTTACATAATTCATTCAATCAGCTATAATTCGGTTACAAATCAGGACGTGCCAATATGCAATGGAAATTATCATTTAAGAAGCATCATGTAAAGAGTGAAAAACAAACCTCTCTCCCCAACACTCTTTGTTTGGCGTGAGAAAACCACAAAATTTTTTCCTTGGCATGAGATCACCCAAAAAACTCTTCCTTGGTGTGATATTTTCCGAAAAACCTCACTCTTGGCATTAGATCGCCTAATTTCTATCATATACTCTCTCACACATCAGGTGCAATATTTCCTTGGCTACTACTTTTACACACATTTTCCTTACTTATACACTTTAATCTAATTTTTCATATACGAAACTTTGACTAATCTCTTTCTCTTCTTTGTAGGGCTGTCCTTACAAGCAACATGAATCAGCTCACATTAACAAGCACAAGTCCTAGTAGCACGATATTATGCATACACTTAACCCCTAAGGTCTACCTCCCTATCTTAGTTGCCACGCTTCACATAATGATCACTTCACACTTCACATGGCTACTTGTACACTCGACACGTTATCCACTACACTCTTCACTAGATCATAAGGTATACATATTCTATCTACTTTATGCTATCAATTATTCACTTATCAACATAAATTGGGGGAAAATGTAGACACAAAATCTATACACTTGGGTACATTTCTAGGTCCTAAAGCATACTAATATATACACGATTCCTAATCAAGAAAACTAGTGGTTGACAACTCCTTTAGGCCTTTTGATTACTATCTCTTGCACTTTACTGGCTTTACACATCTTGCAAATCTGCCAACACTTGACTTATTTATATTTTGATGGCCTTGAACACTAGATCCTAATTATAATAGAAGTAAACATGTGCTCCTATCCCTCCTGGATGCCCCCGTCCCTCTCTTTATTCTTCTTACTCTTTGGGGTCCTTTTTAATTCTTGGTCACCTTTTAACACTTTGAGTCATACTTTTAGTTGTCAATTATGAAATTCAAACAAGGGAATCATATCTACTTAGTTACTTCTCTCAAATAAAGGGGGAAAGTACTATAATCATTATCCATCATCATCTAAGCTTGGAAAAAGGAACAAGAACATTTCAAATCATACTTATAACACATCCATACAAGGGACAAGGTTTGCATCACTCTGCATACACAACATAAGAGGGGATTTTATTCTATTCCATCACAAACATTCTACATACTTGGTACATTCTAGATATAGCCCACTATCATCATGAAAATTGCACAAGGGAATCCTAGGGCATAATTACATAAACATGCACATAGAATCACATGGAGTATGAGATGTAGTGCAGCTCTTGGTTGTAAGTTCACTCTTTGGGTGACTGTTGGGGTTAGTCCAACTCCACATTATACATAATTTTTTATTCGATTTGATGTGGTTTATGGAAATGTGTAGGTAGACATTTTTTTGTAGGTTACAGGTGCGATCGAAACCCTACAAGCAAAGTCATAGTTAAAAAATTAATATTAGAGTCAAGACCTCCTCTGACCCATAAAATATTCAGAACCTAATCATCTAAGTGGAACACTAGCACCTACATATCCTCTCTTCTTAGTGGACTATAGTTGTCCTCTCCTTCCATATGTACTTCTATACCTTACATGAATAGGGTTATCGGGACTTTCATCAATGCTATTTGATCCAATTTCCAGTTGGATTCCAACATAGATACTCAGTTTAGATCACTCATATATAGTTTGATCACATAGAATCAACCAAGTCATCTTTTCAGTTTCATTTTCTTAGGATTTTACATTGTTGAATGCTTATTTCTTGCACACTATTATATAGTTACCTAAATATCACTTGTTACAGTAACTTACTCTGAATTAAGATTAAATAAAAATCAGATTAAATCATATTTAAAACACAAGCCAATATGTAGGTGAGATTGAAACATCCAATTGGTGATTTAATGAAATGGAAGAAAATTGTAATCCTTGCATTTCTCCACTACCATCCATGCATCCATAGCCCTAATGGAGATACATTTTATTCTAGTCATAAAATTTCTCTACTACTAGCTAGAAGTACATAGCCCTGGTAGAGATACTGGAAAGACCCTGTACAGAGAGTGTTTGATATTGTTCTTGTTGTTTCTTTTGAATTTTAATTTTTGAATTTTTCTTGATTTTGATTGTTTTGATTTGTTTCTAACACATGATATTCAGCTCTCTCTCTCTATTCTACAAGGGGTTTAGAACCAAAAATTTCTTGGTGGAGGGAATGCAAGTGGTTGTGGAGACAAAAATTGGCAAGTGTCAACAAATAATCCAATGGGGTCTTCAAGAAAAGTTTTTATATGTGTAAGTATATGTGGATCTCAAGGAGGAAATTCATTTTTAATCCACCAATTAAGGAGAGACAAATTTCATTCAACTGTAGTCGATACTATTGACTCAAAATATGTGACAACAAGATGATCAAAGAGTTCACTAGAACTTGTGAAATAAACCAAGACGTGGAATGTTATTCAACTATTAATGAAATGTGTAGTAGTGAGCCAAGAAGTTGAATGATATATGATTAAATGGAGTAAATAAAGATGAACATCTAAGAGAATCATTATTTATTGAGTTTTTTGATATATGTATTATATTTTTGAAAGATATTTAGCTATGTGGAGATGTGTCAAGAATTATAGAATGGAATGTGTGGAGAATCAGGTCATGTTTTGAAGTCAGGACGGATGAAGAGAAAAAAATGTAAGAAACATCCACAATTCAATAGTAAAAACAAATGAAATTCACCCTAGTCCATGTAAGGACTACATGAAGTAAAAAATCAAGTGATAAATGAGATAAATGATGGGAGTAGTGGGGATAATGTAGATGATGAGTGAATCAAGAATTCCAAATATAATACATGGAATGGTGATATGTGATGGAGTGTAGAGATAAATCATGTAATAAGGGTGTTGAGTATGTTGGATGTGCAAGAAAATCCAGTGGTTGAGGACATGAGAATAAATCAATAGAAGAAGATAAAGTGCTATGAAGCATGGTGCTAGGGATGATATCATGGATGAGGTGTGGAAAATATAGTGTTGTCTGAACAAAGTGTGATAGTCAATGGAGCAATCTTGTGATGAGTGGGGTGTGATGAGACTAGGATGTCATTGAATGTGAAGAGGAACATAAAAAGGAATGTTCAACACATGAGAATGTGGCATAAAATTTAAATGATTGAAAAGTGTAATTGGATGTGGAGGAAGCTTGTGAATGCAAAAAGAGGAGCGAATAATAAAAATGGAGCTTAAATTAGTGGTGATTAATGCAATAAGGTGGATGTGAAATAAATTTCTAAATGATGTGAAGCAATGGGAGCATGCAAGGGTGGCTTTTGATTAATTGAAATACAAAATAATATCTCTATCTAAGTTAATCTAAATAAGCACAACAATGTAATAAATGATGTGAACTAAAATATAAATGCTAACTATTTTTATTTGATATTTAAATAAAATGAAATAATTTAAATAGGAAGTATAAGGTACTAACTTGAAAATGAATTACCTCATTTTGTTTCAGAACTAAATAGGATGATATGCAGATGGAGCAAAGTGTGATGGCACAACCTAGGAAATTGCAGCAGATGAAGATTTACCCAGACTAGGGTGCCTACCGGTGCCCTGGTTTGTAGTATGGGCACTCTGGTATGTAGAAAATATCAAGACTTGAATTTGGTAGTGTCGCTAGATTTTCACAATGCCTTGATCTTTGTTATGTGATTGTCACAATATCTTCCTTGATGGCACCATAAACTTGCAATCAATATTCACATGCAAAACCCCATAAAAACATCAAACCCTTAAAAAGAAAGATGCATATGAAGGGGTTGAATTGAAATTAGCTGTCACAATGGTGGATTTATAACCAAGTGTTACACTACATTTCAGACCTAATGTAGTTATGTGTGCTTTGTGTGTGAAATTGTGTGCCTAGGGTGTCTTAACGTCAATGACGTAGAGATAAGGGGCAATATCTAGATGTAAAATGTAAATGGTGGATGTAATATAATGAATACAACCATACCTATACAACGTGTGTGATGCAATGATGCCCAAATAAAATCCCTTGCCTTAGTAGATAGATAACCCTTGGTGGTAGATAGTCCTCTCATAAGATAGTAAGTATGTTATTTTTATATGGGGATATCTTGCTCAAATTTTGACATTAATGACCCAACATGATAACTAGTACCAAGGGGAATGAGAGGGAAAATGAAAAAGACCAACCTCAAAACTCTAAATTAGATGCAAGTGCTGCAGGAACCAAGACACCTAAAATAAGGACCGGGGCAGCCATGTGCGCCCTAGTTCTACCCTAGGCACCCCAGTCAAAGACTAGAGATGACAAATGAACAAATAATGACACCTGAGACTACTTGAGAGATAACTAGAACTATGTAAACAATTGACGATTGTGCAAGAAAATAGATAACAATGACCAAATAACTGATGAAAGGACTAGGGGATAGGTAATTAGTGAATACTTTTCTTAGGTGATATCCATATATAAAACAACATATTTGGTGGTATAAGTGTAATATTAAGTGCATGATTTTGTGAATACAACTTGAGATGAAATAATATGTGTATACAAGTGTAGACACCAAAATTGGGTCACACTCCCCTTGGTCCCTTTCAATTAATTAAGTATACCATGGCCCCATTACTAATTATTATTAATATATTCACCTTCACATTATTAATTAATTTAATTATTTTAATTAAATTAATTTCACCTTCACACCTCCACACCTCAGCTCACCCCTGGACCCATTATAGGGGCGTTCAACTCACAGTGATCTGAGTCATCACCCTCAGCACTGAGTCATCACCCGCAACATTGAGTTATAACTCCTAGTGCTGAGTCACTAACTTGACCTAACTAACTAATACTTCTTACTAAACCTAACTAGACCTCACCTAAGTTCTCCCTACCTTCTCTCTCTCATGTGAACTCTACTTTCCTAAATCGAATCAATGAGGAAAGCACGTAAAATCTGGGAAGATTTGCCTATTTTTGGTAAACCTAGACTTACCCGCCTTAACCGATGTCGGTTATTCCTCGACCGGGCAACATCGGTCACCTAACCGCCATCAGTTACTTTATATACAACTTTGCAACCTTTTTACCTGGGTTAGTCATTTTTAGTTTTGGGATTTCTATTACATTCAAGCACGAATCCAAATCCTCTCAGCATCCAGATAACACGAAATACTCAACCACATGCCCAAACAAACATCTGGTTCTCATTCTAAGGCATTAGAATACTCACAGGAACACTCTAGGAGTACTTCCGCTGGCACTTAACCCTAAAATCTCTTCATGGATCAACTACTATCCACCTTCACCTACCAGATCTGTAAATGACAAGTAAGTATACATGATTTGAATCATATTCAGCTTGCTTAAAGTATAGATTCTTTACCTCCTTCATTATGCTTTATATCTTCTTGTATTCCTTTATCTCCAACTTCTCACCAATCCACCAATCTGACCACCTATAGCCTTTTTGCCTTCCGTAGCTTCTCCCTATGTATTCTTGATTCTTCTTGGTAATATTATGAGCCTAACCACTTCCTTTTCACTCTCTATGTAATCATAGAGAAGCTCAAAACTTGTTTTTATTAAGTTACTACCAATTGCCCCTACCGATGTCGGTCACCTAACCATCGTCGGTTTCTCTTTACCGACATCGGTCACAAGACTGATATCAGGATCTATGTTATTTTATATTTTCTAACCAACAAGCCTATCCATCATCCAAAATCCATCCAAAACCTCACTTGATCAATCCCAGACCTTTTTCAAACCTGTAAAAACCGAAAACAACCTACCAATGCCTTAGATATTTGATTATAAATTTTTCTGTTAGATCTAGATTTTTCTTATTGTATTTGCATGAGATACCTAAATCATATAACTAACAATAGGATTTCTTTTTATTTCTTGATACCTTGCAATGCATTAATTTGTATTTAAAAATTGGATTGATAGCCTTCTAGGAAGCACCATGCTTCCCAGATCTAGCATTTGCTAGGCAGTCCATTAACCTATATTGTTAATGCCATTTTGTGGTCTTGTTGTGTTTCTTACAAGTCATTCCCCCTAGCCAAAGGTTAGCGCTTCATGACCAGCTTGGATCATAAATTCATTTATGCATGCATTCAACCTTCGACCTACATCTTACATGTATTCCTCTTAACTTATTTCCTATTCATTTTTAACTAGAGACAAATTAGGTGAAACATCTTGGCACGCCTGGTAGGACCCCGTATGGGTTCTTTTGCATTGTTCATTCTTAGGGAATCATTGTGTGTCTATTTCCTTTTGAAAGAGTTCACATTAAAATTTCTCCCTTGAAACATTCTTCCTCTTCTACTTGTCTCATCAAAAATCATATTTTGGACTAAAAAGAATGCTTCTTTCGTTTTTGTTATTGACATTAGTGAAAAGACATACTCTTTCCTACTTCATCATTTCTCTCATCGAATTTCATTATGTGGATTTGGATTTAAAATATTTGCATATCATTTCTTTGTGTTGCATCTGTAGCTCATTTAAAAATTATGGGAAACCTATATGTTGAAAGTCATAACTAGCTGATGGTTGATGAATTGAATTGTAGCTCACACTTTGTAGACTCTTTCTCTACACCAAACCACTAAAAACAAATTACCCATTTTCTTAAACAACATATTTCCTGGAATAATTTTTCAACTATCACACGATTAGAGGATTGACAGTGGGCTCTAATCTAGTTTCTCTATCCAGTTATTATCTCAGAGAAGGATCTCCCACACCAAAACTTACCTTAAAATATCCATAGTTGTCAGATTTTTTAGGGCACCTTTATCAAACCAAAAACTCTACTCTATTCACAAGTCAATCCTAAATGTCATAAGATAGAACATAAAATCTACCACATAGGATTTCTTGTTTGCTAGATTTTTGGTTGATCTATGTTTTGAGGTGTGAGTTTACCTTCTCCATTATTTCTCTCCCTTCACACTCCATAATCATAGTTGGTGTATTCCCGACTCTTTCTGAGTGTGTTAGGATCAATCATTTTCCATACTCAGTTTTCTGGGTTGGTCTTTACTTGATCTAAATCCCCAAATTCATTTTTTCCATATTTTCACAAATTTCATAGTAATCAATGTTGATCTAGCGACTGCCATCGGTTTACTCATCTCATTGCCATTGGTTTACTGACCACTGTTGGTTTCATGCTGTTTTGGTCATTTTAACCAAAGTAGCATTCACTACATTGTTGTTCTTTCTGGGATTTCCTCAATTACCTCACCATATCCATGTGTCTTTGATATCACTGTCAAAGTCTAGTTCCACTTCACTTTCATAATTTATTGACAAATTTGTAAATCCTTTATTTTCCCACAGTGAGCGTTATCATTCCTTTGACTGGCATCGGTTACCCACTATCACCAACAATGGTTACTCAATAGACGTCGGTCTCCATGTTTTAATTTTTCAATTAAAACAATGACTAGTTTTCACCTTTCAAAACCATTTTCTCCATTCCCTATGTGCTCCTGTGTCATCTACAAATCTCATATTACTAGGTATAATATTCGTCACATGGTTTTGACTCGTAGCCAAGCCAACACCCTCATATTCCACACCCAGCCTTCAGACGGCTCCCATCCTAACCCATCGTCACCTTCCATTCTATCACATATAGATCCCTAATCAGCCTATTACCATCAGTACCGGTGACAAGGAGTTCACAATACTCCTTGATCAAAACCCCACTCCACTTTACAACATTATTTATCCCATTCATCCACTCGTGACTCATCTAGGAAGATTATCTATGACATGCCTGTATCCATCCCACCTACACTTGTACTCACCTTTGCATCTACTACTACTAGCATTTCCCTAACCGCTTCCACCTAACCACTTGTTGTTTCTTATCTTGATCCCACCTCATTGATATCTATCATACCTATGGCATCTATCGCACCCGCGACATTTTTCGCCCTTATGACATCTACCATGCCTACATCCACCACCCTTGGTATAAGATTGCACATGTCTTCCACTACCCATATACCTATTATATCATAGCCACAATTAGTGTCACCAAACCAAAATCCCTTCCAAAACCTTGTTCTCTCCATCCCCTAGTCTCTTCCACCAATCACTACTAGGGTCTTTACATCCATGCCACCTACATATACCTATCACCAACAAGCACCTATTTAATCTACTACTTACTCTGGGTATTTTCCCTCAACCTCCATTCCATCTTATGTCACCTCATCACAATTTCCATATTTGGTACCACCACATACTGGAGTGCCACCCACGTCACACCCATCTTACCCACCCCCTTATACTGCAGGGGGTGATCCATAATCACAACCTAAAAATGACCTAATGAAACTAATGATGGACAAGATGAAGATATTAGAAGCATCTGTCTCAGGCTCTTGTAACTCTCTAACATATGAAAAGATTTGTAATGATCCCATTCACCCATCCATCCCCATTCACACCGTACCATGTGCATTGGGAAATGCTAAAAAGCTCAACCATGTTCAATAGCAAAGAAGATCCACAACAACACTTGTGGTCATTTTATAACATGTCTGTTACCTGATCGATCATGATGATGCGTTTCTCCTATAGACATTTCCAATGTCGTTGATGGGACACACTTTGGATTGGTATAATTCTCTACCTAGACACTCCATCTTCTCATTTAACCAGGTAGCTCAGGATTTTCTTGAGCACTTTTTTATTAACATCATCAAGAAAGTAACCATGACTAGTTGTATGCCACACGCTAGTATGAAGAAAAATATATAGTAGATTTTGTCGATCGATGGAGAAACCTGATTAACCAACTAGAATTCTAATTACCTCAAATAAAGTTAATAAAGTTATTTACCAGGGCTTGTGCTAGAAACATCTCACTAACTCTCCAAGTACAAACCTTCTGTACCTTTGACGAGGCATTCACTATGGATCGGAAGTTGGAAATCCATGCCATTGAAGAGAAGAAGATACAATTACATAACAGAAACACTGCATTTAAATCAAATGATATCTCTTCTTATTCCAAACCCCAAAATACTTATTCTAAAACTAAAGGGTCGGCCAATGCGGTTGTTTTGAAATCTTTCCGGCCACTCATCCATCTAACCAGTCAAAACATTCTTCTAACCTCTCCCACTATGCTATACCTTTCAATTTAAGTAGGGAGAAATGAAAAATATACTCCCATAGGAGAGCCCTACTCTGGCCATTGTTTTTAAAACTCGTAAAAGCAAGATTTATTAATCTTCCACCCATCAAACCACATATTGGATTTGAAATTTCTCGTCCTATGCACATGGATGATATAATGGAAATGATTGATTCAGTACATGGGAGCTTGAATTTTGAGGTTGGACAGTGATAGGTTGAAGTAGGCCGAGCACATTGTAGAGAATTTTGATCGAAAGGAAGAATCTCTAGATAAGTCTGAAATCTCAGACTTCAGAGGTGGGGATCTGTTATCGGAGGTAGGATCATAGCACAGAAAAATGAGTCAGAAGGTCTGAATTTTTTTATATAGTCAGTGAAATTCATCAACTTTGGAGATTATCGGAAAGTTTGAAGGACTTTGCAATCGTGATAACCCTCCAGATGAAGGCAAGATTCCTATCCTATCCTAGTGCCAACTACTCCAAAATATCAGAGAGTTACCCAAATCTAAACACTAACCTAAGGACTTATCAAGGTCCAGAAACCCGAGATTCCAAAAAATTCATGACTTCAGAGTTTCAAAAACCTACTCTAAGGGAAGGTCTTTCACCAAGAAGGATGTTGAACAACTTGCACACGTGAACACAACAATACGGAGTTCGAACTCTGACATGTAATGAAATTTCAGACATATGGAATAGTTCACAGAAGAGGGTTTGAGAACATCCTCAAGCCGACTATGAGTTTTATGACTCTCATAACCTAAACTCCAATACATTGAAATTTAGAGCCAAAGGAATATATTTTTCTTTAAAATGTCCAGTAGGGAGGTTTAGGATCTTCTGAAAATCGCTGCATTATCGACAAGTTTGAAGAAGGGACAGAGGATATACCATGTGTCGCAACCTTATTATAGTATGAGCACCCTCCATACAATGTATATGAGGAATGAGCCATAAATTTTGACTGGATGAGCTCAAAATGTTGCTTCAACCACCATAAGACTGCATTAGAAATCTCCTGCAACAATGATGGGTGCTACTGAAATACCCATACCTCCATTTAAGTGAGACAAAGTTCTTCAGAGAATGAAGGTAGCCCATAGAGTCCAAAATTTTAGTAGGTGTGAAATATGGAGATTTCTCACTCTACCCAAATGATGGAGGTATGGGATTTCCCCATCTTCTACAGAATGTAGAGGAAACTGAGAGCTTACCATGGAGGTCATGGGTCAAAAGTTCAGTGGCACCCATCTATTGTTATGAGGTTACCATACTGACATTATATTTTTTGTGGTTTGAAGCAAGATTTTCAGAATTCTTATCTGCATCACAACTTCTCTCATTCTTCCTATATATTGTATAGGAGGGGGCATTTTGACTTCATAATGTTGGATAATTTTTCTTTACACCCCTCCCTTATTCTCTTGTTTGTACAGTGAAACCTCTATGGAGTTCAAACATCCCAAAGTCCAAGATATGGACTGCAAGTTTGTGCCTCTTGGCCAGTTGTGAATGCATTGTATGCAAATCTGTGGAGTAATAATATAAGGTTCCATGGATGAATTTTCGAACCATCTACTTGAAGTTCAAAATTCAGACTTCGGGTTTTGATCCTCTGCATTTTCAGGGGTCTTGGTTATTTCAGTGAATCGGGTTATTCAGTACTTACATGGTTTAATGGCTTTCGTGGATTCTCATCTGTGGATTGATCTGTCAGGTGTATTGGGGTTCATCCTTCTTAATCTGAGTTTGTGGTTCTCCATATCCATGCAAAGCAAGTGTTTTCAGGACATTCAAGGTTCTTGGGTGCATCACCCCTGTCAGGATTTAGGGGTTTAATTTATTCACAACTCTGGGGTTCTTCAACCCTGTCTTCCAACTGGAAAATTAGAGTATATCCCGAGAGTCTAGAATCCTCTATGACTTTGGATGTGTGCATCATAACCTTTGAGGAATCAAGGAATTTTTACATTTTTCATCTACCTGCAGGGTTATCCTAAACCTCTGCAAAGTCCCACACTTTGAAATTTGGAACTCCATGTTTCGATGAATTCACACTAACTGCCCGCATGACATTATCCACTATGTGAGAAATCAGGGGTATTGCGATTTCTCCATAATGGATCCACTTTCAAATGTCCAAAACTCTTAAATCTTCAGGAGCTATTACTTCATTTCCCAACTTTAAACCACATACTAGTTTTGACTCTACTTGCTTCATCCTGGTTCAACTAACATGGTACAATGAAAACTCCCATTACTGAAATTAATCCATCCATTTTCTCTAGGTCTACAGGTGATGGTAACTATATCTACTTTCAAAAACATGAGTCCAAGAAATGATCTTGTCTTAGACAATCCTAATGCACTGGCTAACCAAAACCTTCAAAGTTTCTAGGAAGCCATGTTTCCAAATCACACCCCATTGTCCAACCAAACCAGTGAATCCTTGGCCAGTGACGGTACTATTCGTGAGGTTCATTTTTTTTGAAATCTTACCAACTTCTTCCACATAGTTTCCACCCACTTCATCTATCAAGTAAATTCTTGCATGAATTCCTTCATCCACGGAGGATTCCCCTTCATTTTCTCCTCTACCCAAGGAGGAGTGTACCATACATGACTTTATAATTATCCCACTCACTTCCCTACCTAATGAGATACCCACAGTACTTGATTTCCTACCCATGTAGGAGTTTGTTTTACCCTCACCTTCATCAAAAGAAGACCCTATCTCATCCACCTTGCATCCTCCCCAACATACAGGAGACCCATTAACAGTGCCCCTTTCTGGTCAGAGATAATTTTCTACCGGCTTTCAAGGATCTTGTGTGATTTTCTCTCATCTCTTTTACCCATAGATTTAGAGGCTAATCGCTTCCGTATCTCACAGGAACCAGATTTATTTACAGGAGTCACTATAAAATCAACATTGATTCCTTCCATTGCCATGCCATTCTTACATGTTAAAGCAGACCAATTAGACTATGTTGATCATTTCATGATTTGGGGATGCCTTCGAATGCCTATTTCAACTCAAATGCATATGTCATCTACTGATACTTCTACCATTGACGCTAAAGTGTTTGAGGCAAAAATAATTCGTTACACCTAAGGTAGTTGTGGTGATACCTTCCACATCACCTTTACCTACACGTGTACCTCTACCATTACTTCCGCAACCACTTGTGCCCAAACCACCTACTCCTTCACCCATGCCCAAATCTACTTGTATGTTATGGGTCTATTGGGCCCCTAAAATATTGACTAAGTGCACCAGGGTGCATGGGCATACAAGGCCTAGGCTGAAGGATGGGCACGTAAGGAGAAGGCACACAAGGCAAGGTTCTAGGAGGGTTTTAGAAGGGCCGTGTTGCATGCCAGAAGACAAGGTCTTGAGAACTTAGTTGTATTTAGTGTATCGGGTAGGACACGAGAAAAGCATGACCTGACTACATATACAGAGTGGATAAGGTGCCAGCCTAGTAACATGTTGGCATAGGAAGAAATATGCCATGTGATAGAAGTTTCTAGAAGACCATCATGGCAAAAAGTGGAGAGCTCAAGCCTAGAGGAGTCATGCTCCCATGGAGGGCCACATTCAGACACTTGGCGCCGGATCTAAGGGCACAGAAGGATGAGTTGGCACTTTAGGATTCCTATATATACAAACGCCCATAGAAAAGAAGATATAGAGGGACAGAAAAAGAGATCATGGATAAGAGAGGAGATATCAGAGATTAGAAATAATATAGGAGAGATTAATAGAGAGTGGAGCTTTGCAGAAATGCCACAAGGGACTCTGTTTGGGTTGGGTAGATAAAACATAGGAGAAAGATGTATCAGGGGATTGGAGGTTATAAAATTTATTTTTGAGAGCTAAATGATATGGATCTAGTTATCGATGCATGACTTCAGTCTGTTATAATGTAGTGTTTTGTAGTAAGCCTAATGAATGTAATGAGGTTTACCAAGTTAATATGAATATGATCCTTCTTGGTTCAGATGTCATTTACATGATTCTTCATAGTTCCATTTTCATGCATGTTTATGGAGATGAATATGAATTCCTATGCGCATTTTACTTTCTATTTTGATTCAGTTCTTAATCTATTAAGTACTTTTTTGTCTAGAATGACTGCACTAATCTAAAATCTGTTCTGAGCTCTATGATGCTTATATGCCTCATTTCCACTCACTTCCTTTAAGTTTGGATCATAGATGATGTTTTCCCACTCAACTCACATAAAAGAGATACTTGGTGCCCATGCGCGTGCCTCAAGTGAGCACCTAGCGCCCGCTGGGTGATAGGCTGGCACGCATGGGATTCCCTTGTTCTTTGGTGGGTGTAAAAATGACTACATTTTAGTTCCATTATCCGAGACCTCTTTTCAAAGTTGTAGTGAGAAATGGCATACATCATGATCTGTGTAATAAGTGATGACATAAGTATTTAACCTTGGAAAGTGTTGAATCATGGTTTAAGAGCACAAAAGATGAATTTGCTCAGAGATTCAGCACTGGACCTATGAGTTTGATGCATGTAGATGGGTAGAAGAGAACCTCTACCATGATTTGTATGAAACTTTTTTTTCTATTGATTCCCAATAGAACTGTATGAATGGATCTCAACATATAACATCTAGATCAAGCTGGTATTATAGATCATGCGTGTGGGCTCTAAGAAGAATAATAAAGGCTGTAGGATGCAGATCTGACATGGACTCATGCTGTGGATCATTGGTGGAAAGGTGTGTTGGCTAGCTACACTCTGGAGTACTCTATCTCCACATATTATTGTACTGGAAGTTGCTGAGTTTGAGTTTTTAACGGGAGCCTAGAGGATAATTTCTACATGTGCTATTCCTCTGGTAATGAAGATCTTGATTACTACCTTAAGTTTAGAGGCATTTCCAATGGCCGAGCTAAACTCTTCTAAGCACTGGAAAAGGAAGCTAGGGTGGAGGAAGATGGCAGATATTGCGATGGAGAAAGAAAGGGAAGAGAGGTGACTCAAGTATAGTGAAGCACATGAAAGGGAGATTGCTAGACAACAATGTGAGGTTACAAGTGTGATGGACCTATGGAGGCAGACGTTGCAGGAAGGAGTTGAGGTTCATGCGGAGGACATGTGAAACCCTAAGAAGTTTGTGCTACCCCATCTTGGCAAGCACGTAAGAGAGACCCCTTCAGCTTCTAATGAGAGTTCGTCATGTGGAGAGAGAAGATTCATTGGTGCACATCTAAACCCACTTAGTGACCAAACCTTGGCGCTTGGTTTTCCAGATCAAGGAAGGAATATTGCTAACCCAGTTGGTATCAGTGGAAGTGACAGATCTATGCCCAGGAGATACAATTTCTCATTTCCCACTTTTATGGCTATGCATATACTATTCCAGTATTTGGAGGAATTTTTGGACAAGGAGAAAGTACACAAGCCTTTGGTCTCACGTTTGGGAGTGGCACGGGGTACATGTATTGGTAGTGGGGCATTATCACAGACCATCGATGTACATAGTTTATTGGAATCTTTGGGGACCCTAGGCAGGACCACTATGAGGACATGGTGGGTCTAGAGGGTTAGGAGGAACAAGGGGACCTAGTGGATCTAGTGGGTCTGGTGGGTTAGGAGGACACAGGACCTGGTGGATCTAGTAGATCTAGCGGGAGCTGGTGGAAAACACTGGAGGAAACCAAGGCTCTGGCTCAGGAGGACAAGGGCCCCAACCACCTCCTCAAGTTTTCTTTGAGTTGTCTCTATACATTTTCCAGATTACAAGAGGTATTGAATATGTTGCAGAACATGTTCACAAGTGTGAGATGCTATGGCGATGCGAAGGGGATCAAAACCCCAGAACGGAAGGATTAGTTAGTTTGTAATGACGTTACAAGGGCATGCAAGTGCATAGCTGGTATAGGAAATATGACCCTCATCAAATGGTGGTGGATTATACTACTTTAAAGAATGCCTTCTTGGTAGAATTCCACATCCCTGAGTTTGAAAAGAAGAGCATTAGTGCCCTGAAGGACATTCAACAGGGAATGGCGAAGAGTGTGCGGGAGTATGATGCATGGTTTAAAACTCTCCTGTCAAAATTGTCATATGACATTCACCCTTCATAGCATGCTCAATGGTTTGTTGGGGGGTTGATAACACCTTTTAGAAGAGATTTATCTCATAAAACTTTCATAGACCCACATGAGGTGTTAGAAGCTTCTTTGCATGCGCTGAAGTTGTTGGAAGTGTTGATAGTGGTGTTAGCCCATTTCTGGAGGCTCAAATCGCTACTATAGCTAAGCAGCAAGAGAATATGTCTACAAACTCATCCCATGAGACTTAAAGTGGTATATGGTGTACATATTGTGAAGTAGAGGGGCATGTCAAGGATAGTTTCCCCTAGAGGAAAGTACGTGTCGTAACAGTAGACTGTGAAATTTGTCATGGGGACCATGATGCAAGTAGATGTCCCTTGTTACAATGCGTAATTCAAAAGAATGTGTCTTGCTACTGTAAGATCTACACCTCTACAACCCATGATACTAAGGATTATAGGCTTATTGATTAGATCCATGAGGCCATTGATCTTGGTGTGCACCAGACTAGCCAGTCTACTATTAGTTCTAAGAATGATGATCGCCATTATAAGGAGCACCACAGATGGAGGCACACATGGAAGGGGATTTCACATAGGATTCTAGTGGTCATGGTAACCACAGAGGAGGAAGAAGTGAGTTCCCACGTGGAACCTGTTTTAAATTTTGGGTCTACAGAGCATTACAAAGCATGAGTGCCCAGACTTATTGCAGTGCTCATGATGTGGGAAGAAAACACAAGTATGAGGAGTGCCCTGAGTTGTTTGAGCATATGAATCAGTAACACCAGAAAGACAAGGGTGCTACAATGGTAAGCATTAAGAAGGCTGACACATAATGGATGCCACAGGTGACATGTGATGCAAGCTTGGAACCTGTTATGGTAACAACAAGAGCAGAGGTCACACGTGCAAAGGAAATGCCAAGGCAGAAGAACCTGGTTTCAAGGGAAGAAGTGGTACATGGGAAGTACCCAGACCCTGCACATCAAAAGGAGGTATATCAAGAAACCATGGATGTCATCCAGAGTTTACAAGGAGAAATTTAGTGTCTAAAGGAGTAGTCTAGGAGGGAGGAGCAAAGAAGGAAGGTCGAGGTGTCAAAGGATGACCTGGATGAGGTCAAGGAAGTATGTAAAATCCTAAGGAAAGAGAATATTATTCCCTTGCTATGAGCATGGTTGAGAGATAAGGTACCACACGCCGGGGAAGAGCGTGAGAGGTAGGTCTTACATGCAAACCTTCCCCCTCATAGCCTTGACTATGATAGGGAGATCATGTTAAATGCAGTTGTGGATGGATGGGTACTTAGTAATATCCTCATTGACACAGGCACGAAGGTCAATGTTCTCACCTTGGATGCATGGACATCAGATGGGAAGACCTGCATTACAGCCATCTTTGAATGTGTTGTATATGGAAAAAAAAATGAAGGAAATGCCCATCGGTGTCTTAAAGGATGTATCTATCACCATTCAAGGGGCTAAGTTTACTAGGGACTTCAAAGTCTTGGTGCTTGCCGAGGTAGAAATTTCCCAGCACTACTTGGGAGCCCATGGTGCTTATAAGAACAATGTGGATCTTTGGTTCAGTAAGGGGTACATAAGCTTTGAAAATGATGAGGAATGAGTCATCATACCCTTGGCTGATGGGAAATCAACACCCTATATTGAACCTTTGGGAGAAGAGGTCCTGGATAGAATATATGTGTGCTTAATTAGGGATCTAGAGATAATTCATCTCATCAAACGAGTTATCCAGTTTGAGGATTCTTAGTCCCTAAGTTACACCGCCAGTATAGTGTGTGATAATTGGGCACATGGGACCTATGATTTAATCAGAATTTTTTTGAGAGGATTGGCGATAAATGTGACAAATGTGCGTATGGTGCGGTGCCTAGGAGGAAAGAAACTACCTAAGTACTCAGGAGGATCCTTCCCTGAGGTCTTTTAATAGGACCTGGAAGCTTAGTAGAAGAAGGAAAATGAACAAAGGGGGATGTTAAGTTATGTCCTACTCGAAAATACTATGAGCTAGTAGGTAATGCATCAAGATAATCTCTTGGAATGACATGAGGTGAGAATTGCCTTCTTTACAAGGTTTTGTAGGACGAACATGCCCACAGCTATATAAGACTACCATTGTAAAGAGACTACTTCCTTCCACATCCAAGCATGTGAGGCATCCTAGATGAGGAGTGTAGAAGCATTTCCATCCTCGTTATGGGTTTTCAAGTTATATTTCAGCCTACTAGGTTGTGTGCGCACGCATGGTACATTCATTCTGAGACACACCGCTAGACAGGGAATTGGAAAGAGTTAGCGGCTGATCTCATTCAAACATTTGAGTATCAGAGTACAAAACCCTTGGTGGATGAGGCATTAAAGGTTTTCAAATGCCTTACCATTAGGGATAGTGCTATAGCAGAAGATAGGATACTGGATTTGCTAGGTGAACTTGACCTGGAGGCACACTTTGAGGAAGATGAAATAGAAGAGACTTGAGCTCGTGTGTTTGGAAAAAGAAAAAGGGAATATGGTGTATGTTATTGATGGTGAAGAAGTAGAAAAACTCAGATGTTGACCATTTTGTAGGGACGCACGAGGTGGTAGATAGTGCTGAATGAATGGGCATCGTGCCTATCATGAGCCTTTAAATAAAAATAAGGTTAACATCGGCTCAGACGAGGAGCCTAAAGAGGCTATCATTGGAGACTATTGGTCAGAGAAAGAAGTCTCTAAGATAATTGATCTTTTGCATGAGTTTGAGGATTTATTCCTACGCGGGTATCATGAGCTTAAAGGCATTCACCATTCCTTGGGGGGAATGAGAATTAAGTTGAAGGTGCTCACCATTCCTTGGGGGGAATGAGAATTAAGTTGAAGGAAGGTGCATACTCGGTCTAGAAGAGACCATACCGAATGAATCCTAACTTGCGTGTGAAGGTTAATGAGGAAATAGATAAGATGACAGCATCAGGCATTATTGAAGTTGTTAAAGAGTCATAGTGGATAAGTCCCATGGTAATTAGCATCAATAATGATGGAAGGATAAGGATATGTATTGATTACAGGGACCTAAATGCAATGTGTATCATAGATCCTTTCCCAACCCCATTTACTGAAGAAATATTAGAGGGAATGGCAAGGCACGAGGTGTATTCTTTCACATATGGATTTTCGGGCTATCACTAGGTAAGGATTGTGAAGGAAGACTAAAGGAAGACTACGTTTGCCACTGAGTGGGGAAGTTTTACCTATACAATCATGTCATTTGGGTTGAAGAATGTTCCTGTTTTGTTTTCATGCATTGTGGTACAAGCTTTCCAGGAATTTATCCATAAATTCCTTCAAGTCTACCTAGATAATTAGACAGTATATGGGTTAGTAAAGGAGCAATTGTGACAATTTAAGGCTGATGTTTGACAACATGTTGGCAGTTGAGGATATCCCTTAACATTAAGAAATGTGTCTTTTCTGCCCCATTTGGAACATTATTTGGGAACATCATATGTAAGGAGGGCCTACTAGTATATCCCACAAAATTTGTAGTTATTGTGGGATTAAGGGAACCTTCTAGTGAAAGCACAGTGTGTGGATTTCTTGGGCAAACAAGGTACTATAGGAAGTTCATCAAAGGAAATGCCAAGATCACAGTGCCTTTAGAAGAGTTTCTTAGACATAGAAGAGTGACTTTCATATAAGGAGAGGTGTAGCAACAGAAGGAATTTGACACTTTGAAGGATAGGCTTATCACTGCGCCCATCCTACATTTCTCTTCTTGGGATAAACATTTCCATGTTCATGTGGCTGCCTCAGGAACCACCATTGGAGTAGTAATTACACAGACTTGTGAAGGGATTGTTGATCATCCTTTTTGCTTTGAAAATAAGAAATTGACACCAAAAGAGAAAAATTACAATATGCCTAAGCGCGAGGCATTTTCAATGATCTACATGCTTCACAAATTCAGACAATATCTAACAACCCCTTTTATATTTACACTGACCATATGGCATTGAAATACTTGGTGAACAAGCCCATTCTATAAGGGCACATATGTCGGTGGGTACTATTGTTCTAAGAATTTGAGTTCATGGTGGTTGTCAAACCAGGAAAAAGTAATTCTGGACCTGACCATTTGTCTAGGATTGATTCAGGGGAGGACGCACAGAGTATTGAAGAGACTATGCCAGATGCACAACTATTTAGATTATGACACATGCCCTCAGATTTGGAGGATATTGTAGTATTTCTCAAAATAGGTGTTGTGCCAGACGGAATGAAGGCCTTAGAGAAGAAGTTGGCCATATGCACCGTGCCCTACATGCTAATTAGTGGAGACCTGTACAAAATGGGTCGTGATGAGGTTCTACGCCGATGCATACTAGAACATGAGCACATTACAATTATGGAAGAAGTGCATGGTGGGATTGCAGGAGGACACTATGTGGGAAATGCAACTACATGGAAGATTCTACTCACAAGGCTTTGGTGGGAGACCATTTATCAAGATTGCATTGAGTTTTGCAAGGCCTGTGACCATTGCCAGTGCCTTGGTAAACCTGGAAAAAGGGATGAAATGAACTAGTGACCAATAGCCAATGAGGAACCATTTGAGAAATGGGCTATTGACTTTATCAGACCAATCTCACCAATGACGCGAAGGACTAGTTCATGGTATATCCTCACTTGTACTGATTACTTGACAAGGTGGGCAGAGACAACACCTACAAAGGATTGTATAGCAGCTACCATTGCTATATTTTTATGGGAAAACATAATCAGTAGGTATGGATGCCCATTAAGTTTGACAAGTGATAGAGGTACGTACTTCCTCAATGAAATGGTCAGGATTCTACTATCAGAATTCATGGTGGCCCATCACAAAACTACTCCCTATCACCCTTAGGAAAATGGAACTGCTGAGGCATTTAACAAAATACTTAGCCACACATTGACTAAGATTTGTGATGTTGGTAGATAGGATTGGGATGAAAAAGTATCAACCATTCTTTGGGCATATAGGAAAACCTACAAGAGGTTGAATAAGGCCACACTGTTTCAACTGGTGTTTGGCATGGAAGCTGTACTTCCGGTTGAATTCATGTTACCTTCTCTATGTATATCACGCACAGGAGGATTGGCCAATGAACAAAGTGATTAGAAGAAAGAATTGACAAGTTAATGCAATTGGACGAAAGACGATCACTCGCCAGGTAGAGCCAGAAGATGGAAAAATCAAAACAAAAGGCATGGCATGATCGTCACATTAAGAACAAGAAGTTTGAGGTTGGGCAGATGGTCTTACTATATGATTCAAAGTTTCTGCGCCAACCTGGGAAGTTAAAAGTGCATGGGTTGGGTCCCTACATCATCTCATACATCCTTGATTCAGGCGCATGCTAGTTACAAGCGTTGGATGGGAGGAGATTGTCAAGACACTTCAATGGGAGTAGGCTGAAGCCCTACACTAAATAAGTCTTCTTGGTGTTTGTAAATAATACAGTATTGCCAATTAGTTTAGGATTTCCCTTAATGTATTATCTTTTCTTGTGTTTCCACTTACTCGTTGTTGTTTTGTTTTGCACCTTGGGTGCCTGGTAATCTCATTACTTTTTGAAGGTTGTAACTACGCAGAGGACCGCACATCATTTTAGTGTGGGGTGGAGTAAGGTGGAAGAACTTGAAGTGTGAAGCGCTAGGAAGGATTGTATTGGAATGCTTGGTTGAATGGCCTTGTGAAGGAAGTACATGAAAGGAAAGGTGAAAAAGGATGGTTGGTGTCAGGGTAAGGATATTGGGGATCCACGTACAAGAGAGGAAGAAGCGCAAAAGTAACACGAGGTAGGTGAGAGAAAAAATCATGATAGAAGAAGTTCCTTTGGTGCTGGTTATGCATGCAAGAGTCTCCTGTCAAGATGGATTGGTTACATGCCAAAAGGTTGGGGAATTGTCTGCACAAGGTTGGGTGCGTGAGTTAAAGCGCTAAAGTCAGACTTTGTTGGAAAAATCTGCATTAAGTGTTAAAGTATGGTGGTAGGTAAGGTAGCATTTAATGTTAAAAAGTGGGAAAAACTATAAATAGAAGGTTGGGCACTTCATTATTTACATTGTGAATACAAAGAAGGAAGAGATTTTACGAACTAGGGTTTCTAGAGTTGATCCGTGTGAAGAAAAATTGGAAGATTTTAACAGGAAGTGACTAGTTTGGATCTGCAAACCAAGGGGAAGTAATTCACGGGCATGGGGAGAGTTGTGGAGAAGCATCATCTTGTGAAAAGATATTCCAGTTAGGGTTTGGCAGCTAGGGCACAGGTTGGAAAAGAGTATTCTTCGTAGGTTAGGGATTTGAACTTAGAAAGGGTAGAAGAGTAGAGCTAGGAAGAGACATTGAAGTGTAGAGAAAAACTACACAATGGAACCCAAGAAACTAACAATAACACCTAAGAAGGGCAAGGGCAAGGGAAAATAACAAGAAACCACCATAGGTACCAACAAAGAATGGTATACATAAATGCAGTACCCAGATGGAGTTTTGCTTGGGATGGAATGGGAATCCCATTGTAGAAAAATGACAATAAGTGACTATAATCATCGCACAAACACAATTGAAAAGGAAATGGAGTTGGAGTTAGTGCACGCCCAACTAACTAGAGAACACCTGAGGGGTTACCAATTTATAGCGACAAAGTCAATGTGAAGTTAGAGAAGGTGGGGTTATTGCAACTCTATGAGTTGCCCTACTTTAGAAAGCCAGAGTGCCTCTATCAGTGGCTAATGTCGCACATACATGAAGACCAATTTCACTTCATGGGGCGCAAGATGCGCATAACCCCTTAGCTAATTTCAAGATTCATAGGCCTTATCTGTGAGGAGATAGTATAGAGGATGACCTGTGTGACAACGAAGTAGTTAAGGATACAGTGGCTGCGTATGCGTATAAGAAAGGGTCAAGGTACTTTGATATCAGGGATATCCAAGACCTAGTGATGAGAATGGCCGCATTCCTGGTAATTAAACTCAACGCGTAAGAAAGATGGACGCATGTAAACAAATCCTGGTTAAATATTTGTAGAAAAATATCAGAAGGCACAATCTACAATATGTTCACATACATTACAGATGAAATTATCACCATCGCACAGGAAGGAGACATGATTCTCGTTGGTAATGTGCTCTTAACCATTGTGTTCTTAGAAATCAAAGTACCAGATGCAATAGATAAGTTCGTTTGGGAGTACCCAGAGGAAGACCCATCACTTGCAAAAATATTTGAGAAATACACTTGTGATAGTATGACACCCATGCACAAGGCACATCTTGAAAAATGGTATAAATGCTTAAGGAATGCATTCAGGAGCAAAATGGAGAATACCGTAGAACTACTTGTCAGTGCTTACAGTAGGAGAAGCTGAGTTCGCAGTATACCAACACTTTTGCATTGGTAGATTTAAGTTGGAGGATGAAAACATGAGCCCATGGTGCAAGCTCCCATTCACCTTCACAACTCAATACTTCCAGGCAGGAGTTAACAAATTCAAGGAGTCCAAAAAGTTAAAGCTTGACCTTGGAAGTTTGGACCGGGACCACAGGGAGATGCGCAGGATTTTGGTCTACCCCAACAAGCATGCGTACATGGAAAAATATGTGTCGTACGAAGTCCAAATAGTAAAACCCCTGACTATGACTATTAAAAGAAGGTCTGCAGTGCGTATATACCTTTGGATAAGGCCCAAATTTGAGAAGGGTGCTTATCTTGAAAATGAGATAGCTACACCTAAGGACCTAACAGGTAGGAAGAAGACCGTACCCAAGAAGAAGAAGATAGAATGAATAAAGAAGAAGGCACCAAGTGCCCAAGATACATAGGCATTAGGTGCCCAGGGAACAAGTGCTAGAACGCATAATTACATGTAAAGGAAGAGATCCCCAGTCAAAGAAGAGGCACTAAGACAAGAAAAGCTTATCACAAAGGAGAAATCATCGGAGGAGGAAGAGAAAGAAAAATCTCCTATACTGGAATCCCCAGTTAGGAAGAAACAAAAGGTGATGGAGGAAGCTGACTCAGAGGAGACAGAGAGCTTGGAGAAATACATAGGTGAGAGGGATGATGATGAAGAATATGATCCTGAAGGGGACCAAGAGCCACTTATTTTTAGTGTACACGATTCAAAAGAAGAGGGTGGAAAAGAAGAACATGAGTTCCTTTTCATGTGGCGCAAGGGTAGCCAGGAGGAGGAAGGCACCCAAGACATGGGAAGAAGTGAGGAGGTTGGCACATAGGAGCAGAAAAATCCAAGCCTTACGCAGGAGAAAGTAAACAAGGAAACATAAAGAGAAGCAACAAAAATCATTGAGGCCTTAGTAGAACAAGAATCGGAGTGCATCCCTGATATAGTGACAGAAGAAGATAAGGAGGAAAGTGTAGAAAAATATCACGGTAGCGCGGGAGGCCCTAGCATATTAGCAACTATTCCTAAGGGAACACATACAAGGGGAAAGCACATGGAGATCCAGAGGTAAGGAATGAGCTACATTAATGATCACAGTAAGGTGTTGTGTGTGCGCTTCCAAAGCACCTTCCCAACATATCAACTCATGGCAATGAGGTCATTTGATGAAGAAGGTGCAAACCCTCGGACGAGGAAGATTCTCTCTTTGGAAATTGAGTCCCACATCGACAAGCCAAAATTTGAGGTAAGCCAGGGGGGTACTAATGAAAATGATCAGAGTCAAAAGGAGACAACTCCTTTGATAAATGCTCAGTGGCTCTCAGATGAGTAGTTATGTAATGCACGCTCAACAAGGTCTCAGTTGAAGTTGAAGCTAGGATCTTTGGAAGGAATGACAGGATAAGATTTCTAGAAGTTAGAACTAGAAAAGAAGGAGGAAGAGCTAGAAAAGGAGGAAGAACTAGAAGAGAAGGCCAAAGTTTATAATAGGAGGAGTTAATTAGCACTCCAAATAAAGTGTGAGCTTAGGGAAGAAAAGGAAAGGGTGCGTGAAGTACATAAGAAGGTAGAATCCATCACAGATGCCATTTTTTTGAAGCATCCAGACCTGATGCCACCCACACAAAAGTATGGATCTTCCCTTGAGTGCCTTGAAGACCTAACACACATCCTCACCATGGAGAGACAACCTCTAGCCTTAGAATCTGTGCCAAAGAAGTAGCAACACACCTAGAAAAGGAGGATATATTAAAGGTAGTAGCAATCATGGTTGAATACAACAAAGTCCTTGTTGATGTAAAGACTTGCTGACCATACTGCTAAGGCCACATAAGATAACTGCGCAGACAAAGATAAAGTGGTGAGGTATTTTTGTCGCCAAATATAAAGTAGAGCTTAAAGAGTTCCAATAGAAGAACAAAGGGAATAGAGAAGAGCGGGATAGAATCCTGAGCCAAGGTTTAAAAGGAAGCCAGAAGCTATTGAGGCCCTAAGGGGTACAATCAAGAACCGATTGAAGGAGCTATACACACAGATTACTAGAAGGATGGATGCGCTTGAGGATGTGGGCAAGGAGTTGGAATTTTTTTTGAAAATATGAATGCTCAAGGAGATGGAATAAGGTTTTGGGAGGTAAGCGCCCTAGTCAGAGACATCTACTAGAGAGTGCAAAACAAATTCGATTCCTGGAACAAGTAGGAGGCCAACTTGTAAAAATATTTTCCTAGCTTGTTGCAATAATGCCATCACTTCCCATTATGTCTTCTTTCTTAAACTCTTCATCCCCTTATTATTTCCCCAAGACGTTAAGTATTTTGTGATTCTTTATTCATTAGAGAAGTGTTCCCATAGGAAGAGAACAGGCGAGTGTGGGGTGATGTTGGGCCCCTAAAATGTTGAGTAAGTGCACCAAGGAGCATGGGAACACAAGGCCTAGGTTGAAGGATGGGAGTACAAGGAGAAGGTGCACAAGGAAAGGTTCTGGGAGTGTTTTAGAAGGGCCATGTTGCGCGCCGGAAGACAAGGTCTTGGGACTTAGCCATATTTTGTGTATCAGGTAGGACACGAGAAAAGCGTGACCCGACTACACATGCAGAGTGGATAAGGTGCTATCCCAGTGACAAGTTTGCCTAGGAAGGAATATGCCTTGCGATGGAAGCTTCTAGAAGACCACCATGAAAAAAAGTGGAGAGTTGAGGCCTGGAGGAGCATACTCCCATGGAGGACCACATTCAGACACTTGGTGCTGGATTTGAGGCCACAGAAGGATGAGTTGGCACTTCAGGATGCCTATATATACAAACGCCCGCAAACGAGAAGATATAGAGGGATAGAAAAAGAGATCATGGATAAGAGAGGAGAGCTCAGAGATTAGATATAATATAGGAGAGATTAATAGAGAGTGGAGATCTATAGAAATTTCGTAAGGAAATCTGTTTGGGTTGGGTAGATAAAACATAGGAGATGGATGTACCAAGGGCTTGGAAGTTTAAATTTCTTTTTAAGAGCTAAAGGATATGGATCTAGTTATGATGCATGACTTTGGTCTACCTTTCTGCGATGCTTTGTAATGAATCTAATGAATGTAATGAGGTTACTAGTTTATATAAATATGAT
This sequence comes from Taxus chinensis, assembly GCA_019776745.2. Taxonomy (NCBI): domain Eukaryota; kingdom Viridiplantae; phylum Streptophyta; class Pinopsida; order Cupressales; family Taxaceae; genus Taxus; species Taxus chinensis. The sequence goes on along the minus strand of CM034146.1, from coordinate 152,937,032 downwards.
CAGTAGTGATTTTGGTGCATTTACATATCTTCATGGTTCTATTTTATGCATGCTTATGGAATGAGTTTGAATCCTTGTGCATTTCCCTTTCTGTTTTGATTCATTTCTTAATATGTTAAGAACTTTCCTATTTGGAATTACTGCACTGATCTAGAAGCCATTTTGAGCTCTATGATGCTTGCATGTCTCATTTCTAGTCACCTCCTTTAAGTTTTGATCATTGATGATATTTTACCACTCAACTCACATAAAAGAGAGACTCGGCACCTACGCGTGCCTCAGGTGAACACTGAGCACCTACTGGGTGATAGGCCAACGCGCATGGGATTCCCTTATTCTTTGTTGAGTACAAAAATGACTACAAGGTCATACCGATGCAAGGTATAGTTCATCCTCCTATTAAAATTGATCTAACTACCACTTCCCAAGCCATCACCAAGATTACCCCCACCTAAGAGGAGAACCCAACCTCTCAGATCCCATACACCAACGTTTCCTATTGCTCCTTTTTTGCCTTCGTCACTGCCCTCTATACTAGGTCCACACCCTTTAACCTTGGTCAAGAAAAATCTTATTCAAGGAAGGCTACTAACGCGTCAACCAATTTCCTCATCATGACTACATGTATCTCCTGAAATACCTACATGACCCCTTCCTTCATTATTACCTAGTTTCTTTTCACCTCCCATAACAACAGTCTCACCAATTCCCTCATTATTACATGTGACAATTCCTTCCATATTTCCTTCGACTACTATCTTTACCGCACCTCTACTATCACCTTAGTTAGTCCATTCCCTTTCGCTGTCTTCCTTCCCTTATTCATCACACACTTCTTCTACTCCTTTACCCAAGAAGGCTCAACCAAAATCCAATACTCTTCTACCTTGTAAAAGGGTCGGGAAGCTACACTGACTCCCACAACCAATTCATTAATTACACCTTTAGCCAAGTGGGTGCAACCGAAAAAAAAACCACATCATCTACTAAATGAGAGCTTGAAATTACTCACACACCTATGTCACCATCCAAAACTAATCTCGTTTCACATTGTGATCCGTTGACAGGATCTTACACCAACATCTTGGCTAACCTTTTGGAAACCTCTATCATCACATTGCTACCACTTAGACCTTATGAGCCATTCAAAACTAAACCGAGAGTGTTTGATGATTCTAAAATTTACGCCTACCATTGTGTGTTAGGACATGATGTAGAAAAATATAAGGCTCTTAAGACTGTTATTCTTCACCTATGTCCTCTTGAAGAAAACTTTAACAATGATGATATTTTAGATGAGGACCCTATTAAAGTTTCACCTATCTCCATACAACCTCATTTCACACCTATTCAACAATTTCCATCTCCACCTCCATAAACCTTTTACCCTCCTTTGTAATTTAAGATCAACATGGTCCGTATTGGCGAGCTATCCAAAATCCCAACAAAATGCCATTGTTCCCAAATTCTTCCACGAGATCCTATTCCTTCGCCATTATATTTCCCCTCATGTTGTTACACCTTCCATGACATACCTTCTCCCTCTTTATCTCTTCCTTAGATTAACATGATTCAAGTTTCCACATGCTCACAAAAGGACAAAGGAAAATAAAAGATAAATAAACCATTCGTTGCACCTGTACCTAACATTTTGTTGGCCCCTACACGCAAAATCATTATCTGTGGACCAACATTCCCTATGTCAGACGGAGAGGCTCATCCCACCATACTTAAGAAACTTCACCAATCACCTCTAAAAATGTCCCTGTATGACCTTATCCAAACCTCTGAGTCCCATCATCAGGTCCTCTGTAATATCCTTCAATCTATTGAGGTTATACCTAATGACCCTACACCTATTACCTTCCTTATCACCCCTCACCACTTCACCTCCTCCTTCTACCCCCTCTACTACTCACTAAGTGGCTGATTTTAGTTTCTCATATGATGAGATTGTACCCCTCTAATCGGATGATCCAAACCTTGCCTTGTTCATCTCCATGTATATTGAGAATACACATGTCTATCGTGTTATGATCGACAGGGTCCTAATATCAACATCATTTCTTCCCATGCATATCAATAGATGCGCATTCCTTCCAATTGTATACACCATATCCTGGTTATGCTACATTCATTTAATGATGCCATAACTTCCACCATTAGAACTATCATTCTCCACATCCGTGTGGGCCCATGGACTATTCCTAAATTATTCTAGGTATTGGAGGGGGAATTCAATTATAAGTTTTTGTTTAGCCGACCCTAGATTTGTGCCATGGGTTGTGTTCCTTCCACCTTACATTGATGTCTAAAATTTGAACGCGAAGGGAACAAATACACAATTTTGGTTGATCCTTCACCATTTAAAATGTGTAACATGCTCTACTGACCTAATGATGTCCTTATACCAGTTAAGGCCTCTACCACAGACACAGTTGTCCCATCCAAAACCGCTGACACCACTTCTTTGGCTGTTACCTCATCCACCATTCTACCACTAATCCTCCCACAATCACCTCCACTATGCCTACTATCATTGTGGCTTCTACCACAGGCCAATAAACCAACCCATCTCTAGCACCAACAATGGACATTTATCCTTCCCATTCTTTAGGTGATTCTTGTATTCCCACCACCGAAATTCCAACTTTGGATCCCTTAGTAGACATTTTCCAATGCCTTACTTTGAGGGAGTATCGCCTCTATAACGTAAACACTTTCCTTATTACTCAATAGTATGGAAGCCTCCTTTGACATCCAAATTACAATCAATGGGTAGGTAAGGCCTTTTCATATGGTTCGACTCATATTCTTACTAATTTTACATATGGGGGACTTAATGATCCTTCACAAATGCATGAACCACTTACCTAAACTAGACCATTCTCATCCGATTTTTGGTAAACTAATCATCGCTTTGCTTGCACAATCCTCCATCGTTGTGCATGGAAAGGGTTTGGGTTTGGTACCTATGAACAAGGATGTCACATAGTCATTTATTGCACTACCCGTAAATACAAAGATCGTCATGGTCTTGGATTTTTGGAAGATTCTTCTTCCAAGAAGGCTTGTGTCCTCCTCATAGAGGAAGAGACACCTTCTCCACCTTATTTACCTATGCCACTAACTTCACCTACATATTCTATGGATCCAAAATCCATTCCTCCAAACATTTTGTTTTCATAAACACCGTTTCCTTAGGAAGTCTGACCTATCAATGCGATGATGAGGCTATTGCTTCTATTCCCTTCCTTTATCCTGACCTAATTGATGATGATAATCCTTATCTAAATGTTTTTCAAGGTCATGATGATGATTCAAGTATCACTTATTTAGGTGCGGAGGAATCTTACATCCACCGGCCGTTACCTTCTGAGACACAAACAATGTTGAATGAATCAACCATAAAGATCAACATTCATACTCATGATGACCCTCACATTCTAAAGATATGCCAATCTTTAGATTCCACTAGGAAGGAAGAATATACCTCTTTCCTATGAGACTATAGTAATGATTTTTCTTGGTCTTATGCCGATATGCCCAGTATTGACCCAAATATTGTGGTTCACAATATCATAACCATCCCTGACGAACCTGTAAAATAGAAACTAATAAAAATGCATCCACACCTTGCCCTTCTTGTAAAAGAATAACTCTAATGCCTCATTTCTATTTCTTTTATTCTAACCATTGATTATCCCCAATGAATTTTCAACTTCATTTTTGTCACAAAAGCAACAGGGGGATTCCACATATGGACATATTTCCGTGACGTCAACCTAGCCTACCCTAAAGACAATTTTTCTGTACTAAGAATTGACCAACTCATTGATCTCATCGCTGGTCATGAGGTACTATCACTCATGGATTGTTTCTCAGGTTAAAACCAAATATTACTCACACTAGAAGATCAACACAAAAATACCTTTATCACCTCTTAGGGGACCTTCTGTTATCGAGTTATGATTTTCAGTCTTAAGGATGCTGGTGTTACCTACCAGTGGGCTATGACCTATATCTTCCACGACATTATGCATAACATATTGGAAGATTATGTAGATGACTTTCTTACCTAATCTAAATGTCAGGATGACCACCTCATGGTCCTTAAAGTTATCTTTGATCATCCACTCAAATAATGCATTCATCTTCAACCAAAGAAGTGTGTTTTCACTATTCTCTTAGGTAAGCTCCTTGGTTTCATCATCTCTTTATGTGGCATTGAGTTCGACCCTGCTAAAATCAAGGCAATTCTCAAGATGTCTCCACCTATTAATCGATGCCAATTACGTAGTTTGCAAGGCAAGTTGCAATCTATTCATCGTTTTATTTCCCAACTCTCTGACCGTTGTCAACCTTTTCATCATCTCCTTAAAAAGGATGTTTCCTTTAAATGGGATGATGAATGCCATAAATATTTTGAAGGATTAAAAGGATACCTCCTCAAACCACTTGTGCTCATCCCTCTTAAAGATGGCAATCCATTTTTTGTCTATATTTCTGCCATAGACCATTCATTGGTAGCCATACTTGCTCATCGTGACAAACAACATAGAGACCAAGTAGTTTATTATATAATCCGTACACTTCTTGACTATGATACTAGATACAATCATGGGGAAAATATATTCCTATCCCTAGTCTTTGTCGCTACCAAACTTCACCATTACCTACTTAACCATAAAACCTTTGTTGTCACCAACATTGACCCCTTGCATTATATGTATGCTAAACCCTACCAACATCAACGTGATGCACGTTGGCTTATGATCCTTGTAGACATTGATCTTGAATTTATCCACCAAAAATCCATCAAAGGATAAACCATTTCTAACCAACTTGTAGACGCACCTCTTTCCAGAAACCAATATTCAAACTTTTATTTTCCAGATGAATCCATCATTACCCTTTCCCTTGAAGATAAAATTTTTCAAATGACCTTATTCTTTGATGGTCCCAAATGTCAGCGTGGGGGTGGTGTGGGATTCATCCTCATTCCTCTTGATGGTGAGCCTATGCCCTTATCTTTCAAACTATATTTTTTTTGCACCTCAACATTGGTGAATACGAAGCACTCGTATTGGGTCTTCAAACTTCTTCAAACTTTTATTACTCTTGATGGTGAGCCTATGCCCTTATCTTTCAAACTATATTTAAATCCATTAATATTTTTGGTGATTCCCAACTAGTGGTGAACCATGTTAATGGTCTAAACTAGTGTCATAACTAGATATGTCAAAATTATAAACATCATGTCAACATTCTCTTAACTACCTTTGACCATTATGAACTTCGCACCACCCCGCGTTCCACAAAACAATTCATGGATACCATGGCCTGTCTTGCTTCTCAAATACCCACTTCACCCTCAGACTTGAAGATATTTTTCACAATACAAAGATTTTGATCACCGTCTTACCTATTCCTAGAGGTTAATTTTTCAGAGAAATAGAAATTGACCTACAAGATATTTAGTATAAGCCATTTTATGACTACCTTTCCCTTTACATTCTCCCTCTGCATCTTACCCACAATGGGCAACGAGACTTCCTCAAAAGTGTCTCCCGCTATGTCATCATGGGTGGTATTCTTTAGAAATGTGGATTTGACAACATCCTTTTAGGTTGCCTCACCATTTTTGAAATACCATATACTATCAAAGAGGTTCATGATGGAAGTTGTGGGGGTCAGTTCAGTGGTTTAGCTGTCACTAAGTGCATCCTTCACCTTGGTTATTACTTACCATCCTTAAACCATAATTTTTGTGACTATTTCAAGCGTTGTGTGAAGTGTCAACAACATGCTAATCTTCACCATACCCCTAGTCATGCCTTACATTTCGCACGAGACCTTTGACCTTTCTCTCAATGGGGTCTGTATCTCATTGGCGAAATTAACCCTCATTCTTCTCAATGTCATCAATGGATTATTACCGCTACTGAATATTACACTAAATGGGTGGAAGATACACCTATTATTTCTACCAAGGCTGAGAAAATATTGATTAACCATCATATCATCTATCACTTTGGTGTTCCTCACTAGTTAATCACTGATAACAGTAAACAATTCAAAAACAAAACCCTATGGAAACTCTGTGATACATTTGGAATTAAACTTAGTTTCTCTTCACCTTACTACCCCTAAGAAAATGGCCAAGTTGAATCAATAAACAAAACCTTCAATGAAATTATTTAGAAAGTGGTCAATGATACTGGCTAGGATTGGCATACGCACATTCCTTTCACCTTATGGCCTTACCGCACTAATATTCATACCTCAACTGCTGCCACACCCTTTTCTTTTGTGTATGATGCGGAGCCTATTTTACCTCTTGAAGTCCAAATTCCATATCTTCGTATCTCACTCAAAGATATGATCACCAATGATGATTTTCACTAAGATTGTTTGGCACAACTTGAGTTATTAGACGAGTGTTGTTTAAACTCTCTTAATCACCTTCAAATCTACCAAAAACGTATCAAATGCGCCTACAAAAAAAATGTCTAGGAATGAACCTTCAAGCTTGGTGACCTCATCCTAAAATAAAATCAACATGCAACAAAAGCAAATAAAAGTAAATGGGGCAAATCTGCTCCTAATTAGACCATATATTATCACTCATGCATATGAATCAGGTGCTTATCATTTTTCTTCCCTCAAAGACCAACTTGAACCAGATCCCCTCAACACTTTTCTTATTTGACCATTATATTATTGAATCAAGTCCTATATAATCATTTGTCTATTACAAACTCATCCCTTGAGTACCCTTTCCTTTCATCTCCCCTATTTTGAGGACCAGTGACTAAACAAGAATTGTGTGATCACCCACCACCTTTCAACCTTCTCTTCAACATGAGTACCAAAACTCTACTCATGGATAATTTTTCATTTTTTTCAAGATGGAATCCCATGGTAATTCATCACTTCAAATATCTCTTGCATAGTCAACCTTTGTGTGTAATGGTTTTGTCTTCATAAAAGAAGCCTATACTCCTATATAGTCTTGTCCATGACCTATAAGTCCAAATAAATTTAAAAGTAAAATGGGATTCAACTCCTTGAGTAAAAATTCTTGTAAATAGTTGATTCCCTAAAAAAGGACATCTACCTTTCTATCTAGTTTCGATAAATAGATTGTTCCCTTGAAGGAAAACTATAAATATAGACCTACTATACATAGTCTATCCAAAGAGAAGACTGTTTTTGAACAAGTAAAAATAAAAATATTTTGAAGCTTCCCGCATTGATCAGCTTCACGAATACCTCAAGGAGTCATTATCTTCATCCCACATAGACTTCCCACATCGATCAGTCTATAAAAAATCAAAAGTAAAAGCAAAAATAAACATACAACGTTTTCATCATGGTCTTGCCTTCTGGTTTTGGGTATCTTGCAGAAGAGGCATGCTGTCTCACAACAAGGTTATGCTACAACAAACCACTTCACCTCACCTTTTTTTTTTTGGATCTCTTACCTACTCAAGGGACGTGCCAAAAAATATGACATTTCGTGATCTTGTAACTTCATCCACCCTTATAAAGTTTAAGCATGCAACATCTTTAGGGTCTTACGTTCATAAGCTGATCTTTTTGTGTAATAGATTTATAATGGTCCTTACCAATTAGGCGGCACCCCACCTCTTTTACCATTCACCTATTTTTCTACCTATTGATTCTGCTGCATTGGACTAGACCTTTGACACCTACACTCAATCATACCTATTCAACCTAGACTCCATCATGCCTAAATGACCTACACTCAACCATGTGTATTCAACCTCACCTTAACCATACCCAAGTGAACTCAAACCAGTCACACCTAAAACCTACCAACCCATTCATCTAACTCACTATATTCTTCCCTAGCTTAAGGGAGAACTACATTGGCCCGAGGCCCTTGTTCATTGGGGCTATGTAGGCAACACTCCGAGGGCAAGGGCCCCTTAGAGGTTAGCTCGACCATATTTCTATATTTTTATATCCCTTACCCTTTTGTACCTTATTCCCTTAACAATTTTTCCTCTTCTTATGTTCACATTCTACCCTAGTTAGTTCCTATTCATGCAATAACTTAGAAATTAACATATCACAACAAACATGCATTGTTTCATCACACTTACCATTTTACCACCATATCCATATTCTACCTAACTTATTTCACATTTTCCATGATATAAAATATTTGGAAGATTAAACCAAAACATACATATACATCATCATTTATTTTCTATAATACAAATAACTTGTAAATTAAATAAAAAATAAAAGTCATACTCAACCATGCCTACATGACATCGACTCCACCTTGCCTATATGAACTTGAATCAACCATGCCTATACCTGACTCCACCATGCCTATACCTAAATCTATCATACCTAAATCACATAAAATTCACCATGCATATACCTAACTCAACCATGCCTATACCTGACTCCACCATGCCTATATGACCTCAACTCAATCATGCCTAACTCAACTAGTTTCCATGATACAAAATAATAATGGAAATTAAAGAAAGTACATCATCCATCCAATAAACATCATCAACTATATAATGGGAGAGTGTCTGTGTATCAATACATATATACACAGATATAAATAGGTATCAGTATCTCAAAACTCTCATGTACAATCATCGCAGTCTTCGGCATGCACAGGCCGGTATATGTATCAAAAATCAAAATGATAGTATAATATCAGATACAAAGATCAATCACCCCCACCTAATGCCCTCCTCTCCAGTCTCACCTGTCTCCTCCTCCTCCTCACCATTCAAGCGACCTACCATCTTCTTTCCACCCTTTGCTACTCTCTGCCTGGCCTCCATCTCCTCATCCTTTCCCTCTATGGGGCATGGTCTCCAAGAACTAGTAACCTCACTCTGGCCCTGTCTCTGGGGCTGATGACCCCCTGTGCTACTGGAGTTGTGAGTCCTGGATCTAGTACACTCATTGGTTTCCTGTTGGGATCAGTGCTCAACATATGAAGGAACATCAATCCCTATAATGGCTAGATCGTCATGATAATAATGAACCTCGTTAAAGGCACCCCTAAACCTTGTCATGGATACATTCTATGGTGGTGCCATCGGCCTAACTACCCCCTATGAACTCTTCCTAACCAACAATGTACCATGTCTTGGTGTAGGTTCCTATACTATGGGACCCTATCCTTGTGCCTGTGATGGTACTTGTGTAGATACCTGGGCATGTAAGGCCACAACTTGTGCCTGTGCTATTTCCAACTGGCCATGTAATCCCACCACCTGTGCTTTTAAGGTGGCTACCTACCCTCCATCCCTATCTCCACCCTATGTGGAAGGCTGTGACTGTGCTACTTGGGCCTGCAGGGTTATCACCTGTGCTTGCAAGGTGGTCACTTGTGCCTGTGCCCTTGTTAGTTTTCCCTGCAAACCTATAATATGTGCCTGTATGGTAGCAACTTGTCCCTGTAATGTATCTCTCTGAACTATGAATATAGCTAAGTTAGGTTGCCTTCGCCTCAACAGTGTCACCCATAGTTGTACCACCCATCACTGCATGTATGCATCAGTAGTTCCCGCATCATCAATCCGTTGATCTACCACATGATCCTCCTACCCTATGGAATCACTCGGATGTGGTGGAGACATGGGTCTCTCCATGTCATCTCTATGGTACTATGGAAAAGGTGGGGGAACATCCTGCCACAGTCTAAAATACCATTTGACCCTGTCTACGGGCATCATCTCATGCTCACCGACATGCTACACCTGTATCCATCTCAATAACTGAAGCCCCTCTAACTCCTCAGACATGCCTATATACAATGAAAACCCCACATATGGCCACAACATGATATCCACTGTTGATACACCATCTAATAACTTCCTATAGTATGTAACATCATATGTAGCCCTAACCACCCTCGGATGCACCCCAACTGGTACCCATCTCCTAAAACCCACTCTGTACAAACCACCCCTGAACCAGTCCTCTCATGGTAACCTAAATGGATGCACACAAAAAATATTCTCATACCCAGCAATGTAACAAGTATGTGTAACACATACCAAACCTCTTGAACCTACCATAGGCCCATAGCTCCCTATATAGATGAACTATAAAAGTTGGTGCCCAAACAAAACATATCTACTCCTCAATCATGTGCTGCAGCACTCCCATCAGTTCTTATGGAAATATCCCACCCTTAGAATCTAAAAGCGCAAAACAACCTACTGACACCATCATCATAATAGATAGCATGGTCTCCTATGGATATGCCACATACTTATCCCCATAACTCAGACTCGCACTATGATAACTCAGCATGCCCATCGTCTTACCAAATACTGCCACTATCATCTCCACTGACACCTCAGTTGAAATCGAATACACTGAATCCCCAACAATAGGAAGCAACAAGATCATATACACATCCTCTAATGTGAATTTCATCTCACCAGTTGGTAAATGAAAGGTATTGCTCATAGATTTCCATCTTTCAATGAGAGCGACCATCAAGCTATGATCTTGATCTATAAGCCTATAACACCTAATCAAATTGAGCATCACATCTACTATGTGCTCCCACTCCTCGGCTATCACACTAGATTACATTTTTACTAATAAAGGTGGTACTCTGTCTCTCATAGTCAAGTGATCCCTTGATTGCATCATCCAAACAAACACTGTCAAGTTGTGACCCTCTCAAATTACCTATTACCCAAATATCAAACTAACCTCATACTTAGTCCTTTTTGTGCCAAAACCTACACACATTAGTCATATCTACCCATATACCTAATTATCCTAAACAGGGATAATTTTAGTGGCAAATATTTGTAATATGGTGAAAATTTCATTTTAGGAAAATTTGAAAAGGTGATTTTTTCAGAGCAAGTCAGTGTCCTTTTCGCCTAAAATTTACAGTATATATATTTTTAGGGGTCGGCTTCACCTACATTTGAAAACATCTCCTATAAAAACCTAGGTGATTTTCTGGGAAGTATACTATGGTACTACCACAAGTAGCTTAACAAATTACCAATTTAGTGAACTCACATACACTTAAGCACCAGAGATTGACGCGAGACATAGAGGTATTACCGACACATGACAAGGAGGTATTGGAGACGAGTGAAAAGGAGGTATTACAGACGCATGACAAGGGGTTAAGTAGTTGATGCACAAAAAGGATTTAAGCAATTGACGCGTGACAAGGGGCAAAGCAGTTGACACGTGATAAGGGGTAAAGTAGTTGACACACGACAAGGGGTTAAGAAGTTGAAGCGCGTCAACAAATCCCATTGATGTGCGTCAACAAGTCTTATTGATGCACGTCGCCATGTCTTGTTGACGCACGCCAAAAAGACTTGTTGACGCATGTCAATAAGACTCATTGACGCATAGATAGTGAATGTGTAATTTAAGCAGCTTGCTGGGTTTTTTGAATAACAAATTTTTAAGAATCTTGATATGGAACCAGTTGGATTTTCTCAAGTTGGGACTTCAATGGAGGGGTTAGGTACTGTAATGCAACATGCTTCCCTCCCCATTTCTCAATTGAATGATAAATATCTTTTTTTGAACGGCCTTGAGATACGTCCTAATTGAAATGGAAAGGGACGAAGATAAAATGAAAATTGATTGGAAGGAGGTGAGTTACAGGTTGATTATGGGTGTAGATTATAACACTTTGGATTCTTTTTAAAAAAGAGATGGGGTACTTGGTGAAGTTACATGGATGGTAGTGACATTAGCCTTCCTCATAACACTATTTGGAGTGGTGGCACCACTTAAGATGCCACGATTACTGTTCGGTTTCATAGTAATTTTGACTAGAGTAAGTTACATGGCATTTTTTGCCATGAAATTCACTTACAAGTATTTAATACTCATCGAGTCTGCTAAATAAAGTATTTTGATAGGGTTATGCATGTTCATAGCCTTAGGTATTAGGAATGCATGAAATGGATTAGAACGGCGCTCCCCTGATATCTAAATTAAATATGGGGTTATACGAGTTGATTGGAATGCATGATTTTGTATTTATGTTTTTTATAGTTGTAAGTTCGTTAATAGTTATATTCATGAATTTGCACTGCAATTTATCATATTTGTTTTACCTTCTAAATTTGTTAAAAATAAATTGTTGTGTATGAGTACATGGTTGCCAACAAGGCTTGTTGACGCCAGTGTTTGCAAATATGCAGTCTCTCTGGCTAAAAAAAAATGGGTGAAAATTCAATTATGAAAAATTGGTAAATTCACCTTTCATTGAAACCAGTTCCATGGATATTCACCAGGTATTTTCCACCTCCAATTTTCTATGGGTGTCTTAAAATGAACCCTACTCCTAAACACCTAATTTCTTGATTATCATTCTTACCCAATATCCTAGTTCATTTCACCTACATACCTATCACACATCAGCAATATAGTGCCTTACCATCTTCCACCTACATTTATCTTCACCTACCCCTACCTCTCCTGTTTAACTTTCCCATCTAGCCATTTTTTTCACCAAGTTACTTTTTACAGTGACTGACATGGTTGCCTTGACTGTAGTCAGTTATCTTGACTATTTCTAGCCACCCCAACATTGACCAATGTCGGCCAAAACCAACCAATGTTGGCCAACCAATAACCGATGTCAGTCACTATTTTAGAGATGAAACCGAAACCCCCATCCCCCATTGTTAAAAATAAAAAAAAAAAACCTAAAACCCTTCCCCACCCCACCCAAATCTACCCTACATTCATTCCCAACCCTTAGTAACCTACATTTTCCCCTTACAACCCTCGTTTCACCCCTTTTTACCCACAATGTCAAAATAGAATTCCCACCCACATTTTACCCCAATTAAACACACCTTTTCAATAAAATATAGGCTTAGGATTGAATCCTACCTCTACCCTGCACCATCTCCATGGTGGAACTTTGGGTTACTATGCCAATGGTCCACCCACTCCCTCTCCTACCATTGTCATGCTAAAATATGCTCATCACCTCCCAACCAATCAAATCTCTCCAATTGATCTCGTGGACCCATCTACTGAATACCAATCACCTGCTATTGGCTTGCTAACTCAGATAAAGACCTCGTACCATCACTTTCCACCCTTCCACTTCTTCTCTGTCATTTTCCAAAAATGTAAAAGAAACAAATGACTCCATAAAACACTATTTTTGCCTTTTTTATCCCCAAATTGACATGACCGATGTCGGTCCTATCGCACCCTAGAAAAATGGTGTTGATTAAGCTATAGATGGCATCAGTCACCTAACATAACCATTTGACCCACACTAAGCCCATTTTTCCTAAAAATAAATTTCACTCAAACAACATTTACCCTTATTAACACCTATTTAAACTCACCCACAAGCCTAAATTACCAGTACATTTCCTTGCATTTATGGACATGTTATTTACCTATACCTCAGCCTTACATGTGCCTTGACCTACATACCCTGACCTGAATTTCCTTTTGTGACATTTGAGTTTGTGTACTCACTATAACTTGTGATACTGTTACCGATTTTGTTCATCCTAATGACCTTACCTTGCCTAATGTCATGATATTTATCTCAACCATACCTTTGGTGCCCTGGAACAACACCTATTACTTGTTCCTACACTTGGAATAGTTTTACTTCAGAACCATATCCTGTACCTTGGATACCTAAATCACTTCAACCTCGTTTGAATAAACTTACCGAAATTTGACGACATAGATTTTTCCATATCTTCTACATGGTACCTTATCACAATCTATACATGTGCGTGTGTTCAATTTCCATTTACTCATTACAAGACTTGACCATACCTTCACCCACCGACCCTTACTGTCACCATTTACCTATTTATCAAACCACTCACCAACTTCGTTTCCCACTTCATCCGTTCTTGGTTTGAGGGGGATCACTTCCATCCCTACTTGGGTCAACCTAACCTTTGCTTATACCTGGGACACCAACTTCCTATTTTTTTCCGCATCACTTACCAATACATAGGTACATGACAAAAATGGACAAATGTAGACACCAAATTTGGGTCACACTCCCCTTGGTCCCTTTCAATTAATTAAGCACACCATGACCCCATTACTAATTATTATTAATATATTTACCTTCACATTATTAATTAATTAAATTAAATTAATTCCACCCTCACACCTCCACCTCACCATGGCACCTCACCCTGGAACCATTATAAGGGAATTTAACTCACAGTATTTGAGTCATCACCCTCAACATTGAGTCATCACCCGCAACACTGAGTTATAAATCCTAGTGTTGAGTCACTAACTTGACCTAACTAACTAAGAATTCTTCCCAAACCTAACTGGACCTCTCCTAAGTTCTTCGTGCATCCTCTCACACGAAATCTTCTTTCCTAAGCGGACTCAATGAGGAAAGCACGCCAAATTTGGGAAGATCTACCTATTTTTGGTACACCTAGACTTACCCTCCTTAATTGACGTTGGTTATTCCTCGACCGACGTCGGTCACCTAATTGTCATCGGTTATTTTATATACAACTTTGCAACCTTTTACTAGAGTTGGTCATTTTTAGGATTGGGAGTTATATTGCATTCAAGCATGAATCAAAATCCTCTCATCATCTAGACAACACAAAATACTCAACCACATGCCTAAGCAAGGGTCTAGTTCTCATTCCATGGCATTGGAATACTCACATGATCACTCTGAGAGTAGTGGCGTGACACTGAACCCAAAATCTCTTCATGGATCAACTACCATCCACCTTCACCTACCAGATCTATAAATGAAAGTAAGTATACATGATTTCAATCATATTCTGCTTACTTAAAGTATAATTTTTTGCCTCCTTCATTATAATTTATTTCTTCATGTATTCCTTTATGTCCAACTTCTCACTAATACAACAATCTGACCACCTACATGCTTTTTTCCTTTCATAACTTTCCCCTATGTATTCTCGAGTCTTCTTGATAATATTACAAACCTAACCACTTCCTTTTCACTCTCTGTGTAATCATAAAGAAAATCAAAAATTGTTTTTATTAAGTTACTGCCAATTACCCCTACCAACGTCGATCACATAACCGTCATCGGTTTCTCTTTACTGACATCGGTCACAAAACCAATATCGGTCTCTATGTTATTTTATATTTTCTAACCAGAAAGCCAATCCATCATAAAAGATCCACCCAAAACCTCACCTAATAAATCCCAGACCTGGAAAAACCCAGAACAAACTACTGAACCTCCGGATCTAATCATAACTTTAATTTTTAGATTAGATTTTCTTATTGTATTTACACGAGATACCTAAATCGTATAACTAAAGTAGGATTTATTTTATTTCATGCTATTTTCTTCATTAATTTTTATTTAAGAAGTGGATTAATAGCCTTCTAGGATCACCACACTTCCCGAATGTAGCATTTGCTAAGAAGTCCACTAACCTTTATTATTAATTCCATTTTGTGGTCTTGTTGCGTTTCTTACAGGTTGTTCCCCCTATCCAAAGGGAATCTCTTCATGATCAAGTTAGATCAGAAAGTCATTTATGTGTGCATTCAACCTTCGACCTACATCTTATAGGTATTACTCATAACCTATTTTCTATTCAATTTTAACTAGCAACAAATTAGGTGAAACAACAATTGACAAGACATAGATGCAAGAGGATTGTCAGCGAGTGTAATAGATGCTAGAGGATGTAACATAGGCATTGTAAGAAATAATGTAGTTTGAATGCATTGTGAGGAAGGAAGTGAGTTATATGTGGCAGAATTTAGTAAGGTAAGTGAAGTGATGCATGCCACCATATGTGATGAAGAGTGGAATGTAGCCTTGTATTAATAGGATGTGTGATAATTGGAGTATAGATGATTGAAAAAATTGAAGGAAAGGAAGTGATGGGTGTTATATAATCACATGGTGATGGATAACAAGATAGATATGGTGAAAAAGTGAAAGACTATGAAAAGGACGGGCATGAAACCATGTCTAGAGTGGACACACATGAAAAAATATATTGAGAAAGGAATGGTATAGATAATGAATGCTTAGAAGATTAAGATGGTGTTGAATATATGGTGGAAGCATGTAAGGCAAAAAATTGTGAAGTGTTTGATTGAGATGATAAGACACTAAAAGTGCATGATGATTACGATGCTGTGGGAAGTGATGAATAAGATGAGGGAGACATGAGACATGGAAAAGAAATGAGATTAGTATTATGTGAAGTGACTGGATTGGTTTTCATAAGTGAAGTTGGTGGAGAGTTTAGACACTCAAAATACTCTTATGTAGTTTTAATAATACAATTGTACTAATTACCCTCTTTCTCATCATTTCCATTATAATTGGTTATTTCCCGCTAATTAACAAACATTTCCCTCCATTTCGGTTAATTAATGACACTTCCTTAATTAACTAGCCTTTCCCCCATTCTGGATTCTAATTAATGACACATCATTAGTTACAATCCTCTTATAATCAATTAATTACCTATTATTAGTTACTTAAGGCTTTTTAATCTTCTATTTAATCAATAAACCCTCTTATTGGTTAAATTTACCTCTAAATCACCTCCAAATATATTTATAAGATTATCCTGGCCTATTATTTAATCCTAGTTGATTAATTAAATCATCTCCAACTCCCATGAGTTGCTAATCACTTGTTAATTGCTCTAATCAAGATTATCATTTTTAATTATCCTATATGTTTTATCCCACATGCACTAGTTTGCAAGCTTCTCCCAAATTGGAAAGTTATATAAGATCCTACATTCTTTCCCACCTACACCACACTTTTGCTAGTGATTAATATAGGTATATGATAAAGGCATTCTCCATTGTTTGAATAGATTCTTCATCTTTGCATCTATTATTCTCATAGTTGAGTAGTAAAGGAAGATCCAAACATGGTAATTAAACCATTTTGGTGAGATCCTTTTCTCACTTGGAGATAAAACATAAATTGATTTCTTATGATCTAAATAGGTTCATAATTGAATAAAAATCATACATTACAAGAGTACGAATGTCTTAGCATTAGATGTTTTATTCATGTTGATGCATTACAGTAGTTATTTAATTTAATATTTTATCATGATGTTCTTATTAGATTAGTTTTGTTAGTGAGACTCCTTGATGTTAGTTTATTTCAATTAGCTTAGCTAATTTAGTATGCATATGGCATGCCCGGAGTTAGTTTATTTAAATTAGTTGAGCTAGTTTACATGCATCATCATATCATCCTTTTAGTTAAAGAAGAACTTGAGAAACTATTGGTAATGGGATTCATTAGGCCTATTGACCATTCAGAGTGGATTTCCAATATAGTGCCTGTGAAAAAGAAACCCATTGGCATCAGGGTTTTTATGGGCTTCTAAGATATTAATAAATTATGTCCTAAGGACAATTTTCCTCTTCCAAACATCAACATGATTGTCGATTCAACTGCATGATATGAGATGCTATCCCTCATGGATGGATTTTCAGGATATAATCAAATTAAAATTACAGAAGAATATCAGCACAATACTACTTTTACAACCCGTTGGGAGACATTCTATTATCAAGTCATGCCCTTTGGCCTCAAGAATGTAGTCACAACATATCAAAGGGCTATGGTTGTCATATTCCACAACATGTTGAATGATATAATGGAAGACTATCTTGAGGAAATCTTGGGAAAGTCTAGGACCAAAGAGGACCATCCAAAAATCTTACAATGCATCTTCCAATATCCCAAAGACTACTAGGTTAGGCTTAACCCATATAATTGTGTCTTTGGTGTGCTATTAGGAAAATTGTTAGGTACGTCGAAGCAGATAACCGTGTTCCACTTTTTTTTTTCACTTTTTGTACCTTTAACAAAATATGTCCCATTACCAAAACATAACCTAACACATATAAAATGACCAAACATGTATTTTTAAGAGCTTAAATATACTAAGATGCGGGGCATAAATAATTTATCTAATTTTCAAAGTTTTTATTGCATATTTAAATATTAATTTACAAATAAAATTATAAAATACTTTTGGCCACAAAGTGGGACACACTTTTTTTTTTCAAGAAGAGGAATTGAGGTGGACCCAACAAAGGTATCAACTATTAAAGAAATGCCTCCTCCTAAGAACCTCAAAGAGCTACATAGTTTGCAAGGGAAAATCTAAGCTATTTGTAGATTTTTTTCCAAACTCGTAGATAAGTGTCATTTCTTCACACATCTTCTTAAGAAATATGATGATTTCCATTGGGGTCCCGAACAACAGCAAGTGTTTTCCTTGCTTAAATAATATTTTTCTAAACCCCCTATTGTCATGCCACCTACTCCAGGTTAACCATTATTAATATATATCTCAACTACCCAATTTTTTATAGGAACACTTCTAGCTCAATATGATCTGAATCAGAAAGAAAAATCCATCTACTACTATCTGACAAGAATTCCCATTACCTTTCCAGATTAGTGAAAGATAAATGAGAAATCATGAAACCTCATATATGGGAGGGTTTAGGGACCTCCTCATGTGGATATGGATGATGTGGTACGAGCGCAAAAAGGGATGATTTTCCTCATGATAAATATTCAACCTACACAACAAAGAGAACTAAAACACGAAAAGGATTAGTAAGATATATGGTGGGCTAGCCAAAGAAATTGATTCTAGGAAGCGAAAGATTCCTAGGAAGGATTTCAGCCCACATATTAATAAAAAGAGTGTAATCAATGCTGGATGATGATACAATGATAAAAAATTCAAATTAGAGATATGATAAATGGAAATACTAATTGATATGATGATTGAGGTGGTAATCAAAATGATAATTAATAACCGAAATACACAAACAAACCCATTTGGTTAGGCAGTGATCCAAGAGAAGACCATATGGTTGATAGTGACCCAAAAAAACCAATCCAAGGAAGAAAAATGTTAAGAGCTCTGCAAAATATTTTCAATATGGGGGGATGTAGAGAATGTAAGAGAATTGGATAGCTAGGGAGGTCACGAAGATATTGAGATGATAGGGCGGAAGTAAGAATGCCAAAATTTTGATGCAATTTCTAACTTTTTTGAAAGAGGGGGGGGGGGGGGGAATCTTATTTATAGCGTAAAGATGGGATTAATTTAGGGGTTAGCAAGTAATCATGATTTGAAAAAGTAACCTTGATTAGGTGCAAGGGGGGACATGATTTGAATGATTGTGAAATATTAAATTCAATAGTGGATTACATGTGGATTATTTTGCAATATTTAATTCAATAATAGATTTTATGTGGATTATCTTGGAATATTTAATTCTATAGTGGGGTGTATGTGGATTATCTTGGAATATTTAATTCATGAATGGGTGACATGGATTATCTTGGAATATTTAATTATGAATTTTGGTGATATGGATTATTTTGGAATATTTAATTATCAAGTGGGGTGATATGAATTATTTTGGAATATTCAATTATGAAGTAGATTTATATGGAGCATATTAACATATAATAAGGATTAGGGTTTTAAAGGGGATCAATTAACCAATTAATAATGATTAATCGAATATGTTTTTTTGGTGAGAAATGGAAATCGAATGAAATTAGGAGGGAAGAGGAATTATAATGGGAAATCCTAATGAAGGAGAGTAGATGTGGTATGAATTGGAGGAATGACACCAAAAAGTGGTGTCTATGTCTGCCCCTTTTTGATGAGTGGTTTGCGTTGGGAAAGTCGCGAGACAAAATAATGAAGCATTGAAAATATTATTGATTGATTGATCCCCTCAAACTTGGGATTGACAACATAAAGGAAGTCAATCATGATTTTGAAAGAGGTAAATTTTGAAGGCCGGGTGGGTGAAGATAAATGGGTAAAATGATAAGGCAAGGCAAGATGCCCCAAGAAAAAAAGGATTTCAACAACAATAAAAACTATGGCGGTGACTCTTATATTACGTCAGTAGGGGACGAAGGGTGATCTCAATAGAGAAGGAAATAATGCTCTATGGACCAATGAGTCGGTGAAAATCATTACAAAATGGAGGGAATCCAATGGGAATCCTCTCAAATGGACACGAGCTAGGATGACCAATGGGTCATAAAAAAATCAAACTATGCACAACCAAATGCGAAAATAATGAGAATTCCTTCATACGCGAGGAATCCAATGAAATGTATGTGTCTGTAAAGGACGGGGATGTGAAATAATGATGCCCCAGCATAGGGCATGAATATGGTCAAAAGGCGAGATATGAAAAAAGTGATGATATAAAATTCTATAAGGGGAAATAATTATGGCCACAAAGGTGTACTTTGAGAAGAGAAAGGGATAGTTCAAATGTTGGATAAAATTCCTCAAGGGGGGAATAATTATGGTTTTGAATACATGTTTTTTAAGAAAGGTTTTCCTTTAACAAAAAATGATTAGATGAAGAAAAGAGAAAGTATTCATTCTTCTCCGTTGAATAGGGAAAGAATTAAATATACTTTTTCTAAGAAAAAAGTAGAACACACATTTATGAGGGAAAATAGAGGGTTGTAGGTGATGACTGTTATGATATCCTTTAAGACAAAACCACCTTAGGAATATGTGATGATGCCCCCTTGAAAGGGATTTTGAGAGTGGAAGAAGCTTGCAAAAAAGGATGGGTTAAGGCCATAGATAAGAGGATGATAATGGGGTGTAATAGAACAGAGAATCTACGATCTAAAAATGGGGAGATATTTTTATCGACCTTGAATGTTAAGTTTGAAGATGTGTGGAAGGAAGTAATGATCAAAAGTGGAAAGAGAGAAAAAAAGGGAATGGATAGGATGAGTGTTTGATTATGGGTGAGTGACGAATGTGAAGAGGAAAAGAGTATGGAATAGAGTGGACATGGTGGAGGAGGAGAAAAAGAAATGATATATGGTGGAAGAGAATAGTAGAGAAGGTTAATGGGAGAAAAAGAAAATGAGGAAGAGTGAACAAGAAGAATACGAGATGAGAAGAGAGAAGATATATGCGTAGAGGGTGAAATCATAGAAAATGGAGAGATATGTGCAATATGAAGGTATCGGAAAAGCTAAAGGGAGGTAGGTGATGAAGACGGAGGTAGATAAATGAAGGAAAATGTTGGCATTTAGGCCTAGATAGGCCTAATAGGTGTTGTCATTGATGTAAAACCACATTAATGAAAAAGTGGTTGTTGTAGGATAATGGTATGATGATGTATACAATTCTAAAATGTTGTTTCAGATGTGTTCTTTTGGTATAATGATATTTAGTGGTGCAGGATTGCTTTAACAAGCATATACAAGTGCCTAGGTGGTGTTGTATGAAAAAATGAGCGTTATAGATGCTTGGTGAGAATGTTGGCATGATTTACAACATAATTTGAGGTTGATTGAGCACTCATAATAGTGGTATGGTATAGGTAAAATTGTTTCACTTCTTTACAGGTGCTCATTGGGAGCAGGTATGGTAGCTAGGAGGTGTGGCCAAGTGTTTTGTAGCCATTTATTGGGCCCCTAAAATATTGGCCAAGAATAAGAAGGCATGTGGGCGCACAAGGAGAAAACACGCAGGATAGGGTTTAACAGAGCAAGTGGTGCACACACAAGATAGAACAAAGGTTTCAAGACTTAGCCATATTTGACACATCAGAAAGAACATGAGAAAAACATGACCTGACTGCGCATGTGCAATGGATAAGGTGCCAGCCTGATGACATGTTGGCCTAAGAAGGAATATACCCTGCGATAGATGTTTCCAGAAGACCATCATTACAAGGAGTGGAGATCTTGGGATTAAAGAAGCATGCTCCCATGAAGGACCACCTTAGACACTTGGTAACAAATCCACAACTCCTGTGAAGGCTTGATGATGTTGAGAAGGGATATAAATAACAAGCACCTGATAGAGGAAAAAAAGGAGAGAAGAAGAAGAAAGTGAAGCCATGTAGGACTACTACGAGAGCTCCATAAGTTAGGTAGGAATCTATAGGGAAAGGATGTAATAAGGGGTTGGGATTGTAAATTTTCTCTTGAGAACTGATGGGTATAAATCTAGATTTGATGTATGACTTCAGTCTGTACATCTCTGGTAGTTTGTAATGGATCCAATGAATATAATGAGGTTACCAAAGTTGATTGAATATGGTTGTTAGTGATTCTGGTCCATGTTTATAGCTTACAGTTCTGATTCATGAATGTTTATGGAATAAATATAAATCCTTATGCATTCCCTTTCTGTTTTGGTTCCTTTCTATAATCTGTTAAGTACCATTTGGTCTAGGATGACTACATTTTTCTAGAAGTCATTTTGAGTTCTATGATAAATGTATGTCTCGTTTCCACTCACTCTTTTTAAGCTCCTATCATAGATGATGTTTCCCACTTAACTTAGATAAAAGAGAGACTCGGTGCCCACGTGTGCCTCAGGTGAGTGCCCAGTGCCCACTGGGTGATAGGCTAGCACACATGGGATTCCCTTGTCCTTTGGTGGGTGTAAAAGTGACTACATCTTGGCTCCATTACCAGCACATATTTTTGAAGTTGTAGTGGGAAATAAAATACATCTTGATTTGTGCAATGAGTGATGACAAAATGCATAACTCTGGAAAGTATTGAATCATGGTTCAAGAGCACGGAGGAAGAATTTTCTCAGAGATTCAACACTGGGCTTGAGTTTGATGCACACAGATGGGTAGAAAAGAACCTCTACCATGAGTTGTATGAAATTTCTTCTGTTGCTTTCTAGTAGAGTTGTATGAATGGCTCTCAACATATGCGTCCAGATCAAGCCGATATTATAGATCGTGCGTATGGACCAAAGAAAAGTACCATAGGCTGTAAGATGCAGATTTGACGTGGAATTGTGCTATGGATCATTGGTGGAAAGGAGTATTGTCTAGCTATTCTCTGGAATATGCTATTTCTACATATTCTTGTCCAAAAGTCGTTGAGTTTGAGTTTCTGTGGGATCCCAGAATATCATTTCTACGTGTTATTCCTTTGGCGATGAATATCTTAATTGTTACCTTGAGTTTAGAGGAAATTCTGATGGCTGGCTAAACCTTCCTAAGCATTGGGTAAGGAAGCTAGGGTGGAGGAAGATGACAAACATTGCAATTGAGAAAGAAAGGGACAAGAGATGACTCAAGTATAGTGAAGCGTGTGAAAGGGAGACTGCTAGACAACACAAGGTTGCAAGTGTGATGGATCTATGGAGGTAGACACTATAGAAAGGAGTTGAGGTTCACGCAGAGGACGTAGAACCTGAGAAATATGTGCTACCCCATCTCGGCAAATGTGGGATAGAGACCCCTTTGGATTCTAATGAGATTTCTTCATGCAGAGAGAGAAGATTCATTGGAACACATCTGAACCCACCTAGTGAACAAACCTTGGCGCTTGGTTTTCTAAATCATAGGAGTGTTGATAACATAGTTGGTATCTATTGGAGTGACTGATCGACACCTAGGAGGTATAATTTCTCATTTGGGACATCTATGGCTGCACATACCTTCCTTGTTTTTGGAGGAATTTTTGGAAAAGGTGCAAATAAAAAGGTTTGGGAAACATGTTGGGGAGTGGTGTAGGGCATGCATCTGGTAGTGGAATGATATTATAGACCATTGGCACGGACTTCAGGGGGACATTGGGGATGCTAGGCGTGACCGCTTCAGGCCCATTATTGGACGCATGAGGGTCTAGAAGTGGAATTAGTGGATCGAGAGGCATAGGATTTGGTGGATCCAGTAGATCTGATGGAGGAAACACCAAAGGAAACCAAGGATTTAGACCAAGAGGACATGGGCCTCAGCCACCTCCTCAGGTAATATTTGAAATGTCTTTACACTTGCCAGACTACCAGGGCATATAAGATGTTATGGAGCATGATCACAAGTGTTAATTGTTATAGCACGTGAAGGGGATCAGCCCCAGAATAGAAGGCAAGTCAATTTGTAATGATGTAACAAGGTCATGCACATAGCTGGTATAGGAAGTATGACCCCCATCAGCTGGTGGTAGATTACACCATGTTGAAAAATGTCTTCCTAGTATAATTCCACATCCCTGAGTTTGAACAGAAGAGTATCAATGCCCTAAAGGAGATTCAATAAGGAATGAATGAGAATGTGTGGGAGTATGACGCGTGGTTTAAGACTCTCCTGTCAAAATTTTCATATGACATTCACCCTTCATAGCATGCTCAATGGTTCATTGGAGGGTTGATAACACCATTTAGAAGAGCATTATCTCATAAGACTTTCATAGACCCACATGAGGAACTAGAAGTTACTCTACGCACTCAAGCTATTGGAAGAATTGATACTGGTGTTAGCCCGTTTCTGGAATCTCAAATTGCATCTATGGCTAAGAATCTAGAAAAGTTATCTGCGAACTCATCCCATGAGACTCGTAGTGGAATGTGGTGTACGGATTGTGAAGTAGAGGGGCATGCTAAGGATAGTTTCCCTCAGAAGACAGTATGCAACTGTAGCAATAGATTGTGAGATTTTTCATGAGGACCATGATGCGAATAGGTGTCCCTTGTTATAGTGTGCATAATTTGGAATAATGTATCTTGCTACTATAAGATATATACCTCTACAACCCATGATACTAAGGATTGTAGGCTTATTGACCAGATCCATGAGGCCATTGATCATGGTAGTGCGCCAGACTAGCCTTACCAATTGGTTCTAAGGGTGATGACCGTACCGTTATGAAGGAGATGCGTAGATGGAAGCACGTGTGGAAGATGGTTTATTGTGGATAGGATTTCAGGGTCATGGTAACCATGGTGGAGGAAGAAGTGAGTTCCCTCGACGGGAACAATGCTATAATTGTGGATCTATAGAGCATTAGAAACATGAATTTCTTGATCTATTACAATGATCGTGGTGTGGGAAGAAGCACAAGTATGACGAGTGTCAGGAACTCTATGAGCATATGAACCAGTAGCATCAGAAAGTTAAGGGAACTGCTATGGTGAGTGTAAAAAGGGCTGATTCACAATGGATGCCAAGATTCACAATGGATGCCAAGAGTGGCATGTGAGTTAGAAATAGACACTTGTACTAGTGACAACACGTGCAGAGGCTGCCGCACACACAAGGAGATATGCCCAAACTAAGGACATTAGTTTCTAGAGAGGATGTGCCACATGGAAAGTACCAAGACCCTACCCATCAAAAATAAGTATACTAGGAGACTATGGAAGTGATTTAGAGTTTACAAGGGGATATATAATGTCTCAAAGAGTAAATTGAGGCTAGGTGGGGAAACAGAAGGATAACAAGGTTCCAAGAAGTGGCCTGAGATGAGGTCAAATAAGTATGTAAAATGTTGAGGCAAGAAAATATTATTCCCTTACTGGGAGAATGGCTAAGGGAGAAGGTACCACATGCTAGAGTGGAGCGCAAGAGACATGTTTTACATGTAAAAATTTCTCCACATAGCCTTGAATATGACAAAGAGATTACTCTGAACGTATTTGTTGATGGATGGCCCCTAAGAAATATCCTCATCGACACAGGAGTAGAAGTAAATGTTATCACCCTAGATGCTTGGCATCATATGGGAATGCCCGCATGTTGTAGCCATCTTCAAATACGTTGCTATATGGAAAACAAAACTTAAGGCAATTCCCATTGGAGTATTAAAGGATGTAGTGATTACCATTCAGGGGGACAAGTTTACTGGATATTTCAAAGTCTTGGTGCTCGCTAAGGAAGAAAATTTTCCATCATTTCTTGGGCACCCATGGTATTACAAGAATAATGCTGACATAAGGTTTAACAAAGGATATATCAAGTTTCAAAAACAAGGAAGAACGGGTGGTCATCCCTTTGACACATGGGAAGTCGGCACCCTACATAGCGCCATTGGGAGAATAATTCCTTTTGAAAAAATCTATGTGCGCTTGATTAGAGATCATGAGATAATTCACCCTACAGAAGAAGTTATCTAATTTGAGGATGCCTAGTCTATGAGTGATACCACAAGCATGGCATGTGATAATTTGGTACATGGGACCTATGATTTGATCAGATGACATTTAAGAGGATTGGTAACCAAGGTGAAAAAGGCACATACAGTCTAGCACCTGGGAGGAAGAAAACTACCAAGTTAATCACAAGGGGCTAATCTGGAATATTTCTTACGAGAGATGGAGGCCCAATGGAGAAATGAGAAGGAAAGGAGGAAAAATTGTAACTACAGCCTACTCAAAATTACTGCACTTTTTTGGGTGACACATCGGGAGAACCTCTTGGAATGGTGTGAGGTAAGAGTTGTCCTTCTCCATAAGGTTTTGCAGGAGCAACACGCACCCATAGCTATAAAAGACTACCATGGTAAAAAGACTGCTTCCTTCCATATCAAAGCATGTGAGATATCCTAGATGGGAAGCATAGAAGCATTACCAACCTTCATTATGGGTGCACAAGTTGTACTCCACCCTATGCAAGGTTATGTGCATGCGTGTGCTATATCCACTTGGAGATGCATCACCAAACTGGTAATTGGTAAGAATTGGCAGACTGATCTCATTTAAACATTCGAGTATCAGAGTATAAAGCCATCAGTACATAAAGGTGTTGTAAGTTATCAAGTGCCTTACAACAAGGAGATAGTGCTATGGTGGAAGAAAAAATACAATGATTTGCTAAGTGAACATGACCTAGAGACGCGCTTTGAGGAAGAAGAAGCATAAGAGATATAACTTGAGCGCACGTGTATAGAAAAATAAAAGACAAAGATGGTGTATGTTATTGATGGGGAAGAGGCGGAAAGCTTAGATGTTAACCATTCTATAGGGACACGCATGAATTCATAGATAATGCTGATGAATAGGCATGACGCCTATCATAAACCTTTAAAGATGAAAAATGTTAACATCGACTCAAAATAAGAAGCCAAGGAGGAAATCATTGGAGACTATTGGTCAGAGAAAGAAGACTCTAAAATCATTGATCTGCTACACAAATTCTAAGATTTATTCCCATGCACGGGTACCATGAGCTTAAAGGAATCCACCATTCCTTGGGGGAGATGAGGATAAAGCTGAAGGAAGGTGCATGCCCAATTAGGAAGAGGCCATACCGGATGAATCCCAAGTTTGTGCATAAAGGTCAAGGAGGAAATAGACAAAAATGATAGCATTAGGTATCATTGAGGCTATGGAAGAGTCGGAATGGATAAGTCCAATGGTGATTAGTATCAAGAAGGATTGGAGGATAAGGATCCATGTTGATTACAGGGACCTGATGTGTAGTATGTGTCATTGATCCTTTCCCAACCCCATTTACTGAAGATATATTAGAGGGACTGGCAGGATGCGAGGTCTACTCTTTCACATATGGATTCTCAAGCTATCACTAGGTAAAGATTGTGAAGGAGGACCAAAGAAAGATGACATTTTTCCATTGAGATGGGGAATTTTTGACTATACGGTCATGCCTTTTGGATTGAAGAATGTGCCTGTCTGTGTTCTTGTGCATTTTGGTACAAGCTTTCTAGGACTTCATCCATAAATTTCTTCAAGTTTATGTGGATGATTGGACAGTATATGGGTTAGTGAAGGACCATTGTGACAACTTAAGGTTTATGTTTGAAATGTGTCAGTAGTTGAGGATATCCCTCAACATTAAGAAATGTGTCTTTTCTACTCCCATTTGGAAAATTATTTGGGCACATCATATGTAGGGAGGGCTTACTACTAGATCCCGCAAAAGTTGCAGTAATTATGGGATTGGGGGAACCTACTAGTCAAAGCGCATTGCATGGATTCCTTGGACACATGGGTTTCAATAGGAAGTTCATCAACGAATATGCCAAGATCGCTGCATGCCTTTAGAAGAATTACTTAAACACAAGAGTTCCTTCCATTAGGGAGAGACACAACAAAGGGATATTTGACACTTTAAAGGATAGGCTTGTCACTGTGCCCATACTAAGATTCCCCTCTTGAGATAAGCTCTTCCGTGTTCATGTTGATGCCTCAGGAACCACCATTGGAGTAGTACTTGCATAACCTAAGTGAAGGGATTGTTGATCATCCTTTATGCTTTGCAAGCAGGAAGTTGACACCAGTGGAGTAGAATTATACTACAAATGAGTGTGAGGCATTGTCAATTATCTACGCACTTCACAAGTTTTTACAAGTATATACTGGCAACCCCTTTTATATTTTTACACTGACCATATGACATTGAAATATTTTGTGAATAAGCCCATTTCTACAAGGGCGCATATGTTAGTTGGTATTATTGTTCCAAGAATTTGAGTTCACAGTGGTTGTCAAACTAGGAAAAAGTAATTTTGGACCTGATCATTTATCTAGAATTGATTTAGGGGGGGACATGCAAAGCATTAAGGATACCATATAAGATGCACAACTATTTAGGTTACGGCATGTGCCATTAGACTTATAAGATATTGCAATATTTCTCAAGATAGTTGTAGTGTTGGAAGGAATGAAGGCTTTGGATAAAAATCAGTTAGCTATATGCTCCGTGCCCTACATGTTGATTAGTGGAGATTTATACAAATTAGTACGTGATGAGATTCAATGCTAGTGTGTGCTAGAACATAAGCACCTAGCCATCATAGAAGAGGTGAAAAAACGTAGTGCAAGTGGAAACTATGCAAGCAATGCCATTGAACACAAGATATTGATGGTTGGAATATGGTGGGAGACCCTATATCAAGACTACAAGGAATATTGCAAGGCGTGTGGCCATTGTTAGCGCATTGGCAAACTAGGACGAAGAGATAAAATGCCTCTGCACCCTATAACCAGTGTCGATCCATTCGAAAAGTGGGCTATAGACTTCATAGGCCCTATTGCACTAGCCACATGTAGGACAAGGCCACATTATATAGTCACTTGCATAGATTATTTGATAAGGTGGGTAGAAACAACACCTACCCAGGATTGTACATCAACTACTGCAGCACAGTTTCTGTGGGAAAACATTATTACAAGGTATGGGTGCCCTTTGAGTTTGACTAGTGATAGGGGTACACATTTCTTAAATGAGACAATAAGGATTCTGTTAGTGGAATTCATGGTGGCTCATCACAAGACTACCCCTTACCATCCCCAAGAAAATGGAACCACAAAGGCATTTAACAAAATATTAAGTCATACCCTAACCAAAATTTGTGACATTGGTAGACAAGATTGGGATGACAAAGTATCATCCGTTAATTGGGCATATAGGACAACCTACAAGAGGTTAAATAAGGCCACACCATTTCAATTAGTTTTTGGCATAGAGGCTATCCTACTAGTTGAATTCATGTTACCTTCTCTACGTATAGCGCATGCAAGAGGATTGGACGATGAAAAAGTGCTGGAAGAAATAATTGAAAAGTTAATGCAATTGGACGAAAGATGATCACTCGCTAGGTGGAT
The DNA here is from genome assembly GCA_019776745.2 of Taxus chinensis. NCBI lineage: Eukaryota > Viridiplantae > Streptophyta > Pinopsida > Cupressales > Taxaceae > Taxus > Taxus chinensis. The sequence continues at coordinate 152,907,630 of CM034146.1, read as the reverse complement.
CCAGAAGTGTTGGTTGGATATTTTGTCAATCCAAAATATGAGGTTCAATCATAGTATATGGGATTATATCCCTCCTCAAAGACAGGTGAGGCTGCCTGCTTATTACTAATCTAAAACACAGCCAAAACAATATATACAGTATTCACACTAATCTAACCATTGGGGTTGGGATAGAATCCCAAAATCCACATTCACACGATTCAAAGGTATTGCTTTCGTAAATGAACTGGGTTGGAAACTACTACAATGAAAGAAGCACAATGGAAAGGAAATGAGGGAAATGTATTTTCTTTCGAGTAAACGCAGAGCACGAAATAATCATATGGGATTTAGATCATAAATATAATGTCTAAAATGATTAGAAACACTAAGGTGCTAAACAAAGAATAGCTTAAGATCATGAACGTAAGAACAATGTCTTAAGAAAGATATATCCCACAACACAAAGTTTGCAAAATAATATCAACTTCTATTCTTCAAAATGATTAAAAGAAAACACAAAGTTTTTCTTCTTTCCAATAGCTCCCAATATTTCAAAAATATCGACCCTTTGGAATGCATAAGCATCCCTTATTTATAATAAAAGGAACCCGAGAGAAAATAGGATAAATCCTAGAAAATAGTGTTCTTTAAAAAGAGTTCTATTTGGCTTGACTCTCACGCAGGAGACCAAGTCAAAACATGATTCAAAAATGTGACGAAACAGAAATGAAAAAGACATGTCAATTTCAAGATTGAAATGACACGTCGCATCAGGACTTAATCTGAATCATCATATTTTGCTCCTTCATCTTTCTCTTCCTCCTGTTGCGCCTGTTTGTTCTGAAATTCTTGGAACCTTCGAATTATGCCTTGCATTTCATTTTCGTCAGGTGCAGTGGAATGATCATTCAAAATTTCGCAGGTCTCATGGGTATCACTAGCACTGCCGGGAAGCTTTTTCAATCTTTTGCTGAGCCTTCTCAAAGCCTCCAAAGAATGTTCAATCCTTACAAACCGGTCGATGATCTCAATACCAAATCCGTGCGTTGGTTCATGCTGAACAGACTCTTGGACTTGTTTGAAAAGATCATCAGCTGATAGGATGCCTGAGTTTCCAACTGACACCTTTGGACAAATCTTCAGCAACTCTTCTTCCAGATCACTTTTGCCATCAATCAATTGATCCCTTGATTCTCTCAACTTACCGCAGGCTTCGTTGAGAATCTTCACCCTGAACCTGATGGCTTTGGTCAGCTGGAAATGTTTATCCGCATGTGGGATGATGCCTTCTTTTACCAAGAGTTGTGATGGTATTTTTTTTAATGCCTGGAGAGCTTCTAAATTCAAATCAAGATGTCCAATTTCTTGAGAGAAATCATCGTCCATCTTCTCTCCATCCTTCTGAATGTCCCCCAAAGATTGATAGACTTTCACAACGTCTTGAATCACTTCCTTCCCCTGTTGGAGCAGCCTTTGGATCCATTCATCGACCACCCTTCCTTTTTTATTAATCTTCTCAATTGTAGGCACTGATGAGAAATTGAATCCGACAGGGACAGAAGAAGATGGTATGGATTCAAGGGGTTTTGAGAGTTTAAGCAAAACCTCAGTCAACTGCTCCACCTTTCCTTTAAGCTCATCTCTGTTGTCTTTTGTTTCTTTCAACTTCTGACACAGCACGTTCATAGCATCCCATGCATCCTGTTGTGCCCCTTCTGCTGTCACTTTTCCTAGAGCCACCCTGGTTATCTGATAATCAGAGGCTGTTATGTCCTCTTTAGTTTTTTCAGTCGCGGGAGTGGCGATCTCTGTGAACTTATCTCCTGAAGCGTCCACCAAAACCCTTGAAACTGTTTTGGGTTTCTTGGCTGATTTAGCAGTAGAAGCCTTGAGTGAGCTAAAATCAAAGGCTGGTATGGGTACAATCACCTTCCTCTTCCTCGTAGTTTGCTCGAGTAGCCATTGTGGCGTATCAGAGGGAGTTGCCACTATTGTAGAAGCTGGTATCATACTCTCAAGGGGAGAAGATTCTACTAGTGGAGGGGGAATAGTTACCAATGTGGTAGTAGATTCAATAAAAAGAGGCACAGGAGGGGGCGTGTTGGTGATTACTTGGGTCCCAGCAGAGAGGGGTGAAAGTCCAGAGAAAATACTGGCCATGATTGAAGAAGTGGATGGAGAATGAGGAGGTAGGAGTGGTTGTGAGGGGGGAGGCACAGATTCAGACTCCAAAGCCTGGGATGCAAGAGATAAGGTCTCTTCAGTTGGGCAATCAACAAATGATGAAACCAGAGGCTGGCTTCCTCCTTCTTCCAAAGTAATTTCTCCTATTTCTAGTGGCGTTGGTGATTATGGCACATCCACCATTTCAACTGGAGAAATAATTGAAGAGATATCTCTTTCTTTTCTCTTTTTGACAAACTTGACCTTTATAGGCCCCTTAGAAGATTTTTTGTCCTTTCCCTTTTTGGAGGGCCCCGCCTCTGAAGCAGCCAACTTTGAAAACTTATCATCTTTAAAACTCATTCCCCAAGAGGAGAGCCATGCTTTGGTGCGTGCAAGAATCAGAGCTGATCTATCTGTAATAGAGGCTTTTTCACTGATCGACCAATCAATAGGTGGGAAGACATATTGATCTTCATTCAATCCATCATAAGAGGGATCCAGAACACTTTCATTGTCGCTAGTACCTTCTGGTAAGTTAGCGAGCTCAAGTGTTTGAATCTCAACAAGTGTCAACCTGCTATGATCCTTTCTCCAGACAACAACTTCATCCCGTAAATCGATCCAGATGTCTTCTATGCTTGGCCTGTGTAGGTGCAGAGTTCCATAGGCCTTAAGGACTCCTCCGAATGTCAAACCCATCTCAGGGCTTCATGTGCTTCTTCAACTTATCTTGAAGCTCATGAACAACATTATTAGCCTTCACCACTGTCGAACAAGTGTATCTTCTAATAGAAATTGGGAAAGATACAGCAGCCTTATGCTTACTTTGTTGGAATGTGTGAAAATCTAAAAATTTCCTAACCAATTCCATCAGGATCAGTTTGTCCCCTGGATACCTGGGAAAATAGAAAGGATCCCCTGGGTACATGACTACTCGAAGATATGTGAACTTCTTGAATTGCAAGAAGACACAACCCCATTTGGAAACTTCAGCCCATGCCTCATCTGAGATTCTTGTTTTCCTCAATTCAGGGTTTAACCTGCAGATGTTTTCGTAAAAGAAGGCGTCATTTACCCTTCTGAATTGATCTTTCGACCCTTTCCTTGTCAGCTGAGGAAAATACTGATAAACATGGTCCACCGTCTTATTTCCCTTGGTATCCAACCCAGGATAGTTCCTCATGCCGGCCGCTGCATAGGTGACATATGAGGACATATAAAATCTTCCCGTAGACAAGACTGTTGTCATTTGGGAATCTATCTCATTACTAATGAGAGTGCCCGAATCAATTCCTTGTTGATTTTTCTTAATGGTGATCATGAACTGATACTTCCACCCTTGGAAAACATTTGATTCGGGTAAACCAAAAACCCGACTTAACAGAGTGATGATGTCCTTGATTTCCTAAATGAAATCACTTCTAGGGACAAGTCTTGGGAATCTAGAAACAACCGGTTTGGCTTTGATCAAGAACTTCTTATTTACGTGCTTGATACAATCTTCCTGATCATTATCCCAAGCTTTATGAGCTTACTTGATATCTAACTCTCCATATTCTTCAAAATTGGGCAGTTTGAGGAGGTCATCGAAGTAACCCCCATCCAATTTGATCACAACTTCTCCCACCTGATTTCTCACAGAACGAGAAGTAGAGTCATAACTGGAAGCACAGGCTAAGATGAATTCAGGGCACTGAACGGACATAGGGAAAACCCACTGCAGGAGGTAAACCACTTTCGACTATCGATTTCATCCAGGGAGTTTGGGAAGGGCTCTTTATCCTACTCCAGAAATCTTCCATATCTATATTTCCGAGCTCTGTATCTCGGATGTCATAATTGCAATCGATATAGGATGGAGACTCCACCTTTCTAAATTTGTATTTCATCTTTCCTGACTTTTCAGTCTTTTCTTGCGATGGAACAGGGTCTGACATGAGGGATTTAGAATGAGGAGAGTCTCGGAGATTAGGAGATGTTGTACAGTGTGAAAACCCTGACCTACTGAAGATGTCGGAACGGTGGAAAAACCTGACACACTGAGGAGGATGTCGGGGAGTCCAAAAAACCCGATGCACTGAGGATGTCGAAGATTTGAGAAAACCCAGCACTTTGAGGATGTCGGAGACTTGAGAAAACCCGACACTTTGAGGATGTCGGAGACTTGAGAAAACCCGACACTTTGAAGATGTCAGAGTTTTGAGAAATCCCGACATGCCAAATCTTCTGATATACCGTGGATTTTTGATACTGCACAGCACCCTTCAAAACCCGAGAAGAGGGAATAGGGTTTTTGTCGAATTTAAAACATGCAAGTTATTTCTTTACCATTCATATACCAAACATATTTTAATTACAACAACATTATGGGAAATAACACAAAATGATAATTCCAAAGAGATAAACCCTAAAACATAAACCTGGTTTAGAAAACAACCCCAAAAGGAAAAAGATAAAAACCCCAAAAACCTGGTAAGGAAATGGGAAGAATTCCATACATAATTAATTCACGAAAACCATGAACAAAGAATGAAGAGAAAAATACCTTCAACCAGGGCAAGGAAAGATAAAAAACGATTAACGCAATCGAGCACAGGCGAGTTTCAAGTTTCGGGGTTGAAGAAGCATGCACGAAAATCCACGAAGTAAAAATACATCCGGTAAAAATGACGTGGAAATCCGCATATATATATATATATATGAAAATTTTCAATTAATACACTTCAGCTGGCATGTGCCAACCCACCCGACAACTCAGCATTAATGCCATGTCAGCATGCTCGGGAGGTCTGAAAACCTGACACAAAGGTGTTTAGAGCAGTTCTGGTCTCGGGTTGCCAAAAACAATCGACATGAAACATGATGCTTAGATGCTTCAAAGTTCCAAAAACCCGACATGAAGGACTTAGGAAATTCAGGTTTCAGGTTACGGGAAGCAATCAACATAAAGCATGATACTTAGATGAAGGCATGCTCCGATGTTCGAAAGTTCTGCAAACCTGACTCGCCTTAGTCGATGCGGGTTTCAGGTTTTGGGGAACACCAGACATGAAACATCTAAAACACATGTTTTCCTGTCGGTGAAACCTGAAAACCTGATTATCTCTCATAAAGGCAATTTTGCAAAACCAGCTTAAAAAATTTTGTAGGGTTATCTGATAGTTTTGGCGTAAACTCAAAACTGAGATAACAGCTGGCTCCAGTTGGGGACTTTCTTTGTGATATCAAAGGAATATAACTCCAAATCTCTAGTTTTATCCATTGGGCTACGGAGTCAGAAAAGAAGAAAACCAAAAAAAAACAAAACAAAGAAAGAAAGAAGACCAAAAGAAAACACGCAACAGAAAGTAAAGTATGTACAATGTAAGAGAACATCTTGCATTAGTGATGGAACAACTTTAGATGTTGTCCGCTGAAAGGCAAAGGGAGTAACCCTCCATCCAGATATGATAGAAGGAAACTATTTTCACCATTTAGCTCATGGATCTTGAAAGGTCCTTTCCACAAAGAATCAAACTTCCCGTGCATTCCTTTTTGCTCCCTCCTCTTATCCCAAAGCAACATCAGGTCTCCAATCTAGAAATTACGCTGCCTTGATTTCTTGTCAAAAAAATTCTTTACTCTGCTCTGATGATCTGCGATACGATCAACCACCTTGCTTCGTTCCTCTTCTAGCCTGGCTAGGTACATAACCCTTTTCTCAACAGAATTTTGAAAAGTCATATCTTCGACTGCTTTGGCCAACTGTAAGGCTGGCAACTCCACTGAGATAGGTATCTCAGCATCAATCCCGTATAGTACTTGGAAAGGAGACATCCCTATAGCTCACTTTGGGGTAATTCGATCAGCCCACAACGCATCATACAATGCTTTGTGCCATGCCCTCTGGTTTTCATCTACTTGTTTTCTAATTATGGTAACCAGGTTCTTGTTGCTGGACTCAGCTTGCCCATTTCCTTGGGGATAATAATCAGATGAGTGAGCCAGGGTGATGCCGAATCCATAGAAAAATTCTGTCAACTCATGCGACGAGAAATTAGAGGCATTATCAGCTACAATCTTATGAGGCACACCGAATCTGACAATTATATTTTCTTTAACTTGCACACAACTTCTGATGTTTCTTACTTGATTGGTGCGGCTTCCACCCACTTGGTAAAATAGTCTGTAGCAGTCGGCACGTAATTATGTTCGGCACTGGAGGTAGGATTTAATGTTCCAATGAAGTCAATTCCCCACTGGCGAAAAGGTTCTTCAATCACTACGGGCTTCAAGGGGAGAGCTGCTAGCTTGGGACGACCAACGAAATGTTGACAAGCTTCACACTTGGACACCCACTCGGCTGAATCCCGGAAAAGAGTAGGCCAATAGTATCTAGCCCGCAGGATCTTATAAGCTGTTACAGACGATGAGAAATGTCTTCCGCATGCTAGGCTATGGAAGGACTCTAACAACTTTAACTGTTGTGACTTATCAACACAGCGCAAGAATACACCATCAATACCTTTCTTATATATCCCATTATCCCACAGGAAGTATCTTGTAGATCTTAACTTAACAGTCCTCTTCTCTTTTTGGCTTAAATGTAGAGGGCATTCACCATAAGTTAGAAAGAAAGAAATATCTGTGTACCATTCTTCAGTTGTACTCACGAAAAGCACCATGGGCAGCTCTAAAGAAGTATCTTGGGTCTTTTCACATTCTACTTCAGCATGATTTTCTACAATCAATTGGCAAAGGCCCCTTCCTCGTACTAATTTGGTAGGTCTGATGTCCAAGTCATATTCCTGAACTGTAGCTATCCAGGTACCTCATTGACTCCCCAACTCTTGTTCAGTCACAATGGATTTAACGGAAGTGTCGGGAACAAGAACGAGAGTATGGGAATTCAACACATAGTACTTCAAATGTTTCACCGCCCGTACCACTGCATAAGCATGCTTTTCAATTTTTGACATCTTTAATTCATGTTCCTTCAATGGGCAACTCATAAATGCGATGGGAGCTTCAATGCCTTCCCCATTCTCCTGCATCAGGATGGCTGACACTGTGTGAGCAGAGGCGTAGCTGTACATGATGAAATCTTTTTTGAAGTCTGGACATACTAGGATAGGAGCACAAGTAACTACCCTTTTGATTTCTTTGAATGCACGCATCCCTTCAGTACTCCAACGAAATGGAACTTTTTCTTTCATCATCCCAAGGATATCCTTGGTTTTTTTGGTGAAATCAAGTACAAACCTCCCTAGGAAATTAACCTTTCCGAAGAAAGAGTGAACTCCAGTTTTACTTGTGGGTAGGGTAATGCACTGAATGGCCTTTACCCTTTCTGGGTCTATTTTGGTTCCTTCTCTAGTCACAATATGACCCAGCAATTTCCTTCGGTCACCTCGAACATGGACTTCTTGGGATTTAATGAAATCCCGTGACGCCTGCATCTCAAAAGTACTTGCTCTAAATGATCATAATGATCACTCCATTTTTTAGAGAAAACGGTCAAGTCATCTAAATACACAACTATGACCTTGCCCATCAGGTCTCTGAATCCTAAGTCCATAGCTATCTGAAAAGTGGCTCCAACGTTGATCAAGCTGAAAGGCATCCTCCTGTAAGCAAAGGTACCCCATGGGGTTGTAAAGGCCGTCTTGTGTTGATCCTCCGTAGTTACCTCAACTTGATTATATCCTGAAAATCCATCAAGCATGGATAGCATTTCTGATCCAGTAACAGTTTGTAATACCTAATCCATGATAGGCAAGGGATAGTTGTCCTTCAACGAAGACTGATTCAAGTTCCGAAAGTCAACAAAAATTTGGATTTCGCCATTCTTCTTCCTGATAGGGACGATGTTAGCAATCCAGGTGGAGTGATGGATTGGAAAAATAATCCTGGCATCTAACATTTTCTGAATTTCTGTGAGGATAGTTCCTGAGATCTTGGGATTATAATGTCTTTGTTTCTGCCTATACGGTTTCACATCAAGATTTAAAGGGATACTATGTTGTATGTCTCTGGGCTTGAAAGATTTTAAATCTGCATAAGACCATGCTAATACATCCATGTATCTCCTCAGGAGTGAAGTGAATCTTGCTTTTTCTTCAGGGGAACAACATTTCCCAATATTCACCATCCGAGGTTGATCAGACAAACCTAGATTGATTTGATCTACTTCCGAGGAAGAATCTCCTTCAACTTGTCTCTTGTTTTGAATAAAATGATCATGCTTTTTGAACAAACCCTCCAGGGAAACCAGACCTTTCAGTATCTTGTTTCCTTTAAGCTGAATAAACTCCCCAACAACCTCTTGATATGGATCTGAGATAGATTCATGGAAAGCTGATTCTGAATCTTCAAAGTATAGCTCACTGAAATTGTCAGCCTTTTTTAGAAAAGCCAACACCTGTTGATCATCATTGAATATTGAATACTGGGACGGTACACAATCTCGATAAAGTACATATCTTATTTGAACTGAGGATGCGGAAGAAGGAGGGATGCAGACATAGCCAAAGAGTCAGCCTTGTCGTTATAATCTCTCAAAATTGCCTTAATAGAGAATGCATCAAAGCATTCTACACTATCCCAAAATTTGTTCCTGTAATGTCTCAAGCAATCATTTTTCACCTGATAGATCCCCCTGACCTAGTTGACAATCAGCTCCGCATCCCCTTGAACCTTGAGATTTCAAATTCCATTCTGTCTAGCCATTTCTAATCCTAATAACAAGGCTTCATATTCAGCCGTGTTGTTAGTATTATCAAATTTCAACTTGTAAGCTAATGGGAAAATCTCAGAATTAGGAGATATAAGAACAACACCAGCGCCTGATCCGGTGGTTGAGAAGCTACCATCGAATTCGAGGGTCCAAATAGCATTAGGATATTCTTCCTCAACATCCACAATCGGTATCTCTGAAGTCATGAAATAATTTCTGAAACTAGCATCTTCGAAAAGAATTTGAGCTTTAGGGTCATCTGACTTAGTTACCAAATACCTCGCCTGAGGTTCAAGATGGAGAACCTGGTAAGCCCCATTGACTGGAATCCTAGCCTTGGTCCAATCCATATTAATCTCTCCTCTAACGTCTTTACAAAAACCTATACCCAAGAGGATACCGTAAGCTGTAGGAATGTCGGCAACTAGAATGGTCATTTTCACTCTCTTCTTAGGGAAGGCAACAAATACAAACTGTGCATCTTTGATTTGACCAATCAAAGGAACTTGTTTAGTTTCCATGGAGTAACACCGTCCATATGACTTAGTCAAAGTAGGTCTAAGGTCATGGGCTACTTTTGCGGGCATAACATTATCGGAGGCCCCTAATTCGATGATGCAATTGTTGAGTTTAAACCCGTTTATAAGTAAAGACAAATAAAATGGTTCAATCTTTCCTGAAGAAGAAACAGAGGTCAAATTGTTCTAAGGTAGGAGTTGAGTAGGATTTGGAAGGAGACCTTTTGAAGGTGATGGAACAACCGCTTTACTTCTGATGAATTTGGAATGTTTTTTGAACTGTTCAGGATTTGATTGAAGGTATTCTACTTCCGACATTTGGATTTTGGTTCTCTTTGCATGATCAACAATGTCAAAAGTATAAGAAGGGGTGATGGTAGGCTCAGTTCTAATCACATGAGCTTGAGCTGGGGCACTGACCTTAGGAGAAAGAGAATGAGGGGAAGTTTCCTTTTTGGTAACTTCTCTTTCAGTTTGTGCTGAAATAGGAGTACCTCTCTTAACTATGGCTATGGGAGGTTCCTTGTTCTTCTCCTTGGGGTTTTCAAGAGGTTTTCTTGGATTCTAAGATTGGGATTGAGTGAAGACAGCAAATGACTGACCGTCTGGCACACATTCATCTTCTTTGTATTCCAAATACCCAATGCTGGAGTCACCAGCCGAATCGTCGTAAGACTCATCGGCATATCCTAAAGCTTCAAAAGCCTCGGGAGAATCTTGTTCTTCGGATTCATCTTCTTCTTCGATTATTTATACTACTGCATTGATGGGAGGAGCTTCGATTGCTAGTCTCGGTTGAGCAGGAGTTAACCATGGCCTATCTCTGGCAGGCGCACCATTGTTGTTATTGAAATTCCGTGTAGGAATATCCCGATACGGAACATTGTTCACCTACTGGGACATTTTCTTTTTTAAAGCGATCAAATCATTAGCCATTTTTTGAAACATAGGATCAGTATTACCTTGAGAAGAACCTTGATTTTTGAGTTTGGGTATGTCTTTCTTGATTCTTCTGGCCAAAATAAGATCATCTTCTATTTCAATATTTGTTGACTGAGCGACAGCCAAATCTGGGATAGCCGACCTTCTTAATAAAAATCTCACATTAGGAGGCTGAGCCTTAATGAAGAAGCATTTCTGATTTTCTAGAGTTGGTACAACTATCTCGGGAATCTTTCAGATCAGCTTATTAAACTTGGCCACAAAGTCCCGCATGGGTTCCTGCGATTCCTTCTTCATATGAGTAAGTTGAGCTAACAAGGCATGAGAATCTTCAGCTGGTTTGAAACGAGCTTCGAACTTGGTCCGCATGGTAGCCCAGTTTGTGATACATGCATTCGGAAGGTGATAAAACCATTCAGCTGTTGTGCCATGCAACGTTTCAACAAAGAGTCGAACAGAGACATCTTCATGAGCTACTCCAAGGACACCGCATGCTACGAAGAAAGATGTAATGTGTTCATCAGGATGCTGTTTCCCATCCCTATTGAACTTGGGAATGTTTTTACGTGATCCATGTGGTAACTAGTGCAATGGTGGAGTTAAAGAAAGAGGACCAATAACTGCGCCCTAAGGCACAGGTTGTACTGCCATCCTTCTGAAAAGAGTGCATATAGGGATCCGAGTATCAGACAAGAGTAGAGCAAGACAAGTTGCAGATGTTTCCCATTCCACGGGGATCCAGTTTCTCCAAATAGGAGAAGAAATTCTGGTTTGGATAGAAACAATACTGTTGGGGGACAGGCTAAAATTGTACTATTGTAGCAACTCAAAGAGTGGGTCAATTTCACCTTGGGTTCGGCGGGACCGAGTGAAGATATTTCTGGCCAGCTTGAACAGGGAAAGAGATCTTGTTGAGAATAAGGTAAATATGGAGTCACTAGACACCAAGAGGATAAGCTTTATACTATTAATCTGTATCCCTAGTGGAGTCGCCAAAAACTGTTGGTTGGATATTTTGTCCATCCAAAATATGAGGTTCAACCACAGTATATGGGATTAAATCCCTCCTCAAAGACAGGTGAGACTGCCTGCTTATTACTAATCTAAAACACAGCCAAAACAATATATACAGTATTCACACTAATCTAACCATTGGGGTATGGATAGAATCCCGAAATCCACATTCACACGATTCAAAGGTATTGCTTTCGTAAATGAACTGGGTCGGAAACTATTACAATGAAAGAAGCACAATGGAAAGGAAATGAGGGAAACGTATTTTATTTGGAGTAAATGTAGAGCTCAAAATAATCATACGGGCTTTAGATCATAAATATAATGTCTAAAATGATTAGAAACACTAAGGTGCTAAACAAATAATAACTTAAGATCATGAACATAAGAACAATGTCTTAAGAAAGATATATCCCATAACACAAAGTTTGCAAAATAATATCAACTTCTATTCTTCAAAATGATTAAAAGAAAACAAAAAGTTTTTCTTCTTTCCAATAGCTCCCAATATTTCAAAAATATTGACCCTTTGGAATGCATAAGCATCCCTTATTTATAATAAAAGGAGCCGAGAGAAAATAGGATAAATCCTAGAAAATAGTGCTCTTTAAAAATAGTTCTATTTGGCTTGACTCTCACGCAGGAGACCAAGTCAAAACATGGTTCAAAAATGTGAGGAAACAGAAATGAAAAAGACATGTCAATTTCAAGATTGAAATGACATGTTGCATTAGGACTTAATCTGAATCATCATCTTTTTCTCCTTCATCTTTCTCTTCCTCCAGCTGTGCCTGTTTGTTCTGAAATTCTTGGAACTTCCGAATTATGCCTTGCATTTTGTTTTTGTTAGGCGCAGTGGAATGATCATTCAAAACTTTGCAGGTCTCATGGGTATCACTAGCACTGCCGGGAAGCTTTTTCAATATTTTGCTGAGCCTTCTCAAAGCCTCCAAAGAATGTTCAATCCTTACAAACCGGTCGATGATCTCAATACAAAATCTGTGCGTTGGTTCATGCTGAACAGACTCTTGGACTTGTTTGAAAAGATCATCAGCCGATAGGATGCCTGAGTTTCCAACTGACACCTTTGGACAAATCTTCAACAACTCTTCTTCCAGATCAATTTTGCTATCAATCAATTGATCCCTTGATTCTCTCAATTTACCGCAGGCTTCATTGAGAATCTTCACCCTGAACCTGATGGCTTTGGTTAGCTGGAAATGTTTATCCACATGTGAGATGATGCCTTCTTCTACCAAGACTTGTGATGGTATTTACTTTAATGCCTGGAGAGCTTCTAAATTCAAATCAAGATGTCCAATTTCTTGAGAGAAATCATCGTCCATCTTCTCCCCATCCTTCTAAATGTCCCCCAAATATTGATAGACTTTCACAACATCTTGAATCACTTCCTTCCCCTATTGGAGTAGCCTTTGGATCCATTCATCAACCACCCTTCCTTTTTTATTAATCTTCTCAATCATAGGCACTGATGAGAAATCGAATCCGACAGGGACAGAAGAAGATGATATGGATGCAAGGGGTTTTGAGAGTTTAAGCAAAACCTCAGTCAACTGCTCCACCTTTTCTTTAAGCTCATCTCTGCTGTCTTTTGTTTCTTTCAACTTCTAACACAGCATGTTAGTAGCATCCCATGCATCCTTTTGTGCCCCTTCTGTTGTCACTTTTCCTAGAACCACCCTGGTTATCTGATAATCAGAGGCTGTTATGTCCTCTCTAGTTTTTTCAATCGCGGGAGTGGCGATCTCTGCGAACTTATCTCCTGAAGCGTCCACAAAAACCCTTGAAACTGTTTTGGGTTTCTTGGCTGATTTAGCAGTAGAAGCCTTGAGTGAGCTGAAATCAAAGGCTGGTATGGGTACAATCACATTCCTCTTCCTCAGAGTTTGATCGAGTAACCATTGTGGCAGTATCAGAGGGAGTTGCCACTGTTGTAGAATCTGGTATCATACTCTCAGGGGGAGAAGGATTCTACTAGCGGAGATGGAATAGTTACAAATGTGGTAGCAGATTCAATAAAAAGAGGCATAGGAGGGGTCGTGTTGGTGATTACTTGGGTCCCAGCAGAGAGGGGTGAGATTCCAGAGAAAATACTGGCCATGACTGAAGAAGTAGATGGGGAAAGAGGAGGTAGGAGTGGTTATGAGGGGGGAGGCATAGATTCAGACTCCAAAGCCTGGGATGCAAGAGATAAGGTCTCTTCAGTTGGGCAATCAACAAATGATGAAACCAGAGGCTGGCTTCTCTCCTTCTTCCAAAGTAATTTCTCCTATTTCTGGTGGCGTTGGTGATTCTGGCACATCCACCGTTTCAACTGGAGAAATAATTGAAGAGATATCTCTTTCTTTTCTCTTTTTGACAAACTTGACCTTTATAGGCCCCTTAGAAGATTTTTTGTCCTTTCCCTTTTTGGAGGGCCCCGCCTCTGAAGCAGCCAACTTTGAAAACTTATCATCTTTAAAACTCATTCCCCAAGAGGAGAGCCATGCTTTGGTGCGTGCAAGAATCAGAGCTGATCTATCTGTAATAGAGGCTTTTTCACTGATCAGACCAATCAATAGGTGGGAAAACATATTGATCTTCATTCAGTCCATCATAAGAGGGATCCAGAACACTTTCATTGTCACTAGTACCTTCTGGTAAGTTAGCGAGCTCAAATGTTTGAATCTCAGCAAGTGTCAATCTACTATGATCCTTTCTTTGGACAGCAACTTCATCTCGTAAATCGATCCAGATGTCCTCTATGCTTGGCCTGTGCAGGTGCAGAGTTCCATAGGCCTTAAGGACTCCTCGAATGTCAAACCCGTCTCGAGGCTTCATGTGCTTCTTCAGCTTATCCTGAAGCTCATGAACAACATTCCTAGCTTTCACCACTGTCGAACAAGTGTATCTTCCAATAGAAATTGGGAAAGATACTACAGCCTTATGCTTACTTTGTTGGAATTTGTGAAAATCCAACAATTGCCTAACCAATTCCATCAAGATCAGTTTGTCCCCTGGATACCTAGGCAAACGGAAAGGATCCCCTGAGTACATGACTACCTAAAGATATGTGAACTTCTTGAATTGCAAGAAGACACAACCCCATTTGGAAACTTCAGCCCAGGCCTCATCTGAGATTCTTGTTTTCCTCAATTCAGGGTTTAACCTGCAGATGTTTTCATAAAAGAAGGCATCATTTACCCTTCTGAATTGGTCTTGAGACCCTTTTCTTGTCAGTTGAGGGAAATACTGATAAACATGGTTCACCATCCTGTTTCCCTTGGTATCCAACCCGGGATAGTTCCTCATGCCGGCCGCTGCATAGGTGATATATGAGGACATGTAAAATCTTCCCTGTGGACAAGACTGTTGTCATTTGGGAATCTATCTCATTACTAATGAGAGTGCCCCAATCAATTCCTTGTTGATTTTTCTTGATGGTGATCATGAACTAATACAGCCACCCTTGAAAAACATTTGATTCGGGTAAACCAAAAACCCGACTCAACAAAGTGATGATGTCATTGATTTCCTGAATGAAATCACTTCTGGGGACAAGTCTCAGGAATTTGGAAACAGCCGGTTTGGCTTTGATCAGGAACTTCTTATTTACATGCTTGATACAATCTTCCTGATCGTTATCCCAAGCTTTCTGAGCTGACTTGATATCTAACTCTCCATATTCTTCAAAATTGGGCAGCTTGAGGAGGTCATCAAAGTAACCTCCATCTAACTTGATCACAACTTCTCCCGCCTGATTTCTCATAGCATGGGAAGCAGAGTCATAACTGGAAGCGCAGGCTAAGATGAATTCAGGGCACTGAGCGGACATGGGAAAACCCGCTGCAAGAGGTAAACCACTATCGGCTATCGATTTCATCCGTGGAGTTTGGGAGGATCTCTTTACCCTACTCGAGAAATCCTCTATATATATATTTCCGAGTTCTGTATCTCAGATGTCATAATTGCAATCGATATAGGATGGAGACTCTACCTTTTTGAATTTGTATTTCATCTTTCCTGACTTCTCAGTCTTTTCTTGTGATGGACCATGGTCCGACATGAAGGATTTCGTAGGAGGAGAGTTTCGGAGATCAGGAGATGTTGCACACTGTGAAAAACCTGACACACTGAGGAGGATGTCGGAGATTTGAGAAAGCCTGACACACTGAGGATGTCGGAGACTTGAGAAAACCTGGCACTTTGAAGATGTCAAAAACTTGAGAAAGCCCGGCACTTATGTCGGAAACTTGAGAAAACTCGGCACTTTGAAGATGTCAGAAACTTGAGAAAGCCCGACACTTTGAAGATGTTGGAAACTTGAGAAAGCCCAACACGCCAAATCTTTTGATATACTGCGGGTTTTTGATATTGCACAGCACCCTTCAAAACCCGAGAAGAAGGAACAGGGTTTTTGTTGAATTTAAAACATGCAAATTCTTTCTTTACCATTCATATACCAAACATATTTTAATTACAACAACATTCCGAGAAATAACACAAAATGATAATTCCAAAGAGATAAACCCTAAAACATAAACCCGGTTTAGAAAACAACCCCAAAAGGAAAAAGATAAAAACCCCACAAACCTGGTAAGAAAATGGGAAGAATTCCATACATAATTAATTCACGAAAACCATGAACAAAGAATGAAGAGAAAAATACCTTCAACCAGAGAAAGGAAAGATAAAAAACGATTAACGCAATCGGGCACAGGTGAGTTTTAGGTTTCGAGGTTGAAGAAGCATGTGCGAAAATCCACGAAGTAAAAATACGTCCAGTAAAATGACGTGGAAATCCGCATATATATAAGAAAATTTTCAATTAATACACTTCAGCTGGCACATGCCAACCGACCCGAAAACTCGGCATTAACACCATGTCAGCATGCTCGGGAGGTCCAAAAACCCGAAACAAAGGTGTTTAGATCAATCTAGGTTTCGGGTTGTAGGAAACAAATGACATAAAGCATGATGCTTAGATGCTTCAAAGTTCCGAAAACCTGACATGAAGCACTTAGGCAATTCAGGTTTCTGGTATCGGAAGACAGGCGACACGGAACATGTTTTGGATAAGGCATGTTCCGATGCGACGAAGGTCCACAAACCCGAAGCCTTACTTGAAGTGGGTTTTGGGTTTCGGGGAACACCAGACATGAAACATCTAAAACACATGTTGTCCTGTCGGTGAAACCTAAAAACCCAATTCTCTCTCGTAAGGGAAATTTTGCAAAACCAGTTTTTTAAAAATTTCGTAGGGGTTATCTGATAGTTTTGGCATAAACTCAAAACTGAGATAACAGGACCACACATCATTTTAGTGCGGGGTGGAATAATTTGTAAGAAAGTGCAAGGTGTGAAGTACTGGGAAGGATTATGTTTGAAATCTCGATTGAATTACCCTAAGGAAGGAAGCGTATGGATGGCCCTGTAAAAAAAGGGTGAATAAGGATGCTTGGTATCAGGATAAGACTACATCTTGTTTCCACGTAAAAGGGAGGAAGAATTCCCTTCAACGCTTGTAACGTATGTGTAAGAGTCTTTTGTCAGATAGATTGTTTACGCAATAGAAGGTTATAGGATTGTCCACACAAGGTTGGGTGCTTGAGTGGGGGTGCTAGAGTGTGGCTTAGTGGAAAAATCCACAATAAGTGTTGAAGTACAGTGGTAGGTGAAGTAACATTTAATGCTAAAAAGAAAGGAAAGATATAAATAGGAGGTTGGGCACTTCATTTTTAACATTACGAATACGAAAAAAGAATGCTCTTGCGGACTAGGGTTTCTAGAGTTGATATGTGTGAAGGAAAGTTTGAGGAGTTAAGGCGTGAGTGACTAGATTTGATCTGTAAACTAGAAGGAAATAAGTTCACGGGTGTAGAGAAAAAAATTGTGGAGAAGCACCATCTGGTGAAAGAGGTTATTCCAGTTAGGGTTTGGCAGCTAGGGCATAGGATGAAAAGGTTTTTGTCACAAGTTTGAGGTCTGAGCTTGGAGAAGGTAGAAAAGCAGAGAAAGTAAGAGAAGTTGAAGTACTAAGATAACCTAAGCCATGAAACCTAAGAAACCAACTATATCACCTAAGAATTTGAAGGATAAGGGCAGGGGCAAGGGAAAGGGAAAGAGAAAGGGAAAGGGCAAGGGAAAAAAATTAGAAACCCCCGTAAGAATGAATGAAGAATGGTACGTAGAGATGCAGTACCTAGATGGGGTATTTCTTGGGAAAGAATGGGAGTCCCACTTAAGAAACATGACAGTGAGTGATTATAACCATCACACAAACATGACAGAAAAGGAAATGGCATTGGAGTTAGTGCACCCAAAAAATAAGAGGACACCAAAGGGTTTACCTATCTATAGTGATGAGGTAAAAGTAAAGTTGGAGAAGGCGGGATTATTGCAACTCTATGAGTTGCCTTATTTTGGAAAACCTGAGAACCTCTATCAATGGTTAATATTGCGTGTACACGAGGACCACTTCTACTTCACAGGATGTAAGATGGGCATAACTCCTCAGATGATTTCAAAATTCACAGGCCTCATTTGTGAAGGAGAAAGTATAGATGACAACTTGAGTGACAA
The DNA here is from genome assembly GCA_019776745.2 of Taxus chinensis. Classification (NCBI taxonomy): domain Eukaryota; kingdom Viridiplantae; phylum Streptophyta; class Pinopsida; order Cupressales; family Taxaceae; genus Taxus; species Taxus chinensis. The sequence goes on along the minus strand of CM034146.1, from coordinate 152,889,711 downwards.
GGAAGCCATTAAAGCAACCATCGTTGCATATGATTATAAGAAGGGGTCATAGTACTCTGATATCATGGAGATCCAAGACCCTGTCATGAGAATGGCCGTGTGCTTGGTGATAAAGCCAAATGACTAAGAAAGGTGGAAACAGGTAAACAAGGCATGGTTAAATGTGTGCAAGAAAATATCAGAAGGCACCATCTACAACTTGTATGCCTTCATCACAAATGAAATTATCAGCAGCACACAGGAAGAAGACAAGATACTCTTTGGCAATTTCCTCTTGACAATTTTGTTTTTAGAGATCAGAGTGCTAGATGCGGAATATAAGTTTGTTTAGGAATATCCGGAGGAAGACCCCTCACCCGTGAAAAGATTCACAAAGTACAATTGTGATAGCATGACGTCTTATCACAAGGCACACTTGGAAAAATGGTACAAGCACTTAAGGGATGCGTTCAGGGTAGAGTGGAGGATCCCAAAGTAGCTGCTAGTGCTTGTCGATGGAGAAGTAAAATTTTCAGTATAACAACATTTCTACATTAGTAGATTCAGGCTGGTAGATGAAACTATGAGCCCTTGGTGCAAACTCCCCTTCTCTTTCACAACATTATATTTCCAAATAGGAGTAAATAGGTTTACAGAGGCCAAAAGACTAAGGTTCGAACTTAGTGAGGTGGATCAAGACAACAGGGAGCTACACAAACAGATTGTTTACCCCAAGAAGCGTGCATACGTGGAGAGGTATGTATCCCACTAAGTTTAAATGACAAAGCCCTTGACTTTTCCAATAGCAGGAAAATCTGCAGCGAGGGTATATCTGTGCATAAGACCAAATTTTGAGAAGGATGCATACCTGGAATGTGATGTCTCCATTCCTGAAGACCCCATGGGAAGAAGGAAGCCTGCACCGACAAAGAAAATAAAAGAAGAGGTGCAAGGGAAGAAGGCACCAAGTGTCCAAAGTACACCACAAGTGGGTGCCCTAGGGACAAGTGCTAGAACTAGTACTTACACACGCAGGAAGAGGTCCCTAGTTAGAGAGGAGATGCCAGAATAAGAAAATCCTATCACAAAGGAGAAATCACCAGAGAAGGAATACGAAAGAACATAATTTCCTATACTAGAATCCCAAGTTAGGAAGAAACAGAAGGTGATAAAGGAGGCTGATTCAGAAGACACATAGAGCTTGGAGGAGGAAGGTTCCCAAGATAAGGGAGAAAGTGAAGAAGTGAGTACAAAAAATTAGACTCCAAGCCTCACGTTGGAGTAGATAAACGAGGTGGTAGAAAAATAAGCAGCAAAAATCATTGAAGCCTTGGTAGTACAAGAGTTAGAGCACAATGCTGAATTAGTAAGGAATGAAGATAAAGAAGAAATTTTGGGAAAAGATAACAAAAGCACATGAGGAGGCCGTAGTTTGACAGTATGTATTCCTAAGGGCAAGCACATAGGAAGAAGGTGCATGGAGATCTAGAGACCAAGAATGGACTATATTGATAATCCAAACAAGGTGTTGCACACACATTTCTAAAGCACTATTCCACAACAGAACAACTCTTGACCATGACATCGTTTTATGTGGAAGGTGCATACCCACGAACAAGAAAAATGCTTTCATGGGCATTTGAGTCCCACCTCGATGAGCTAGAATTTGAAGTAAGCCAAGGGTCATTGATGGAAGTGTCAGAGTCTAAAGGAACCAAACCCTTGGTGAACACTCAATAGCTATTTGACGAGCAAGTCTACAATGCGCTAAAAAAATTCTTGGTTGAAATTGAAGCCAGACTCTTTGGGAGGAACGAAAAAAGTATAGGTTCTAGAGGAAAAGCTGGAGAAGAAGGATGGAGAGCTCTTGGAAAGAACTAAGGAGTTAAAACATGAAGAACTAGTCAACACTCAACAAAGGCGGGAGTTAATGGAAGAAAAGGTAAGGGTACGTGAGGTATCCAAGAAGGTGGAGATGATCACAAGCACTATTAGCTTGAAGCATCCAGACTTGACTCCAACCACCTAGAAATATGAACCAATCCTATAGTGCCTAGAAGATCTAACTCGCATCCTCACCATGGAGAGGAAACATTTGGTATTGGAGTTTGCAGAAGAGGCGTTGGCATGCCAAAAAATGGAGGATAGAATGAAGGTGGTGGAAATTTTTTCTCAATACAATAAGATCCTTGCCAATGTAAAGGCCGCCGCATTGGTAGCAGAGGTTGCCTATGAAAACTATGCAGATAGAGATAGGGTGGCAAGTATCTTGGTTGCCACTTATGAGGCAGAGCTAAAAGAATTACAAGAAAAGAATAAGGGGAATAGGGCTGAGAGGGATAAAATTATGGCCAAAGTGGAGAAGAAATTAGAGGCTATTGAGACCTTGCAAGGATCAATTAAAAACTGACTTACAAAATTATATCCACAGATCACTCATCAGATGGACGCTCCTGAGGATATGGGAAAACAACTAGAAAAGGTTTTCAAAACTATGAGTACCAAGAGAGAGGAGCTAGATTTTGATGAAGTGAGTGCCCTGGTTGGAAACCTTTGTGAACATGCACAGAATAAAGTGGATACTTGGGATAAATTTGAAGCATACTTAACGAAGAACTTCCCTCTCCTCTTGCAGCGGTAGCCAGAGTTTCCCCTATTATTTCATTCTTCCCATATTATTCGATTCCGTCATTATTTTATCTCTTTCTTTATTCTTTGAGGGCATGTTCCTGTGAGTGGAGAACATGCATTGTGTGGGGTGATGTTGGGCTCCTAAAATATTGTCCAAGTACAAGAAGGCACATGGGCGTGCAAGGCCTAGTTAAGAAAGGATGCGCAAGGAGAAAGTGCACAGGATAAGGTTCTAGGAGGGTTTAACAGAGTGAGTGGCACGCATGGAAGATAGAACAAAGGTTTTAAGACTTATCCATATTTGACACATTAGGAAGAACATAAGAAAAGTGTGACCCAACTACGCATGTGGAAGGGATAAGGTACCAGCCTGGTGACATGTTGGCCTAAGAAGGAATATAACCTGCGATGGAAGTTTCCAGAAGACCATCATTGCAAGGAGTGGATAGCTTAGGCCTGATGAAACATGCTCCCATGAAGGACCACCTTGGACACTTGGTAATGAATCTACAACTCCCACGAAGTCTTGATGATGTTGAGAAGGGTTATAAATACAAGCACCTGCTAGAGGAAAAAAAAGAGAGAAGAAAAAGGAAGCGAAGCCATGCAGGAATACTGTGAGAGATCCATAAGTTGGGTAGGGATCTATAGGAAAAGGATGTAATAAGGGGTTTGGATTGGGTATAAATCCAGATATGATGTATGAATTCAGTCTACACATATGTGGTAATCTGTAATGGATCTAATGAATATAATGAGGTTACCAAAATTGATTGAATATGGTTGTTAGTGATTCTGGTCCATGTTTATGGCTTACAGTTCTTATTCATGAATTTTTATGGAATAAATCTAAATCCTTATGCATTACCTTTCTATTTTGGTTCCTTTCTATAATCTGTTAAGTATCATTCGGTCTGGGATGACTGCATTTGTCTACAAGGCGTTCTAAGTTCTATGATAAATGTATGTCTCATTTCCACTCACTCTTTTTAAGCTCCTCTCATAGATTACGTTTCCCACTTAACTCACATAAAAGAGAGACTCAGTGCCCGTATATGCCTTGGGTGAGCACCCAGACCCTGCTGGGTGATAGGCCGACATGCATGGGATTCCCTTGTCCTTTGGTGGGTTTAAAAATGAATACACCATTTGATCTCATGGAATCACGCATTCAGGTTTTTCATGGTGTATAATTTATTTTTGGGTCATTTGAAGTGATTCTATGTTTAGGCATTTCATTTTTTCAATTGAATCTAGTTGGTTCAGTGAAGCACAAACATGTAAGCATGGGTAATTCGTTTTGGATAGAGCCCACCAAAAAATAGCATTTTATGAAGAAGAAGGTATTTGGGAAAGTAGTCAAAAGGGGTGATATGAAAAATTGATCATGTGTGATGAATGTGAATTGTAATTGATGACCATGAAGGTTTCTAATCATGTCTATGAAGGTGCATGATGTTTTGGGTGTCAAATAGGTTGATTGGTCAAAGGAAAGTTTTGTGCCGATAAGATGCATGCCTTATTATATCTACAATATCTTGCACTATATGTTCATTTTTTAGGTGATTAATTTTTTTTGGAAACTAGATTCATATACCTTTCCAGTGATATTTTTTTTTCTCATGATGATGTAAAATGATATGGTTTCCAGGGATTTCTTTCAGCGAGAGCATTTGGTAGTTTAGGCAAGGTTATGTAATTGTGAAATTTTGATGTTGTTTTAGGCATGAGATGGATTGTATTATGCCTAGTATAACCTTGAAAATTAAGAGGAATTACGTGTACATCAAATGATACTATTTATAATGCTTGATGATATGTATAAAGTTTTTTATGATCTAACATTTGAAAGTACCTTTTTTGGCAGGTTGTTTTGGTGAAGGAAAATCTTGTTGTAGTTTGATGAGAAAGATGTTTCAAGTCCTAAAAAAATTTTAGGAGTGTTCTATAGGCCTGTCATTTCTATTGTGTGGTTACATGACATAGTTTGATGTAGTAGAAGAAATTTTGTGATAGTAAGAATTTTCCAGGGTGTTCAAGGGTGCATGAAACAAGTGTTTTACGAAATGTAAAGATTAATGGGCCTAGAAAATGAAATATTTTGATTGGTTGATTAAATTTCAGACCATGTATGAATTTTTAATTATGTTTTACTCATATTTAAAGTTTCATGGTTCATGAGAAAGTATGGGAGTCATTTTAGGGCATTTTTAAGATTGTGCCCATGGGGTTTTGAGCCATTTTTGGCACATGAAATTATGTTTTTGGCTAGGCTGACCTATATGGGTAATTTTTTACTGTTGTAATGAATTTATTTGAAAGTAATGAATATTTATGGTTTGAATTTATCATGGGGGACCGACCTCCTTTAGGTAAATAAGAAGGAAAACATATAAAAAGCATGTTTACGGTGGTTTTGTGAATTGGTTGAATGTGTGCATGTTATATGTGAGAAGTGAGACATAGGTTGGTGAAATTATTTAGGTATTGAGGAATTTATTGAATTCAAATAAAGTGAGTTACAGGTTGACGAATATTAGCAATAATGTGTGCAAGAGTTTGAAGCTTTGAAAAGTGAAGAAAGACCTAAATTGTGCAAGTTGAAGACCTAGGGTTTGAGCAAGGTTTTGAAAGATGTTGGATATGAATATTTGGATCACTATCAGCTATGGTATCAGCATACTTTTAGTGGTCATTATTCATCAAAATCTTGTGTGATGAGTTATATTCATGTAAGTCTTTTGTTGTGAGTAATATCAACACGGATTTAGGGGTTGGTGCCTCACTAAATAAATAAATTGTGATGTGTAATATTCAATTGAGTATTTTTTGTGAGTAATATCTTCAAAATTTTCAATGGGTTTTCTTCCCCTTGAGGTTTTCCCACATATATATCTTTTATGTTAATTCTCTTTCTCATGGTTTATAACATGCATGGTATTTGATTGTGTACACAAAATAATATTTGGGTAAGTGATTATTTGTTTTTGAATAAGTAATATGAAATCTGATTTGATATTTTATAAGAACTGATTCACCCCCCAGTCCATTATGATTCCAAAAATTGGTATCAAAGAAGGCATTTTTGCACAAGTTTAACAACGTAGAGGAGATTCTTTGAAGCAAAATCAATGGAAGAATCTATAGATCTAGTGACTATATTGAGAATAAGAATGAGATAGCACAATAATGAATTGAAGAATATCATATGGAAGTTATGGATATGGAATCTAAGCATAGCCAAGCCATCAATGCCTTAGAATATCAAGTTGAAAGTTTGAGAAAATCCCTAAAGGAGAAGGAATATACTGATGAACAAATTCATAATATTCAGATTATGGATTTAAGGATAAAGGGGATATCATAAGATATTAAATTTAAAGATGAATAATGCACCAAAATTAAATCAAAAGTTTCCTTAATCAGTGATAAGATCAAGATTAAGGAGAATGAGTGCATCAAGTTTGAAATAGATAATATTCTTAGTAAACAAATATCAACAAGTGGTAAACCGGTTTTGTGACTCAATGAGGATCTCAAGGACAAGGATTTGAAGCAAGATGAAAATGATCCAAGCAATAAAATTTATGAACCAAGTTCTAAGGAAGAAATGAAGGTGAATCACTCCAAGGTCAATGAGAAATCCAAGCCTATAAGGCAGCCCAATGCATCAAGGTATGTAAGATCATTCAACGGCTATTGTTTCTCATGTCATGATTTTGGTCATAGAGCTAAATAATGTAAAACAAAGTCTTCTAAGAATGGTGTAATTTCCTTTAAGGTGAATGCAATTCATTTTGTGAATATGGTCACAAATCTAGGGATTGTGGATGGAATCTAAGAGTTTTTGAGCCTAAAAAAATATAGAAGATGTTTGTCAAGAGATATGATCCTAGAGATTCTCAGCCATGGAAAGGAAATAGAAATGAATTTTCCAAGAAGATAATATGTTAAAAATGCAATAAGGTAGGCCGTGTAGCTAGTACTTTTTTAAATGGAAGGAATAATCATATTGGTGCTTTCAAAATAAGAAGTATAGTAGTATGCTACAAATGTAACAAGGTTGGTCATGTTGCAAGAAAATTTTATCAATATTTTTTAGATCATGACCAAAAATTTCAAGATCATAAAGTGTAAAGAAGAATGTTTCAATGGCCTAGAGTGCATGATCTTGGTGTTCAAAGAGCTAGAATGCATGAAAATAGTCCTAGAAGATTTTGAGAACCTAGAGGAGACCTTGGTGTTTCATCAAGAGCAGATATTAGTGAAAATAAAATTGGTTCTCAGTTTACATATATGAAATGAGAAGAAAGTGGAGTTGGTCATGCAACAAAGGGGGATTGGTACCTCTTCAAGACCTTATTTTATGTCTTCTTGAATTAAGTATGCCTTCAATATGCTTCTTGAAGGTATACCATTGCAAATGAATCATCTAGGTGAGGGGGAGAAATTTTTGTGAGTATGAATCATCTTTACAAATTTAAAGTATGTAAATTTTTTCTCCTTGTAGTATTTCTTTGGTCATGTTGATGGTTCTTGAGTCATTTCCATATCATTCTTTGTCTTGTATAGTTGTATTGAAGTTGCTACTTTCCTATGTAGTCTATGGATGAGATTTGTTTTGTAATATATCTCATCTGTAATGAGTTCAATGTGATCTTAAGTCATCTTGACATGCCTCTTTAAGAATTTTTATGGTGTTTTGATTTCATAATCAATACCATTAAATTTTTTATGTTGATCCTAGTTCTTTCACTGGTTTGTGATGAACTTCCTAGTTCATTCAAGTCATAAGGAGTTTATGTGGTGTCTTCATGAGCTATAAGAGGTCTTGAAAGATTTTTCTTAATAGTGTTCGTGTATATGCAGTCACATGCATGGTCTTTGCATTTTAAAATGGATTTCTTACACTCATAGTCGTGCATTGTTGGTCCTATCAATAGGTGTGTTCAGTTTGTGTTATGATCTTAGGTATATTGGGAATATGTTATGTGTGGAAAATGTTTTCTCTAAGTTTTTTAAGGATAATATGAGGTGATAAAATCCCACTTGATCAAATGTGAGTACAAGAAGTTAATAAAAGACATGTTTTTTCCCTCAAAAGGATGTGTGATGGTATTTTTTTGGTATCATATTGCTAACAATGATTGAAAGTTTTGTCATTGCAAGAAATTGTTGCTCAAGGTATGCATAAGCTCTTCAAGACAGGGGGCGTACATGCTTAAAGGTGAAATGGTGTTATCAATATCAATTCAGGGGAGATAGATGTATTTTTTCCTTACTTAATCTTGAAAAAGTATGTTTTCACTTTTCTCATTTGAAAATGGCTTGAGAATACTGAAAAATTTGTTAACGACCTTGAAAAAGTTGCAAAGTTGGTTTCAAGGTATTTGAACAAGTTTAAGTAACTCAAATTGTTCATAATAGCTAGAATGTGAGGTATTCAACCTAGGGGGAATAATTGTTGCATGATTCTAAACATGTTTGGCTTGTTATTACATGATGAAATTTGTTAAAAATGCATTGAAATGGATGTTTGGGGTAGTTAAGAGACTTATGTGGTATGAAGACAAAACATGCATGTTTTAGGCTTAATTTGGTTGATTATGGTGTAGAATGATGGAGTAATGATGTTTAATGCTATGTTATGACATTGTTGGCATGGATTAGAGAATGAATGGTATAGGTTTCTATTTCTACAGTGATTCTAAGAATCCCAACACAAGGTATATGGTGAATAATGGTGAATTTGCATGCATAGTGGATTAAAATGATGTTTTTGCTCCTAACAAGGCAAAACTAGAACTTCGGAAAAAAATGTGCATATTTGAGTACTCTAGTTGATATTCCTAACCAAATCATGGAGGTATGAATTTAAGGTAATATGAATAAGGTGATTTCTTATTTCCTTTGTCATTAATGTAAAAAGGGGGATAATTTCAAGGCATTTTCCATCAATGACAAAGGGAGAAATTGTTGGCATGTAGGCCTAGATAGGACTAATAGGTGCTTCCATTGATGTAAAACCATATTAATAACAAATATAATACTTTAGGATGATGGTACGATGATGTATATAGTGCTAAAATGTTGTTTCAGACGTGTTTCAGTTAGTACAGTGAGATTTAGTGGTGTAAGCTTGCTTTATCAAGCCTATACAGGTGCCTAGGTGGTGTTGCATTACATAATGAGCTTCATGGATGCTTGTTGAGAATGTTGGCATGATTTAAAACATGATTTTAGGGTTTTTAATAACTCATAGAAGTGGCATGGTATAGGTACAGGTGTTTCACTTCTTTACATGTGCTCATTAGGAGCAGGTTTGATAGGTAGGAGGTGTGACCAAGTGTTTTGGAGCCATTTAATCTCATAGAAGCATGCATTCAGGTTTTTCATGGTGTATAAGGTATGTTTTGGTAATTTTAAGTGATTCTATTTTAAGGTATTTTATTGTTTCAGACGACTCTAGTTGGTTCAGTGAAGAACAAACATGTAAGCATGGGTAAGTCATTGTGGATAGAGCCCACCTAACAGTTTTTGAAGAATAAGGTATTTGGGAAAGTTGGTCCAAAGGGCTGATATGAAAAAATAATCATGTGTGATTAATGTGAGATGTAATTTATGACCATGAAGTTTTTTAATCATGTCTATGCATGTGCATGATGTTTTGGGGGTCAAACATGTTGACTAGTCAAAAGGGCAGTTTTTAGCCCATAAGAAGTGGGTCTTAATATTTCTATAATAACTTGAGATAAAGGTTTATTTTTGAGGTGATTTAAATTTTTTTGGAAACTATATTCATATAATTTTCCATTTATATATGGATTTCCTCATGATGATGTAAAATGAGGAAATTTCCAGGGATTTCTTTCAGCCAAAACAATTTTGGCCGTTCAAGAAAGGTTATGTAATTGTGAAAGTTTGATGTTGTTTTAGGCATGAGATGGATTTTATTATGCCTATTATAAATCATAAAATTAATATGAATTAATTTTGTATCAAATTATCCTATTTATAATACTTGATGTTAGGTATAAATGTTTTTATGAGCTAACCTTTGAAAGTAGCTTTTTTGGCAGGTTGTTTTGTTGAAGGAAAACCTTGTTCTAGTTTGATGAGAAAGAAGTTTCAAGGCCTGAAAAAAGTTTAGGAGTGTTATAAAAGTCTTGAAATGGATTTTTATTGATTACATCACATAATTTTATGTAGTAGAAGAAATTTTGTGACAGTAAGAAGTTTGTAGGGTGTTCAAGGTTGCAAGAAACAACTGTTGTGAGAATTACAAAGATTAATGGGCTCGGTAAATGAAATATTTTGATTGGTTGATTAAATGTGTGACCATGTATGAATTTTTAATTATTTTTTACTCATATTTAAAGGTTCATGGGACATGAATAGTTATGGGACTCATGTTAGGGCATTTTTAAGATTGTGCCCATGGGGTTTAGAGCCATTTTTAGCACATGAAATCATGTTTTTAGTTAGGCTGACCTATATGGGTCATTTGCGAATTTTATAAAGAATTTATTTGAATGTAATAAATATTTATGGGTTGAATTTATCATGGGGGACCAAACTCCTTTTGGTAAATAAGAAGGAAAACATATAAAAAAAACATGTTTTGGGGTGCTTTTGTGAACTAGTTGACTGTGTGCATGGTATATGTGAGAAGTAGGACCTAAGAGGGTGGAATTTTCAGGTATTTAGGAATGTATTGAAGTTAGATAAAGTGAGCTATAAATTTATAAATATTAGTAATGATGTGTGTAATAATTTGAATGAGAAGTGAAGAAAGAGCTAAATTGTGCAAGTTGAAGACCTAGGGTTTGAGCAAGGGTTTGAAAGAGGTTGGAGCTGTATAGTTGGATATCAATCAGTTGTGGTATCAACATAATTTCAGTGATTAGTTTTCATCAAAATATCATGTGATGAGTCATATTCATGCAAGTAACTTGATGAGAGTAATATCAAAAAGGGTTTAGGGGTTGGTACTCCTTATGGGGTCTGTGCCTCACTAAATAAATCTGTTGTGATGTGTAATATTCACTTTGGTCTTTTTTTAGTAATATCAGAAAAAAAATTTAGTGGGTTTTCTTCCCATTTATGGTTTCCCACTTATATATTGTGTCTTTTGTTAATTCTCTTTCTCATGATTTATAACATGTATGGTTTTTTTATTGTGTGCACACATTAATGTTCGGTTAAGTGATTATGTGTTTTTGAATAAGTAATTTGAAATCTGATTTGAAATTTTATAAGGACTCGTTCACACCCCTTCTCATTCCATTGTGATTCTAATAGAAAAAATGATGACATGATGAATTACTCATTCTTTGATCAAGCGATGGAATAAACTGGAGGAGATGATCAATATTGGAGAATTTAAAGAAGAGCACAAAGACTTATTCAAATGACAAAAGAAAGATCAGTATGAAAGTTGGAGGTATCTTTAACTACAAGAAGTTATGGGCATAGTTTTCCCATTACACAAGTAAAATACCTTTCTTGGAAGAGTCACATCACGCATTTTAACCTCCAATTTGTATATCACAAAAAATGATAGGATAAGGGAATAAACAAGAATATATTTTACAATGAGTAGCATACAAGATGAGATACACAGGACAACATTACAACCAATCCTGATATATCACTAATAAAATTATACAAGATGTGAAAAATTGTGTATTAGGTAAGAATGGCATCAATTTCACATGGGGTGCTATACCACTCTTAGTCTTCAGATGAAGATATGTGTCCCAAAGGGTAGTGGAAATACCAATTGGGTATTACCCTAGAGAAAACAAAGTCACCCACATAACAGATACAAGTAATATTTTGTGCCTTCCATATTCAGACAAGGGTCATAGTAGAACTGAGATTTAACAATTGGTGAATAATGAGCATTTGTAAAGATGTCTTATAATGGAGATTAAGGTAAGGATTATGGTACAGATCACATGGAAGTGCATAGGGGGAAGGTGATATGTTTAAAATAATGCAACACTACTCCTTAAGGAATAAGTTGAAAATGGGACTAGTAAGTTGGAGACATGTCCCCATGAGGGGACAAAGTTATCCTTTTTCCTAAGATTTCTAGAATATTATTAGGATGATCCATTAATTGTATCAAGTCTTATGCAAAGATAGATAAGAATATAGGACATGTTGAAGGGAATTTATGGAGAGGTATACATACCCTACGAAGTGACAATAAATGGAATAGATGGAGACAAGGAAAGGGATGTATATGTGGAGAATGTATGAGTCTAAGGATTTATTCCCTAAGCTAGGAGGAGATGATAATTATAGGACCAACTAAGTATTTATTGTTGTTCTATTACTTAAATCCGAAGAAGACAACGTGGAGAAGGGTAAAATGGCATAGGAAGAGGAGATATCCATATGAATAAATTCATCAACCATCTAAGGGACCAAAATAATGGGGATCAAGAGGCCAAAGAAGATAATTAGTTCCTCCAACTATAGAGGATTGTGATGAAGAAGAAGATAAATATCTTTACCCCTTGAAGAAGACAAAGAGAGTGAGCATATTGTATGAAAGAGTGATGTGGAGTGATTTGTGCCATGGGTCCTAGACTCATTAATAAACTCACATAACTAGGGAAAGTGAAGATGAAATAAAGGAAAAAATATAAGGAGAAGAATCTAGTAGTGTAGGACCAATCAAAGGGTATAGAATACCTTAGTATACTAGTGCACATGGGAATGAGATACATGGTGGATCAAGAGGAGGAATAATTAATTGCACCCAAGGAGTAATAATAAGAAAGGTAGGTTTTGGTGGACGTACTATGTGATGTGATAGGTTGAGAAAGGGTAATCGTAGGAAGAGAAGGTTGGTTGGTAGGGGATACTAGGAGAAAGGAATGAAAAATGGAGGGGGTTGTGAGTGAGGCATTGTCTAGAATGAAAGGTTTACTTTGAGTAGTATTGTCATGCAACGTGAATATTTAAGTTAAACCACCAAACTTCAAATGAAGACATATGAATGGTGAGAAGGGTGATTTCCTCACCAAGTTGTACAAGGGGACTGTTAGAGTAGGTATTTAGCTGTAGCTAGGAAGAGGACCTAGGAACTAAATGAACCTATTAATGAGAAGAAACCTCATAAAATAACTTCTCTCTAGAGTACAAAAAGGATCTGACATAGATATTAGGAGATTATTCGCATGGACCAGTCATGTTAGGATTTGGTGGGGTAAATTCATCTATGGTATTGAAAAAAATGTCCTTCATGTCTAGAATCTCTCCTACAAAGGATGGCCATATGACGATTTATTTGATGACTAGTTCTTTCCATGATTTATGGCTTGATCTACGACCTTGACTGGTTCTTAGATTGTTATTCCTTGCCTATTTAAGCAAGGCCCATTCTCAATGTATTGCATTGAGTTCCATAATAATATATGATATTGTTTCTCATTTTTTTGCAAAGTTTTTATGTAAATTTATTCTCGCGAATTACTTTCATCTTATTGATCGTGGTGTTTGATTAGCATCTATGTTCTTGGCTTGGTACAATCTGGTTATCGTTCCTTTCATGGTATCAGAGCTACACAACTTGTCGTCACACCAAAAGTTCAAACTGATGGTGGAGAGGGATCTCATCATGTTAATAAGCTGCTACGCCAATACCCTCCTGCATGATGGAGCCGGGTATACACCCCATCAGGCCCAACAACATCATACCAAGCCAAGAACACAGATGCTAATCAAACACCATGATCTATAAGATGAAATCAATTCACCATAATAACTTTACATGAAACCTTTGCAAATAAATGAGAAACAATATCATATATTATTATGGAACTCAAATGTAATACATTGAGAATGGACCTTGCTTAAATAGGCAAGTAATAACAATCTAAGAACCAGTCAAGGTCATAGATCAAGCCATACATCAAGGAAATAACTAGTCAAAGAACTAGTCAAGACCATAGATTTAGGAGAGAACTAGACATCAAGGATATAATCAATACCATAGATAAATGAAATAACTATACCTAACAACTAGATTTATATCTCCTAGGGATCTAAATAAGATAAAAGAAATATCCACACACATAAGTGGGTGAGGATAAATACCAATAAAGGTAAATAAAGTACGTAGGTGAACATGAGCTAAGGTAAATACCTACTCTAACACCCCCCTCAAGTGAAGCTAGGGGCCAAAATAGATGTGGCATGTCCATAATTATGAGTCCCGACAACTAGGCCTTATTGAGGTAATCATGTACAATAACTCGGATTTAAAGAGACACCACAAGGTACCCAAAACTAGTAATAACATAGTAAAAGAGAGTAAAAACCCGCTCCAAGGCATCCCAAGAAGCTCGGCTCAAAAAAATCATACAATACTGAACAAGTTTGGTCTGAATCCACTACACGATCATAGAACTCAAAAAAAATTGACACTGGGCTTCACAAAAATAGCTCCATACAAGGAGATTATCAACGAAGTGATGTCGAAAGAGCCAAAAAACACCAAACATAATTCGACCAACTGCTGCAAATAGGTGTGCCACAATCCAAGAACAATAAACAAAGCAACAAGGCAATGACACAAACTCTAGAGTGTCATGATCCAAGAAAATCCAAGGCAACAAGGCAAGGACACGAAACCTAAAGAAGCAAGATCAACACCATACCCTCCCATACTACTGAATGGGTGGATTGATGCTACAAATTTGTATGAGTTGCCCAAAATCAACTACTCGAACACTAAAAAAATAACACTTGACTTCACTAGAATAAATCCCCCATAAGAGATACTGTCAACATGCCAAAAGTGTCGAAAATACAGATACAAAATATCTCAACAAACAAGAGAGATACACTACACCTGCTAAAGAAAAATGCTCAAAACAAGAAGCATCGCAATGTAGAAGATATAGAAATTGGAGCAAGAGGCTGAATAATGGAGGAGCCACGCCTATAGAGTCCTCTCAATGAATGCCTGTCACCTCCACAAGTGATCAGATATCCACCCCAAATCAACACGGATGGATGAAGAAGATGCCTGCATATGACTTAGTGTAAAATGCACAATGGGTGCATGCAAAAGAACATCATAATGTGTGTCAGGTTGATCATGTCTAACAAAGGAAATCTTAGGTTTCTCAAGCCTGAGTGAAGATGTAGAACTCATGTGTTTCTCAGGATCCTCAGAAAGAGTCGAGAAAACAAAAAAGGAGCTTTGTCAATGTGTGATCCCAATGAAATATCTACTCGAAAACCAATGTCATGACGAGAATTCCACTTAACATGTGGAATAGAGGAAACAATACCCTGTGAATGTTTGCCAATGACTCTGCTAGTGAGACCCATATAATGGAGCATGCGATAATTGAATGCAGTGGTATGCTTCTTTAAAAAGCCATGCAACTAAGCAGAAGTGGGATACACAACATGTGGTACTATAATAGGCACAGATGTGGAAGAGCATGCAATAACAAGCCTCACAGGTTTAGAAGCATCAAAAGTAGGTTCAGGCTCAAAGACTAGAAGATCAATGTCAGTGGGTACAAGACCAACAACTGCAAGTGGACTATGAGCATGGATATGGTTGTCCACAATATGATGGTGATGTTGTAGGATAGTAATTTTGTTCTGTAGGGAGTGTATTATTTTATCCTTATCGTGAATGAGTGATTGT
The DNA here is from genome assembly GCA_019776745.2 of Taxus chinensis. Lineage (NCBI taxonomy): Eukaryota > Viridiplantae > Streptophyta > Pinopsida > Cupressales > Taxaceae > Taxus > Taxus chinensis. Next base: position 152,874,419 of record CM034146.1, on the reverse strand, counting down.
AGAAGAGAATTTTACTTCTTCAGCGATCTATTTTCTTCCACAAATTTTACAATATCCTCTTGAAGTCCACATACTTCAAAAAAAAGCATATCATTCTCAGATCCATCATAGGTACAAACTAGAACTCCTAAAAATTTAGGATGTTGGGCTCAGCCAAAATTGCATCCACAATTGATTACAACACTCCTCCATATTTGACACTTTATAATTATATTTCAAGTCTCAAAATAAATAACTCCAATGGAAAGAGCCCAAAAAAACAAACACTTTTGCAAAAAATGGCACTCAAAACTGAGTTACCTATCAAAGGATACAATATTTTTAATATTTTGTTATGTTATTTATTTTAGTTGCCACTAAAATAAAATAAATTATTGTTGCCTTCACCACACAATTAAAATTAAAGGGGGCTGAAGCTAAGCACCTACTAGTAGGAATCACAAGCTTTAAGCCCTCATATGACCATACCATATGACTAAGGGCTATTTCTAGATTGTGTAGATTTGAAATAGTTAAAACGTGCAACCCAAAAAAATGTTTCATCAGGTTCTTAACCGTGTGGCATGAATCTCGAGGTGCTCCTACACCTTCTGGATCCAATGGAAGCCTTTTTTTTGCATAAAATTACATGCAGCAACAAACTACGACAACATCCCAAATATATGAATATACAAAGATTTTATTTACAAAATAAAATTTACAAACGAATGTCAACAACAATCTGCTGCTCTGATACCATGAAAGGAACGATAACCAGATCGTACCAATCCAAGAACATAGATGCCAATCAAATACCACGATCAATAAGATGAAAGTAATTCGCTAGAATAAATTTACATAAAACCTTTGCAAACAAATGAGAAACAATATCATATTATTATGGAACTCAATGCAATACATTAAGAATGGGCCTTGCTTAAATAGGCAAGGAATAACAATATAAGAACCAGTCAAGGTCATAGATCAAGCCATAAATCAAGGAAACAACTAGTCATCAAAGAGCTAGTCAAGACCATAGGTTTAGGAGAGAACTAGACATCAAGGATCTAGTCAATACCATAGATCAAGGAAAGAACTATACCTAACAACTAGATAATATCTCCTCATATCTAAATAAGATAAAAGAAATATCCACACACATAAGTGGATGTAAATACAATAAAGGTAAATAAAGTACCTAGGTGAACATGAGCTAAGGTAAATACCTACTCTAACAGTCAAATGGCAGTTTTTAGCCCATAAGAAGCGGGTCTCAATAGTTTTTTCCATGATTTATAGCTTGATCTACGACCTTGACTAGTTCTTAGATTGTTATTCCTTGCCTATTTAAGCAAGGCCCATTCTCAATGTATTGCATTGAGTTCCATAATAATACATGATATTGTTTTTCATTTGTTTGCAAAGGTTTTATGTAAAGTTATTTTGACGAATTACTTTCATCTTATTGATCGTGGTGTTTGATTAGCATCTTTGTTCTTGGCTTGGTACGATTTGGTTATCGTTCCTTTCAGGGACAAGAATGGTGAGAAGGGTGATGTGGGGATAAGTGACATGCAGATAAAAGTGATGAGAGAGGATGAATGGATCAAGGACATGTTGACCATGGTGGGGGATGAGGAACTACAGGATAATGAACTCTCCTTGAGAGGGATCCTCAATTAGGATTTCCAAACTAAAATGGAAATCAAGTAGAATTCCCAAACCAAAAAGTGTATTAGAGAGAGAATTCATAGACATTAACAAAATTTATGGAATTATGGATGATTGCAAGATATGTCAATCTTATAAGTAAACATATGGATATGGATTTTATGGTTTGAAATCAGGTATGTAAGAATGTGACCTTAATAAAAAGGTGACCATAACGAGATAAACATCACATAATTATAGGAAGGTGCATATGAGTAAATCATCCTCCGAACCAGATTGGAGGTAAACAAGAAAGTGAACCACTCAAGGCATTACACTTGCACCCAATAGTAGGTGTTAACACATAACCAATGATAGTTAGTTATACAAAAATACCATGAGGGAAGTGTGGAGGAAATAAGCTCCTGAACCTAATGTCAACATGAAAAATGGGTTTCAAACGTAACTTGTACAAAGGAGGAGGGTTCTCCATAGGTGGGTTTTCCTATAACTATGCCCCAACTCTAGGAAGGGGGAAGATGTAAACTGATCAATGTGGGAAGTATGAAATGTATATGAGAAATTTGATCGATGCGGGACGATTTATAAGGATGTTATATAGAAGGTTGATCAATTTGGGAAGCCTTTACTTCCATAATATAATAGAGTAGCCATCCTTCAAGGGTATGGTCTAATTTATTCTTTTGCTCTTGCATTTTTGACTTTTTCTTTTAGACGAAAAGATGCATGATAGTTGTCCTTTGAGGGATCAATCTATTTTTATTATTTACTTTTTATGAACAATTGTCCTTTGAGGAATCAGTCTGTTTTTGGGTAAGATAGTATGAGATAGGAGTATCCATAATTTTGAATCTCTCTTTTTTGGTTTTTTTTCTTTTTATGGGGGAAGACCTGGGTATAGCTAGGTAGAACACTTAGGAGGGGACAATTATTATACAAGTGACACCCTTGGACCCTTAGCATGGTTTCAATAGGTAAATAAGAAGGTGATGGGTGTAATGACCAGAGAGTTCTCACCAAATAGGGAGAACCTATCCATAAAAAAAATGCTATGGACATAGTCGTGGTGCCCATATTTAAGGTCATGTCTAGGAAGTGATTGTACACCACATAGTTCCATATCATTACAATTATAGATAGAAGAGGATAATGATAGAGGAATGAGCTAAAGATATGACCATATTCTGATTTTTAGATATGTTAACAATATAATGGTTATAAGTGTAATGTGTTAAAATGTTCTGTTTATGGTTTACCATTAAGGGAAGCCAAATGATAGGCCCCAGACCCATACTTATGCGTGATAATATAATGTCCAATCCAGTTGGGAGAAATATTTCCATGTTGGCTCCTTTCTAGAGTAGTAACATTTTCTTTAAGGACAAGGTTGCCAACATTAAAGTTGCATTAGGATAGGATGATAACTTACAAATATGTGATGATATAGACGAGTGAAGATAAAAATTATGTGCTATCCTTGAGGAAGCGAAGAAAATTTTCTTCCCTAATGAGACAAATAGATGGCCACAAAGGTGGGGTTAGGATGAAAATAAATGGTCCCCCAAGAGGGGTACAAATGTGATTACAAAGGTGGGTCTTAGGATGAAGAGAAATGTTGCCCCAAGGGAGGGACGAATATGGCTGAAAATGTGGACTTTGGGATAAGACTATGGCCACAAAGGTGATTTTTGGATGAAAAATATGGTGCCATGAGAGAGACAAAAACATTTCCACAAAGGTGGACTTGGGACGAGAAGATAGATTTGATGAAATTAAATAAGGTAAAATATGCACAAGATCTCAAAAATGAGGAAGTGAGAAACGTGCATATTAGAAGTCAAGAGAATGACCACAAAGTGGGCTTAGGATGAGAATAAATGGTATCCCCAAGGAAGAGACAAGTATGGAAAAACCGGTGGACTTTGGAACAAAATAAATAATCCCCAAAGGAAGGGATGAGCAAGACCACAAAGGTGGAATTTTTTTGAGACAATAATAATATTTGGAAAAGATTATATTTCTTGGGATGAGTTAGATAAAGATCATAAAATATGCACAACACCTCGAAGATGAGGAAGCAAGAATAATGGCTACAAGAGCGTACTTAAAATGATGACATGGTGCTCCTAAAAAAGACACAAATAAGGTGGTAGTTTAGATAAAGTCATTACGTCCCCCAAGGGGAGCACATATATGGCCACAACGATAGAATCAGGGTGAGTAGATGGTGGATAGATAAAACTAGTTAGGATTAGATGAGCTGAGTAAGATAAGACAAAACAATATCAAAGGAAGGAATCAATCTCTAAGTAAACCAATCCTAGAATGAAGTCCCCCAATGCTAAGGGAGCCATTGTGATAAGATGTGTGGATGAGGAAGAGGATGCAAGCAGATAAATTACTATTGAAGGAAGCTCCCCCAGAGATGTTCATAAGCTAATGGATGTCAATGATAAATTTGAATTTAGATTGGGTAGATGATTGGGGATCATATGCAAACAATGTTGATGAATAAGGTAGGACCTTCTATATGAGGAATGATATACGAAGGGGTGGATGAAGGAGGATTTTTAACAATTTTGATGTATGGGGATATAAGAATAGGAGTTTGATTGGTTTTGATGGATGGAGAAGGATGGATTTTCTGAATGAGGAAGTCATCTTTCTCAATAAGATCATGGATGATACTTGTAAAAGCCTTAAAATGCTCAATGTCATGACTTGGGGTATGATGATAAGAACAAATGCAATTGTGCTCTTATGGGAGGAAGTTTGATGGTAGATATTGGGATTAGGTCTGTATAAGACCTAATCAAAGTGTCAAAAGGAAGATAACTTGTGTGGGTTTTGATAAGATATTTTGGATTAGATTTATGGGAAAGAGTGGATGTAGATTGGATGAGTAGATTAGATGTATTAGAAGATGAATCAAATGTGGGAGGAAGGTTGGTTTGGTTATATCTAGATTGACCATTACGAGAGGTTTTAGATGAAGGACCTAGCCTAAAAATGGGTGAGGGTGTTTCTAGGAGGGAATTTTTGATGTTGGATTGCTTAGGGGAGGTAAGATATAACTTCTTACAAGAATGTATAAGGGACTTAAGAGTCTTATGTTTTGATCAAGAAGGTTTTCCCTTAGTAGGGATGATAATAATCTCAACCGTAGAATCTAAAGATTACGGTCTGGGGGTGGATATTGATAGAGATAGAGGTTTTTGTATGTTGTGGTCAATAAGGTCTATGTGAGATGTGTATCATGTAGGTTTTGGATTGGATAATGCCGAAATAGCTAGTTGCGTATTGGAAGTAAGAAATCCTTTTGTGTTTTTATTAGGTGGAGGTGCTTGTTCCATAAATGTTTCAAGGGGTATCATTGATATATTTACAAATTGAGAGGATGTGGTTAGTGTGCTAGGCATTGAAGGATCAAGTATATAATATTGGGATAAAAAGGGTGATGTGTCCATGGGAAAGGATATAGGTATCGGTAACGAAGATTTCAATGTAGGGTTAAGTGGATTTGTTGACATGACAGATATAGGGGTAATTGGAATTGATAGGGAGGTGGGCATAATTGGGACATTTGGAGATGTAAGAGATGTATTGATAGGTATGTTTGATGTAGATGTGGTCACAATAGTTGATTTGGTGGGTACGGAGAAAATTATGGAAGGAGGAACTAGGATTGACTCTAAGGATGGTATAATAGATAAAGGTGAAATGGATGTAGCTAAGGTAGTCAAATCCAATGAAGGGGATGTGGTAATAAATGGAGTAGAAATGATAGGTAATGAAGAAGATGTAAGATTAATATTGCATGTAGAAGTAGGTGGGAATGCTTGTTCCATAAGTGTCTCAAGGGGTAAGAATGATATGTTTGCAAATTGGGTTCATGTGTTAGGTGTGGATGTAAGAATAGGTTCTGAGATAGATGTAGGTATGATTGATGTGGTTGTGGGTATAAGTTTTAATGGGTTTTTAGATTTAGGGGAAATGTCCAAGGAAGTGGATGTGAATGACGATGAAGGAGGGGAAGTTATGGATGGGATAGGATTTTGGTCCATGGTATAAAGAGTCTTTATACTATGAGCATTAGGTACTTGCGTTATAGTAGTGGTGGTTTGAATTATCAGTGTGTGGTTAGGGAATGATTGTTTAAAGACATATAGTGGTTAATTTGGAGGTGTTTTGGGGTTGTATACTTATAGGTCACCTTGATCAATGAGTCTTTAGACCAAATATTTAAAAGTTAGACATTTCTCTATGTCGTGTCCTCGAACTTGGAGGTATTCGCAATAATGGTGTTCGCGATACCAAATAGGCTTGGGTTTTATTCATCCAAGGGTTGTATGGGAGGAAGATGGATGGAGTGTATTTCTATCAACTTATCAAATACAGAACTATAGGATTCCCCCAAGGGGGTATAGTTAGGCATTGGTCGAGAGGCTCATTATTGAGGTCATGTGCTAGATGTAGGTGCGGATGAGAACTTAACAACCATGGCATTGGCTGCACCCTTAAATTTGTCATTATGTGTAGATGGTTTAATAAATTCAATTCTAGGTTTGTTCAATATGATTTTAAGATGACCTTGCTCAATGGAACATGTTTCAAGTTTATGAGGCATGGTGAAGGCTTTGCCAAAGGTTTAGAACAATTGGATTTTCAAGGTAGATGATATATACTTCACACAGGAATGTGAGAGGAGATCGATGAGTTTGGTTTGTGGAAGAGTCAATAATCGTTGGTTTATAATGCCATGACATCGTGCAAAAAATTCCACGATGGAATCGTCTTCAAACTATTGGATGGTGTATAGGTCAGTGATAGTGATTTTACGTGTAATGTTGATCGAAAAGTGATATAAGAATAGCTGTGCAAGTTAGGTGAAGGAAAGTATTGAATATTTAGGGATACTATTGTAATAGTCTAACATGGGACTGGACAAGGACATGGGGAAACTGCTAAGCATTATGTCCTGATCATGTGTAGTAAGGTAACATGCATATTTAAATGCACGAAGACACTGCTAGGGATATTCCTTTTTTTTGAACTTAATGAACTTGGGAAGATCCCAATGAGGAGGGTAATGTTTGATAGGAACTGATGGATGAATCAGTTCATTACAAATTTATTCGTAGGATAAAGTAACCTTCGGTGCCAAGGTAGCGGATTCTAGACTAGTGGATGTGTGGTGGTTTGAGGAAACATTTGATAAGAAAATTGATTAATTTTTGGATGTGTGGGTGTTTAGGGAATCACTTGACAAGGAATAATATATGTCATGGGTTGAGATTGGAAAAATTTCTGCAATGATTGATGTTGAGAAATATGGACATGATGTGATTGTTGAGATTGAGCAAGTTTTTGTGGAAAATGATGAGTTAGGATATGAGTGTTAAGAGGTTGACATGATAGAAGCATACAATGGGTAGGAATGTAAGTGTTAAGAGGTTGAGATGATTGGATAAACATACTAGTAGCGGATGGAATAGAGTTGACATAAAATGACATGGGTGGAATAGGATTTACCAATTCAGTAGATTGATAGGATTGAGAGATTGTGGAAGATTTACGAAGTAAGATTGTGGGAGAAAATAGGGGGAAATGAGGAATACCTGGATAACGCTTTTCCTTTTTATCTGACTGTAGGTTGATGTAAGTGAAGAGTAGCCTCCAAGTAATCACAACACGATAAAGAAAGTGATGTAGACTATTTGCAAAGTTAGGACAATAGAAATATAGAAGAAACTATGGAGTTATCGATGTGCGTATGTTGACTAAAATTGAAAAACTACTATGCGATCAATGATCCTGCAGAGGCAGTTAGTATTTTTTTAGGATAACAAAAAGAAAATGATGAATAATACCACATTCACATTTCTAATTCTTAGGATTTCTTGTGATAAGCACAAGAGAAGAGCATACATGCGACGGGTTGTGATTAGATTCTAAAAAAAAAGAAAATGACAAATAGGTGTGGATGAAAATAACCAAAAAGAGGGCTAGATGAAAACGTAAAAGGTTTAATGTTTTTTTGTGAAAGAAGGTCCTATGTATGGAAATAAAATTCAATTGGGCAAATGAATTAATAAAAATTGTAGTCTAACAATTATTATGCAAGTAGAGGAACTAAGATATAAAAACTAAGTGATAGAAGAGAAACAAAGAAACAAACTATGAAACAATAAACTACAAAATAAACGATAAAATAAATTATGAAATGTTGGAATTGATACGATGTAAGAAAATCTACACAAAACTATAGAATGATAAAGAAGATAAATGTGGAATTATAAATAAGTGAAAAAATAAACTTGTTTGTTTAGTTTATATTTTCTTAAACTAAAAAGAAGACAAACTATAAATATGATAAACTAGAAAATATGTAAGAAACCACGTATTAGTTTGGCGTGAAATTATAAATGTGTTCATGATGGGTGTAGTGGTATGTTAAAATCCATGAGGGAAATTTCTGAGGGAGGGTCATGTGGGAAACTATTATGTAGAGGGGATGTTTCGAGGATGAGAGGCTGAGTAAGGAGGAATAAAGCTACTGTATGGTCTGGTTGAAAAGGTATATGGGAGCCTAGGACACATGAGGAGGTGAGTTAAGTGAGGGGAGCTTAGGGCTTGGGGATAGTGTGTGCTAGGAAAGCCAAGGGCTCAGGGTGGGCTGGGTCATTGTGGGGTAAGATGTGGGAGATCCAAGATGAGTGCATAAGGGGTTTATTTGCAAACAAGTTTCCTGCGGAATAGGTGAGTTGTGTGTGAGGACGAGTGGCCGTGGGATGTGGGAAGTGAGGTGAAGCAGAGGGTTAAGAGTTGAGTGGTGATTAGGGAGTGGTAAATCTGAGGGGAGGGAAGTCACAAGAGTGGGGGGAAATATATAGAGGGTGAGGGGTCTGTGGAATGTGGGATTAGGGATGGGGAGAGGTAGAGTTGGGGGGAATTGGGAATGGAGAGGGGGATGGGGGGTGGCTGAGTGGCTAGGGGAGTTAGGGTAGGAGAGTGGTCTGTGAGGTTAGAGGGAAGGGATATGGGGTGGTCGAGTGACTAGGTTGGGAGATGGGTGTAGGGTGTTGAGTGGGTGTGGAGGGAGCATCTCGGATGAGCTAGCCATGCTGGGGGAGGGAGGAGATTAGGGTGGAAGGTATTTTAGAGGGTAGTTTAGGATTAAAGTTTTGTTTTTGTTTTTTTTTATTTGATTTGATTTTTATTAATTATATATATATATAAACAATTTTTTTAAAAAAAATAGATCTTTATACTAACTATGAATCACAAAATGACAATATTTTGAAAATAAAAAACCAAGTTACTATAAACCACAAAATGCAAACAAAAAACTAAATTACTAAAAATCACAAAAGGATAAAGAACAACTCCACCTCTAGATGACACCAAAACCCTACAAATAAGTATTAATACAATGATACGAGCGGGTAATTAACATGAAACACCAGGAGTCCATGATGAAAAAAATAATGTATCTACAACTACTGGAACCTTCACATGCATACTAAGATATCATAGAGCAACAAAATTTCCCACAATGTAAGGGTTAACTAAAGCAATCCATATGGTATAGAAAATGAAATTACAAAAGTAAACAGGAGCAGGAAACTAGCCGATAAGATAATGAGTTATGAAACCTAAAAAAAAATCATGGGAAGGTCCCATCGGGTGTGTTAGAATGTTTAATGAGAATTCCTGCTACCTGTCTAGATTAGTGAAAGACAAATGAGAAATCACAAAACCTCAAATATGGGAGGGTTTAGGGACCTCCTGATGTGGATATGGATGATGTGGTATGGGCGCAAAAAGGGATGATTTTCCTAACGATAAATCTTCAACTTGCATAACAAAGAAAACTAAAACATGAAGAGGATTAGAAAGATATATAGTGGGATGCTCGAAAACGTCAGTTCTAAGAATCGAAAGATTCCTAGGAAGGATCTAAATGTGCGTATTAATAAAAAGAGTGTGATCAATGCTGGATACTGATACACTGATAATAAAAATTCAAAGTAGTGATATGATAAATGGAATTACTAACTGATACAATGATCGAGATGGTAATCAAAATGATAATTAATAATAGGAATACACAAAAAAACCCATGTGGTTCAGAAGTGATCTAAGAGAAGACCATATGGTTGATAGTGACCTGAGCAAACCAGTCCAAGGAATAAAAATGCCAAGAGCTCTACAAATTATCGTCAATATGGCGGGATGGAGAGAATGTAAGAGAACTGGATAGCTAGAGAGGTCACGAAAATATTGGTATGATATGGGGGAAGTAAGAACGCCAAATTTTTGATGAAATTTCTAACTTGTCTGAAAGAGGGGGGAAGGATCTTATTTATAGCCTGAAGATGGGGTTAATTTAGGGGTTATCAGGTAATCTTGATTTGAAAAAGTAACCCTGATTAGGTGAGTGGGGGGACATGATTTGAATGATTTTGGAATATTAAATTCAATAGTGGATTTCATATGGATTATTTTGTAATGTTTAATTCATTAATAGATTTTATGTGGATTATCTTGGAATATTTAATTCATGAGTGGGTGACATGGATTATCTTGAAATATTTAATTATCAAGTGGGGTGATATGGATTATTTTGGAATATTTAATAATCAAGTGGGGTGATATGATTTATTTTAGAATATTTAATTATCAAGTGGATTTATATGGAGCATATTAGCATATAATTAGGATTGGGGATTTAAAGGGGATTAATTAACCAATTAACATTTATTAATTGAATATGTCTTTTTGGTGGGAAATGGAATTCAAATGAAATTAGGAGGGAAGAGGAATTATAATGGGCAAGCCTAATGAAGGAGAGTAGACGTGGGGTAAAGTGAGGAATGACACCAAAAATTGGTGTCTATAACTACCTCATCCACACTTTGATTTCTTGTGAGCTTAGCTACCCACAAATTGAGAAATCTTACTTGGCCATTGTTTATGCATTTCAGAAACTCCACCATTATCTATTGAACAACACGACCAAGCTTACCTCTAGATTTGACCCACTAAAGTACCTATTATCTAAACCTACACTTATTGGGTAGATGGCTAATTGGATAATCCTGCTTAGTGAGTTTGATATTGAGTATGTCAACCAAAAATTAGTCAAAGGGAAAGTGCTTGTGGATTAACTAGACAAAGCCCCTTTTACAGGATCCGAACCATTAAGTCTGGAACTTCCAGATGTGTCTATGATGTATATTGAATAATCCATCACATGGAAAATGTATTTTGATGGATCATTCAATTTTCATGGTTCAGGAGTGGGAGTTGTGTTTATCACTCCTACAAGATATTTTATCCCTCAAGCATTCAGATTTATTTTCCCATGTAAAATAATATAATAGAATATGCAGCCCTCATTACGGGACTAGAAATTTCTATTAGATGGTATATCATATAGGTTAATGATATAGGTGATTCTCAGTTTATCATCAAGGAATAAAATGATGAATACAAGGTTAAGGACAAGAATCTCATTCCTTACAATAAGTTGGTTGATACTATGAAATAATTATTTGTACAAATCTCATTTGAAAAAATACCTAGAGAACATAATCACTTAAAAGATTCCATGGCTACCATTGGGTCTATGCAACATATCCTACCTAGAAACAACGACATGCCTTTCTTCATGGAACATTTGAGGATACATATATGTGACATGTCAGAATCATTCTTGGTATGTGATTTTTTAGGTCCCCTATACCCCTAGTGTATTGACATATATAAATTCCTCCATGATGGAACCTTTCCCCTCGAAATTACCCATGCTGAAAAACGTAACCTTATCTAGTGTATAGCCAGATATACCTTGCTTGGGGGCATTACCTTTCATAGAGGATATGACGTCAATCTGTTGCGTTGCCTTAATTTGGAAGAGTACATCTTAGTGGTCAAAGAGGTTCATGAAGGCATCTGCGTGGCCCATACAAGTGGAATGGTTTTAGATAAAAAATTATTAATAGTAGGCTATTATTATCCTACCATGGAAACTGATTGCTGTCAGTATGTTAAGAAATGCTTGTTGTGTTAAAAATATGGAAATTTAATACAATATCTGATGCAATCAATACAACCCATCAAAACACCATGGAATTTATAAAAGTGGGGACTCAATCTCATTGAAAAACTTACCCCCACTTATTTTTATGGCCACACTCACATCATAACTACCAGTGAATATTTCACAAAATGGGTAAAGGCTATTCCTCTTACCTATGTCACTAGTGTGCAGATTTCAAAATTTATTATGAACCACATCTTTTATGGTTATGAAATTCCCACTGTCATTGTATCTGATAATGGAAATTCCTTTAAGAATAAGAAAGTGAAGGCACTATGCTAACCGTTTCAAATAAAACTTAAGTGGTCAACTCCTAGTTAACCTCAAGGTAATGGACAGGCTGAAGCCTCGAACAAGACTCTTGTTTTTATAATGGAGAAGATGGTTAACAAAACTAGCCATAATTGACACCTACAAAATCATCATGCCCTCTAAGCTTATCAAACATCCATCTGCACCCCCTACTGGTTCTACTCTATATTCCTTGGTTTTTGGCATAGAGGCCATCTTGCCTCTTGAGATCGAGCTCCCTTCTTTGCGCATACCTTTGAAAGAATACTTGGAAAAAGAAGAGGATTACAAAGTGTCTAAGCTAGAAGAACTAGAGATACTAGATGAAAGATGCCTTCACACACTTTCACCTTAAAGTGTATCATAATATATTACACCGAAGCTACAACAAACGAATCATACCTCGCCAGTTTGAGGTAGGAGATCTTGAATTAAAATAGATCCAGTTCAACACCACGAAAGATCATGAGAAGAAGGGTAATTTTGAACGTAATTAGTTGGGACCATATATTGTGGTTGCTAAGTTAGGTTCAGGTGCATATAAATTTTTTTATTATGATGGTGATGAGATTTGGGAACCTATGAATGCCATGCATCTCAAACATTTATATGCCTAGGCATGGGGGTCCCTCAAAATAAAAAAATCAAAAAAGTATAAAAATCAGGAAAATAAACAAAAAATTAAAGAGAAATAAATCTGTCCAAGTGTGAAAACCATGAAATTGTTTCACCATGGACAAGTCTTTATGTGAAAACTAATTTTCAACGTCATCGAAGGGTCCGTTGTTCACAAAAATCTCACACCTGAGGGTATATTGGATATGTTCTAAGCTAGTTTTTTTCTTGTGTCTGAGATCCTTTTGAGCCTATCCTTTGTGGCCTTGATCCAGCTGATCCTACTCATGTAATGTGAAGATTTTACCTTTTTACATTCCAATCTAACGCTAAGGGCATCTTCACATCTTCACCATACGTGTGGTGTTTGCTCTTGTACATTCCGATCTATTGCTAGACTATCCACGTTTCTTCATTTTCTTGCACATAGCTTTGGAAAACTTCTAGAAAATCCCCAAAAAATCATATACATTTTCAGAAAATGTTTCAAAACATTTGAAATAGGTGTTCTCAAAATCAACTCAAAAACAATATAACATTATCTCATGAAACAATAAAAAATAATGCAAAACATTTCAAAGCTATCCCACAAAACAAAGCAATGTTTGCTTACTTTGTTGTCTGTTTGTACATAGTTTTTTTGGATTATTTGTACATGTTATGTGTTATATTACATGATTTTTTATATTAATTTGTTCCTTGATTGATTAGATTAAATATTTCTTTAATATATTGTGGGGTTCATTAGATTAATTCTATTTACATGCTTGTTCATTTTTGTAAATAGTTGTGTTGTTATGTTCCTTAAAATGTGTATATAGTAGATTTGATTGAGTGTTCTTTGTGCTTAGATGCATTGCTTATAAAAATTTTTATCATTTCATCTATCATCACATCTACCATAACATCTAACATCTAAATATTATCATATATCAATAAAATGCTAAGCTACATCATCATGAAACTGAAAATCAAACATGTATGCTAAGCTAACATCATATAATATCATCAGTGGGACAACATGGATTATTTTTATCCCCCTCATCATAGACCATAATAAAAACATGGGCTAAACATCATATCTTATAAAAAAAAAATGTGATGATATTAAAGTCCTTCATCATCATATTTCCACGTAAATTTTCAATGTTTATATACAAAAAGTGCCTCGATATAAATTAGATAAAAACTACACCATCATGGGAATCATTGATCAATAAAAATGTTCCTTCATCTTGAGGAATGGTAAAAAGTAATACATATACATCACATCAAAAATGTGCATTTATCACAAGACGTATGTAAAAAATACAATGTATAATAAGAGAGTCAACCTTGACTCTCTCCAACACCAGGACTACCTGGCCTAGAACCAGGTGGATGCATCTACTACGGTGGAGGCATTTGATGTGGTGGAGGCATCTATACAAATATGGTAGAGCTAGATGGTATATGACCTTGGGATATGGTGCGATTGCCTGAAATATGATTGTATGGGATGGCCCTTTGTACCCCTGACATGACCACATGATAAAGATCCCTGTAATACTCAGCCTCCCCTGTGGCTGACATAAAATCATATACCAAGTATGAAGCTCCCCCTACTAAGGCTACATGACGTAGATCATTATGCTCTGCTGTGACTGTAACGATGTCATCCTATAAATGAGTCCTCTTAGCTCCCCACTGTGCTCTCTCATCCGCGAGTTGATCTCATGCAATGGTAGCTTGATCCCTCTCATATATAGGTTGTTGTAACTTCTTCCTCAATACAACTTGATCTACCTCACTGTACTATAACTGTCTATGGTCTATACTGTAATAAATTCTATATCACCCCACCTCATAGCTAGGGCCCTATGCACTTGTAAAGTGCTCACTGATGGCCCACCTGCTCTTAGAATAAGTCTAAATCCAGGAACCTATATATCATGCTATGGTGGCCCTTGAGCAGCCACCAAACCATCCCTATCTTCGTCATCCTAGCCCACTACAATGTGTGGACTCGCTACTTGTGGGGGTTAGTGTGGATTTGTTACAATATGAATTATAAGTACCTACTATACCTACACTTGCAAACCCTGTTCTAGGATCTACTGTATCATTAGAGGCTACTATGGGGGTGGACCTTGTGGCTATACCTATACCTGTTCTAGTCAATTTCCCTATCCTTGTGCTTATAACTATGCCTCAGCCTCATGATTCCCTAATGGGGAATTGTCTCTAAGTCCGTGGCCCTTTAAACCTGTTTTTGCTACTATACCAACATTTATGGAGACATGTGGGATGGCGATTCATCTAGGTACTACAATGAAATCCCAGGAACCATAATCTCTCATGGTCCCTGGATCAATGATTTGTGCTTTCTTTTCTCATAAATATAGGATAAAATCTCAAGAAGAGTCTTGTACCCTCCGCTGTCAAATTTGGGTCCCAAAATAAAAATTCTCATGTGCCCTACACACATACCACATCTCATCTCTAGGAATGCCTTGGGTGAGGCCCGACTGCCACTAAACCCTATCCACATGGTACTACTCCACAATATGTCTACAGATACCAATTTAGAAGTACTCTAACTCTATAAGGATCATATCAACTATGTCATCACACCACTAGTACAGACGATATGGTGTTCAGGTGACCATCCACAACTATAAATCATTAAATGTACATTTGTAGTATGTAGTGTTACCCATATGAGATCTGACATCCTCACCAATTGACTCCCATCCCCTGCATGATGGATCATCCAGGGCTCTAACACGTAGTAATCCAAGTGGGTGACTAATACCAATATGGTTCCATGCCCAAATATGTAGGAGCACCGTAGTGCCCAAGCCTCATACCTATGTATGTGATCAAATGTTAATCCCAGTATAATTTGGCCGGTATGCACTAACACAAGAAAAATAGTTCTCCATTTATGATTTTGTGAACCACTCCTATCAAGCTGAGTGGAAAGTGGGTACCGATCTTTTCAGGTAGCAAGTAACCACTAACAAGAGCCATTAGATACACTAGTATGCGTGTAATCCACCGATCATCAAAATAACTATACAAATGCACGGCCATACCCCATGCGGGGTATGTCCTGTAACTAAAACATATCCCAAATGTTCCCTAAAATCCACTCATGATGACCATCACATGTCACTAAGATAGGATGAATAGGAACTATAAGGATATGGTATACATCCTATAGGGTCATGGACATCTCACCAGTAGGAAGTTTGGATGTCTGGCTCTTACTATGCCACCTCTATACTAGGGAAGCTACGAGGCTATGATCCAACATGATATGCAGAACTATGTAATGTATGATAAACCAGTAGCTATCAGAACAACAATCAATCCTCGCTACACTTGTCGAGTGAAATTCTGCTCATATCCTTTTAGGCATCCATGACACTTGCACACATCCAAAGTGAGTAATTTCACCTGCAATATTACCCAAAGCACACAATTAACATCATTTCTTCTCAAAACACCTTCCTAAGGTATTCTAATTACTTCTAATTTCTTTAAGTCATTCCTAATTTCTTCTAAAAATCTTGCAAATTTCTGTAACTAGCTTCTACAAGCCAGGTTTTGTGCTAGCGCACCCCTTTTTACATTAGCTTAAGCCCATGTTATCTCATTTATTTTGATGCCAACTCAATCATTTTGACACCAGCGCAAGCCTACGCCAGCGCACGTATTTTCATGCTAACATTTGCTTAAACCTAACCTAAATCTAATGTAACACTTGCACACACATTTTGATGCTAGCGCAAGCCCTTCATAATAGTGCATCCTCAGACATGCTAGTGTGTCCAAAGGCCTACACTAACATTAACCCACCAATTTCCCTAAGCTAAAAAAAACATTAAATGCACTAAAAATTTAAATTTTTTTGTTACTTACTAGTGAACCATCTACAGAAGGCCTCCCAAACTCTCGAAATCGATCAACGCAGTGTCTATAATTCAAAATTTGCACCATCTCTCTCAAAGGTCAGAGAAAAAATATCACAAAGCTCAATATAGTATAATATCTCAAAATGGGTTGCGATGGATTTTACCCCTCCCACCTTGCTATTTATACCCTCCAAGCCCTAATTCTTCATTTTTCTCATCTCCTAGGAGCCGGATAACTAATTTATTCTTATATATTCTTCCTGCCAAGTGTTGGCATTCCATCGCGATGTTTTATTTTATTAAATGGTCATTTTTCTACCATTTTCGCTACACCAGGGCATATTTTTACTTCTCGGCAACCTTTTCTTCTACATAGGGCATATTTTTGCTTCCCAATAATTTTTTTCCATATACCACAACATCGTCATTCTTCTACATTCTATTCTTCCTAAAATTTCAAAAAAATAAAAAAATAGTCAAAAATCCAAAAAATTAATAATATTCATAAAATCCTAAAAATTGGTACAATATAAAAAAATCCCATCAAAATTTGGTAAAAATGTATTCACACCTTCAAATCATTTAGTGGACACAATGTCCTCAAACATTGAAATTTGTCCTACAAAATATATTTCTTTGATCCTCGCTTGTTCTCATGCATGACTTGTGGACCAATTCTGATCTACCTTGCATTAACAAAATTTGGTTTGCTTGCTATGTTTGTATTCCCTTACACAAGCAGTTTCTTGGGGCAGATTCATAGTGCACAATTTTTTTTCATAGGACTTCTACGTCCTTTGTTAGATAGCATGTGGGAACTATAGTAAGATAATAATAAAATTTTTGTAACTATCTTAAATGTTGTTTGTTTGAGTATGTTTTTTGAGTTTGTTTCCTTTTTGGTCTTCTTGTTTACTTTCTCGTACTGCATTAATTTATTTATGTTGCTTTGATTTATTGTTTTAACAATGAACAAATATTAGTATTATGGATTTTCATGTTATTTTACACTTTTGTTGTATGCTTATATTACAATAAATAACAAATGATATAGATCATAAAGAAAAATGATGAGAAACAGTTCTTCCTATTCCAGCTGATATGCATGTTATCTCCATATGTGATTTTTATTCATCTCTAGTTTTCTTGATCACCATTTCCTTTTATCAAAAATTTTCATTCAACACACCTGGGGCAATAGGGATTATATTTATCCCCCCTCACCCTCCTTGTTTCTTCCATCCATTGAAACATAAGCTTATTTTCCCAATCACTCCCATTGCACACTCACCTATTAGGCTTGTGCCGAATCTTCTTTTTCCTTTTTATTTTCAATTTTCGATAGACCTCTTCCATCACCCCACTGACACTCGAGGGGGAATCCTTCATTCTTATAATTTGTATTCCATTCCTTACAAATTTAATTGTCTATAATTGTCTACTATCTTTTAAGTGGTGTTGCTTATACCACCCCAAAGAGGAGTAAATGTAGACACCTAAAATCTGCTTACATAATTTTAATACTAAAATTATACTAATTACCCTCTTTCCCATCATTTACATTATAATTAGTGATTTCCTGATAATTAACTAACGTTTCTGGTTAGATTAAGTATTTACCTTAGCTCATGTTCACCTAGGTACATTATTTACCTTTATTATTTTTATCCTCACCCACTTATGTGTGTGGATATTTCTTTTTATTTATTTATATATTAGGAGATATTATCTAGCTATTAAGTATAGTTCTTTCCTTGATCTATGGTATTGACTAGTTATTTCCTAGATCTATGGTATTGACTAGATCCTTGATGTCTAGTTCTCTCATAAATCTATGGACTTGACTAGTTATTTCCATGATTTATGGCTTGATCTACAACCTTGACTGATTCTTAGATTGTTATTCCTTGCCTATATAAGCAAGGCACATTCTCATTGTATTTCATTGAGTTCCATAATAATATATAATATTTCTGCTCATTTTTTTGCAAAGGTTTATGTAAAGTTATTCTGGTGAATTACTTTCATCTTATTGATTGTGGTGTTTGATTAGCATCTGTGTTCTTGGTTTAGTACGATATGGTTATCGTTCCTTTTGTTTCCCTCCATTTTGGTCAATTAACGACACTTCGTTAATTAACTAGCCTCCCCCCAGTTTGGATGCTAATTAATGACACTTAGTTAGTTATAATCCTCTTATAATAAACTAATTAACTATTATTAGTTGATTAATCCGTTTTAATCTTCTATTTAATCGATAAACCCTTTATTGGATAGATTTCCCTTTAAATCACCTCTAAATAGCTTTATAAGCTTACCCTAGCCTATTAATTAATCTTATTTAATTAATTAAATCATCTCTAACTCCCTTGAGTTGTTAATCACTTGTTAATTCCTCTAATCAAGCTTATCCTTTCTAATTCTCATTTATCCTTTATCATCCATGCACTAGTTTGTAAGCTTCTCCCAAATTGGAAAGCTATATAAAGGACCCTCCTACCTTCTTTCACACCTACACCACACTTTTGCTAGTGATTATTATAGGCATATGATAAAAGCATTCTCCATTATTGGAAAAGCTTCTTCATATTTGCGTCCATTATTCTCATAGTTGAGTAGTAAAGGAAGATCCAAGCATGACCATTAAGCCATTTTGGTGAGACCCTTTCCTGACTTGGAGATAACACATAAATTGATTTATTATGATATAAATAGATTCATAATTGAATAAAAATCATACATTACAAGAGTAGGAATGGATTAACATTAGATGTTTTATTCATGTTTATGCATTAGAGTAGCTATTTCCTTTAATATTTTATCATGATGTTCTTATTAGATTAGCTTTATTAGTGAGACTACTTGGTGTTAGTTTATTTCAATTAACTTAACGAGTTTAGTACACTTACAAAGAGGGAGGCTCAACAACAATTACTCCTTATAGATAAGGTCTTGAATGATATTGTTGAGTTGGAGACACGAGTTAGCTAAGTGACCATCAATACAATGATAGGAACACGTGTCATAGGAGGCACACCACAATGGAGGGGGTAGTTTTGGGGCGAAAGTGATGATATTTGTGTCAAGAAAATTGTGGAGAATAGAAAAAGTGGCTTGGTCAATGGAGTGAGTTTGCGAGTGGATTGGATGAAGATAAAATCCCTAAGAGAACATAGTGAATAAAAATATGTGGGTGTAGAAGGTGATGAGGTGTGTGGAGGATCTGATTAGAAGACATTGTGAATATGGGAGTGTGAAGGTGAAACAAGCGGAGGAGAACCCAAAATGTGTAGTAACGAAGGACGGTGACCAAGATGAACATCCTCGAGGCACCGTAACATTTAAATGGACTCATAAAATGTGTAAAATGGATGAATGTGTAAGTGGTGTGAGATGTGAGTGACTCAACTTTTGGAAAAGAGGTCAATGAGCTCGGATTGTGAGAGTGGAAATAAGAGGTGGTAAACAAGTACATGCCAACACATGAAAAGGTCAGTAATGCACTCATTATTTGGGATTTTCAAAGCATGTGAAGGTCAACAAGTGTGGTTTTGGGTGAAATATGGATGAAGAAGTGAGATAAAAATGTATCCACAAGTTGTGTGAAAGTGTAAATACTATGTTGTGGGAGGTGATAATACCAATCAAGTGTGAGGCCAACGAGTGAAAGTGGGAAAGTGCATAGAACGAAAGCATCATCATGTTCAATAAAGTTACATGCATAGTGGAAGAGATGTAAGTGGTGTTGGGGATCCTTGGTGTTATCAACTTTGTCAAAAATGGGTGATTTGAAATGTGGTGGATAAGGAAGAGGTGGTACAATGGGATGCATAATATCATTGCAAATGGAGTGATAGGTTGGTTTGGGTGCAAGTCCCCACAAATGTTAGAATTAAAGTTTAATAATACATTCAATAAGGTGTTGATACAACATATTAGGATGAGAATGAACATGGAGATGAATAACATCCATGCGAAATAACAATGTATTGGAATTTTTTTTTTAATTTAATTTGAATTAAATCTAAATATTCTAGATTCACTAGTGAAAAAAATAATTTATAAAAACTAGAATACATGAATGAAATAAGTAAACTAAGATGTCAATATGAAACCCTAAGAAAGAGATAGAGAAAGGATGACTTAGCTAATATTTGTGCAATATGGAGCTGATCTGAGATGGGAGAAGTGATGAAAAGGATCCAGGAAACATCGTTATTAACCTCTATAAATTATGGAGTTCACGAACAAGGTTGGACAAGGGCGCCTATGACAGAACATGGATTCCTTGGTGCTGATGACTGGATGTGGGTGCTCAGGACTGTGAAAAATCTCTGGATCTCCTTTTTATTGTGTATTTAGAGTGTCATAATTATTCTTTGTTGATATCTTGTTGTTCACACTATAATCGCCAAAGGTACATGTAACCTGTAAAAGAGATGTTCACCTACACAAGTCCACAAACTGCATAAAACCTAAAAGGGAAAATGTCGGATGGGGAGTCAGATTGACCTTGTCGGTCATCGAGAGTGAACTTATGACTGAATGCTACAATATATCTCAGTCTACATGAAGTTCTTGTGTGTGTGTAGAAATTGTTCCCTACAATGACCTTATGCAAGTTGCACTTGATAGCAAGGTGTAGCTAGAATGTAACAATGCAATAGAATGTGTGGATATAATAGAATGAACTTCCCCTTCTTATGTAGTGTATGCAAAGTTGATGTAGCCTTTGAACCTTGAATGGATTCTAGATGGATGCTTTATAATTCTTTAGGTGCCTTTTGGATGTAAGCTTAGGTGATGATAGTAATGCTTAGTGCTTGGTACTTTATGTTGAACACATAACTATGTATTTTATTTGATTCCCTTGTTTAAATTTCATAATTGAAAATTGGAAGGATGACCCATAAGCGAAAAAGATGCCTAAAAGATAAAAGAGATCCAAAAGGAGTGAGTACAATGAAAAAGGGTTAGGGGCACCCAAAAGGGATAGGGGCACTTGAGTGCTGTTGTTCTATCTACACGCTAGTGTCAAAAGAAATGAAAGATAAATAAGTAAATTTATGAATGGGATATAGGGTGTGTAAGACCAAAGAGAAAATAAGAAACAAAGAAAAGATTCCAAAGATAATTGTCAATATAGTTTTATTGCTTGTGAATCATGCAAATGCTAGTATGATTTTAGGACCTAAAAATATACCCAAGTTTGTGATTTGATGTCTACATTTCCCCCCAATTTATGTTGTTGAGTGAATAATCAATAACATAAAGTAGATACGAGATGTGTACCTTTTGATCCTGTAGAGTATGTGGCAAAATGCGTGTCAAGTGGACAAGTGAAGCGTTGAATGATGCAAAGTGAAGCATGAGGACTAATAAAGGAAAGTGACCCTAGGGGCGAAGTATATGTGTTATGTTGTACCTATTTTTGTGTTTGTACTTTCTATTTTATAATTCTTCTTATCGCATATAAAGGATGAACCTACAAAAGAAGAGTGAAAGAGTAGTCAAAGTCTTATATATGAAAAATATGAGAAAAGTATGTAAAAGTATGTAAAAGTGTGTAAAATTAGTACTAAAGGAAAGTGTTCACCTGGTGTAAAAGAGTGTAAAGGATAGAAAAGTGTCTTGAAATGCTATGAAGAGCAAGTTTTTTGGGAAACCTCATGCCAATAATGAGTTTTTGGGTGATCTCACACAAAGAGAAAGTGTTTGGGAGAGAGGTCTAGTGTTACTTTCCATCCATGACTCTTCTCGACAAGCACCACTACAGATTGTATGTCCCTAATTTTGTCATGTTGTCTTGATCTAGTTATGATTGTTTTGATTAAAACAAATTATAGGAAATTACATGCATGTTGTAACTGAAGAATTGTTCCTGTAACTGTGAAAATGCTCTGAAGACTTATGTGAATTATATATGACCCCAGGACATTAGTGCCTAGGGGAGGACAAAGGCGCCCAAGAAATATTGTCTGATGTTGGGCACTAGTGTGTGTGCTATTTTGAGGACCCAAGTTAGATTATGAGCCATTCTATGGTTTTGTTCCTATGATTTTTCTGTACTTTGTAGATTCTGAACTGTAGCTATGATCTATTGTAGGGGTGAGTTTTTCACCCAATGTATGCTCTCCTTGTTTGGGGTGCATGTGACAATTGTAGGAGTGTGAGGCCCAAATGAGAGGACCTGATGATATATTTTTATGGTATCCTTATAGGAGGGAGGGGATGTGGATGGTAAGAACCAAGGCACATGCAAACAAAGTGTCTAGTAGCATGTGTTCGTAGAAAAAGTAACAAGTATGTAATAGAAGATAATACAAAAATCAAGCGTGCAAAACAATCAGGTTATGAAAATCAGGTTTCAAACATGGCACATTACTCAAATAATCACAAGCCAATTAGGGCCGAAGTAGAAAAAAACATACAATGAGTATACAAGACATAGGGAAAATCCTGAAAAAAAATAATATACAATGAAAAACAAGATCAATAAAAATGTGTCAGTTAACCATGGTGGAATATAGTCTTGAAAAGAAAATGCTACACATGAATCACCCATTATCATGTTAGAAAGAGAGTATATCAAGGCATGTATGTAGTAATGGAAATTAATATACTAGAAAGTAGACGCAGTAAATGATGAAACAATAACACCTGTAATGTGTGAGAGTAGGAGATGTAGATTCCCCTATGATCCTTGGTGGGAATGGAAAAGGATACGATGAAGAGAATCATTACAGTGTGTGAAAATATGTAAGATATCTACATTCACTCCAAAATACCAAGTGAACACACATATGTGTATATAGAAAACTAATGACATATTGAGTATCTGAATAGCATAGTAAGCAAAGTGCATCATTTAAGTAGTATAAGCAAGCAAGGATAAGTGTAACAAATATATGAAATTGAAATTTATGAATGTGATGGAATGATATGCAATG
The DNA here is from genome assembly GCA_019776745.2 of Taxus chinensis. Taxonomy (NCBI): domain Eukaryota; kingdom Viridiplantae; phylum Streptophyta; class Pinopsida; order Cupressales; family Taxaceae; genus Taxus; species Taxus chinensis. The sequence continues at coordinate 152,850,909 of CM034146.1, read as the reverse complement.
ATTGAATGTGATAGGATCATTGTTCCCATAGTGGATGTGTATGAGATGAGGTTCATATCTAAAATACCACTCAACAATTAAGAATGAACCATATAATACGAGTGCATCATCAAGAAATGGTTTGAGAATGTGTGCTAGAAAGATATATCATAAATCATAGAGTGTGAAAAGTGAATGTGGTGAAGTTTATTTCATATTTATACCCTCATAAGTCAAGTATGAACTATGGAACTAGAGTGAATCATAGGGTAATGAAAATAAAAGGTGTGTATCAAAGGGTACAAGAGTGCTTAGAAATATTAGAAATGAAATGTAGAGCATGAAGTATGATAGTAGGTGCTAGAGAAAAATTCTAGTGATAGTATGGGGGGTAAGTAGGATCCCCACAAGTGTATGTGTGATGGAGATCTCTGTGGTTATGTGAGAAGGACCATGCCATGGTGGTGGAGTTTGAAATGTGTCCCATCCATCAATATAAGGATTAACTTGTTTGAAAAAAATAATTGGATGCTGAAGTGGAGTAGGGTGGAGAGGGACCTTGAATGGTTGTAGATTACTTCTAATTAATAAGGTTATATAATAATTGAGAGGAGGAGGGGATGAACTGATTTTTAGAGGAGGTTGCTTAGTTGGAATGGGTTGGTAACACTATAGATGAATTAATATAAAGAGATAATGGGGTAGATAGTTTTGAATACAGTTTAACATTAGGTTGGATAGGTGGTAATTGACTTACCATAGAAGGAACATTAGAAATGATGGAATGATGTTCACTAGACATAGATGGATCTTATTTGGGAGCCCAGTGGGTTTGAACAATTGAAGTTGAGAATGAAGTAGAATGTTGTGTAACAAATGAGATAAAACCTTGATTCCCAAGGTGATTAATTATTCATTTTAAAGCATAACAATAATTGTCATTATGTCCATTAATTATGTGATAATTGTAAAATAGAAGACCTATGTACTTGGAAATCCTGTAAGGAGGATAGTAATGAGTAGTTGGTAAGTATATCAATTGATGAGTGAGGAGCTAAGGAAGAATACAATGTTTCTTTGGATTAAAATCAAACTTAATAGGTGTGGGTAGCGGCAAGACTTGGGGTTCACTGTTATGAGCATATGTAGAAGTCATATAAGTAGCACAAGAAGCATCCTTGAGATGTTGGATTTCATCTTTAAGAGATGTAATCGTGGTTTCCATAGCTTGGATTTTGTCTTGAAATAAACAATGCAAAGATTAAAATGAATCTAATATGGGTTGATTGGATGAAGGATTAAGAGTGATAAAGTCATCAGATAGACAATATAAAATGGTACTTACTTATGTGGGTGCCGTACTACGAGGGAGATACATAGGGTCTAGGGATTTTTGGAGGACATCTTTGCAAGGTGGGTGCATTTAAAGTAAGTCCTGAGGAGATTAAAGGATTCTTAGGATCCATGAAAGAAGAAAATGAAGGATCCAAGTGTATGATCACGAGTAGGGTTCACTAAATGATTTAATTTAACTTGAAGTAAATATAAATATTGCAGATTCACTACTGAAACATATAATGTATAGATGCTATAATATAGGAATGACATAAACAAACTAAGATGTAATTATGAAACCCTAAGAAAGAGAAATAGAAAGAATGACTTAGTTGATATTTGTGCAATATGGAGCTGATCTGAGCTAGGACAAGTGATGAAAATTATGCAGGCAAAATCATTATTCACCTATGTAAATTATGGAGTTCACGAAGTATGGGTGCCTTTGGAAGGAAATGGGAACTTGGGTGTTGATGACTGGATCTAGGCACCTCTAACAATGTAAAACCTTTGGATATGCTTTCTGTTATGTTGCTAAAGTGTCGCAATTATTTCTACTGATCACATGTTGTTCACACTATGATCACCGAAGGTAATTTTAACCTACAAAAGAGATATTTACCTGCACAATCCCATAAATTACATCAAACATAAAAAGGAAAATGTAGGATGGGGAGTCAGATTGACCCTAGTAGTCACCTTAAGAGTTTACTTACGAATGAGTGTTGCACTACTATTGGCATGTGGTTGTTAAGTTTTTAGTGATGTAAAAGGTATATTAATGATGAATCAGGATGTAGGAGATCTATAGAGAGCTTGGAATGACTCAAACAAGGAAGAACAAGTCAGTAGCTTGGGAACACCTGATGAAGCATATACTTCTTTAACAACTAGTGATAGGTACAAGAAAAGTGATGATGTGAGAACACACCAGAATGATGTTAGGAATTTTTTAGCATTTATATGATGTGGAAATAAGTTCAAAATGATGAATATAGGGGCACATGAGGTGAATTTTGTCAAACTAGCTCAGTTTAGGATGTCAAATCCTTAGACCTAGTTAGCAAAGTGACCTAGAAAGGTGAAGTGAAGAATTGACGATACTAGTGAAGCATGTTAAAGGTCTAAAATGCATTATGGGACATTTACGAGGGGATAAAAAGTGAATAACATGATAGTCATGATGAGTTGCAGTGTAAACTAGCTCAAATTGGCCTATTTCAGGCACCCAACATGAGAGCATGATGGAGAAAAATGTGAATCAATCCAGTGCAATAATGGTAAGTGTGTAGGGACATTTTAAATAGTCCAAATATTAAGCTACAATTCAAATTTCAATTGTTAAAGGAACTTTCAGAGTCATTAGTATAACTTCCTTTCAAGACAAACAAGTTTAGCACACACAAATGATATTGCAATATAAGTTTCGGAGTGCAATAGGAAACAATGGTCATTTGAGTTCATGGAGGATGTAGTCATGAAGGTTTCGTCCAAATTTTAGGATCTAAAGATGACTTTTGCTCAAGATATTGCATTTTCTGTAAAATTGGGTTAAGTAAAGTTGCTAAAATAGCACCCTGACTTCTTAGCAGTCAAGAAAAATTGTAGAGCCTTCTTCAGATAAATAACAACATAAAATTTTGAATATAATTGGGATAAAAATATTTTTCAAAAATATTGAGGTCAAATGGATGAGAAACAAGAAAGTTTTAACCATTTTTGTGAAGTTGTTTGAAGCCTTCCTCAAATCCAGTTAAGTTCGGTAAGGAGAAAAAATATTGTTTATTCATTCAAATTGAATTGATTTGTATTTAAAATTATTATATATTTTAAATAAATCATCAGAGGTCAATTTCATGGTGTTTTTAGTTCATGATGCTTGGTGGGACCCACTAGAAAAAAAGTGTTTTGTGAATATTTCAGTGTACAAGAGAAAATTATAAAATAACCTCTTCTCAAATTTGAGGTGGATGATGTTGGGGATGTTTCCTTAAACTTAAAGAAGTCACTTAGGTTAATAATTTGGAGAAAATTGGAGAAATGGTTGCGTATTTGAGCTTACCAACAAAGGGAGCTTGTTTTGAGAAGCTAGTAAAGGAGAATGAAGGTAACCATGTTGAATTATATTTTATTTATAATCATTTTTATGTGTCATATGATGTGTGGAAGTTCATGGTTCAGTTTGGAAAGTTCATTTCTTACTTAAAGGTGATTGAGCCAAAACTACCCTATTAGGCCTATTGAGAAACATGTCTGAATGAGTATGAAGGTGAGTTTTTCTCCATTTTACCTATAGTTATAAGTTCTTGAAAAATTTCTATACATCTCATTTTAAGTTTCAAATATGATAATAATCCAAGAGAAGCATTTTGGAGGTGTTTAGTCATATTGCATGGAAGACTGGTTCTTGAGCTCTCAAGATCAGCTAGACCAATATATGAGTTTCAAGATTTTGAAGGCATTATGACATGAATTGGAGCATGAAAATTATTTTATGAGTTATTATAATCCATGATATTTCCATTTATATGTTACTTTCCCATGATGTCAAGTTTTGAGGTGCGAATCATCTCAAGTTTGGTAGACCAAATTTTGAGAACTAGGTACCAGCCAGGAAATTTTTTGGGAAAAGGTATTTTTGGAAGAATTATGCTTTTAATTGGATCTTACTTATTTTATTTATTGAAATTATAATTCCCAATATTCAATTTATTATATTTTTTTCTTCTGAAGGTGATTGGAAGCACTTTATTAGCGTGATATTCAGGATTGTATTTTTTAGATGTTGATTTGAGAACACCTAGGAGTATTATTGCTGATTTGTGATTATGTGTCAAGTTTATTAACATGTGTATGAGTTTTTTGGACTTGGGGGTATATATTCACACCAATTTGGAACTCTTTTGGACAAGTTTAGGATCTAAAAACAAAAGGTGAGCACACTTGTGCACTAGAGGAAAAAACTAACATGACAGTTACAAGTCAGTTTGCAGAGGAAAATTGTGTAAGAGATTATAATTTTTTCAGGTGGTTAAGTTGTCATTTGAATTTAGGAATATCATAGGATTCTTCATGATCAAATGAGAATTTAGGAATTATATGGTAAATGCCAAGAATGGAAGAGAGTTCATAAATGAAAAATGTCAGCAGTGTAATGATTATTTTTTGGCAGTTTTGTTTTAGGTGACTCTCTCCTTCATGGGAATGAATTTTGGTGATGTAATAAGTTGTATGGGAATGTAAGAGAGTATAGATAATATTTATTTATTTTTCCATGTACGGAGGTTGAAAAATTAATGAGCCAACAAAAATGGAAAAATCAAAGATAGGAGCAACCATGGAAGATCAAGGTGCAACAAAGATCAAGCTTTGAATTAGGTGACTCTTTGAGAGTGTTTTGTGTGAAATAAATTATTTTTGTATATGATGATATATTGTCACTCTAAGTGAATATGAGAGAGCATTTTATGTGTGAGAAATTCATTGTTTAAAGGGGTGAGAGAAAAAAATAGAGAAGAGCTGATTTAGTGATCATATTTGTTGAGTTAAACAACTAATGTTTGTAAATGGTCAAAATTATTGTAAACCAAGTGGTTTATTTTTGTTTCTAGAGAGTTTTATCTTCTTTACAAGTGGTATCTTGTTAAATATGTATAATTTGTAGCTTGGGACAATAAGGAGTGTAGTTCCTTATCTAGTGGTAACTAGGCTAAACTAGCGGTTGTAGCTCCTTGTTGAGTGGTGGATCAACTAAAGAGATAATTGTAATCTAGGTATAGTTATCCCATGTAGTGTTATGATTTCAATGGTTTTTCTCCCATCTTGATGGGTTTCCTACTTACATGAGGTTTCCTTGTGTCTGTGTATCTCTCTATCTTTTTTGTTTTATTGCTCTCACTTTATTTTTGTTGAATTCATGGAATGCACTATTGGATAAGCTTGTAACAAGAGTTGAAAATTTTGAGTAAGGAATGATTCATCCCCCCTCATTACAAAATATTATAACAATTGGTATCAGATCTTGGACCTTATTGATAAGCCTAACAACTTAAAGGTGCTTCTCAAGACTCAAAATGACAATATCAACTAACAAGAAGCATCGGGATGAAGCCCACAAAGAGAAATTGCTGATGGAAATGTGAGTTTGTAGTAGCTCCATGCATGATTAGATTATGAGGAAGCATATGTTAATCTTGAAGCTGATTTGGAGAGTGCACTAGAAGAATTAGACAAGTCAAGGAAGAAAAACAAGAAATTGAAAGCCTAGATCAAAGATTTTGAGAAGCACATCACCCTTATTGAGAATAAATTGGGAAAGAAAGATCAATATGATGCTCAAGAATGAAAACAAAATGATTCTCAATCAGAGAAGGTGTTAGAATCTCTCAAACTCAAGGAAGAAGAGGTTACTAAGTTGAGAGCCTTGGTGATGGAACAAGAAGGTCAAATTATACACCATGAAGAAGTGTTGGCCTAAAAGGATAGAGAACATGATAATGAGATATAGGAGCTTGAGGGAAAATTCAAATTTATATCTAAGGTTCTTAAGGAAAAAATTAAAGAGTGATAAATTGAGCTCATCCATGAAGACACTTCAAGATGACTTGAACCAAGAAAAACAAGAAAATGTGAAGGAAAAGAAAAACAATGAAGCTACACCAAGACATTCCAAGGTAAATGGAGGATTCAAAGAGACAAATAAGATAATAAGACAAACCATTATAAGGATAACACCAAGTAAGTTCTATGGTTCATGTTTTTCATGTCATGGTTTTGTTCATAAGGCTAGAGAATGAAAATGGATTAAGGTAGAAAAAGAATATCCATGGAGGGATTACAAACCCGAGTTTGAGAAGAATAGGATATGTTTTAATTTCCATGAAATAGGTCATGAAGCTAGGTGGTTCTTAGAGGATCCTAGAAATCAATCTTGGACAAATGGATCTCCTAGAAACAACAAACATATCATTTTCTTCAAATTTCTAAAACCTAGAAACTATGTCAAACATTACTAAACTAAGCTATATGTTTATATGAATAAAGAAGTGGAAAAATACAAACCTTAATATTATTTCAAAGGAAATCCTAATGCAGTTAAAGAGATATAAACTAAAGAAAAGAAAGAAAAAGGAAAAGCCATAATGATGGATGACTCAAGATAGGACAAGGTGAAAACCAAGGCATGTGAAATTAACTTGAATCAAGTAACAATGGAAGAAGGAATGATTTCTCAATATGAGGATAATACATGTGTGGAGAATCCTAAGGTGAACTTGGAATCAGGAAACAAAGGCACAAATCCTTCCCCAAAATAGTGCATAAAAAATTCAAGGTGTTAGAGCATGAATGAGGAAGAAAGCATGGAGTCAATGGACTCATCAGATGAGTTCATGTTGTTCTAGTGATCCAAGGAGCATGGAATATATTCACTATTATTATTGAAGACATCCATAGGTTGGATAAGAAATGGGCATAAAGAGTATTTGGGAAAATTCATCAAACAAGGTCATGAAAATAGTATGAGGGTCTAGACTTAAGAGAGATTGAGCTATATCTTGTAAATGAAGCAATGTAACTTGTGTTGAGAATATAATGGTTACTTCAAGATGTAATTTACATGGTACCAAGAAGTGGGAAGAATTTCATGCTAAGGAAATGAGCTTAGTGAAATATTTACATTAATAGTATGAGTTCAAGATTGACAGTTTGATCATTTTACATGCTCATTAAGTGATAAAAGGGTTTGATATGCAAGAAAATCAAGCTTTAATGCCTTATTGTATAGTTTGAAATCATGGAGACATCCAAACTGTACCAAGGATTACCATGAAAGTCCCAAAAAGAGATGGTCGACTAGATAACACATACCCAAGCTGGATATGAAGGGCACAAGGTTGACTTATTACATGAAAAACTAGTATAAAATTCTTTAGGAGGATCAATTCAAGTGCATCAAATAAGATGACCTACTCTTCTCTAACTGAGATTCTTATCTTTATGGATGGAAGGTCAAGAAAACATTGAGAGAAAGTTTCAATGCTCAACTCAAGGTTTGACAAGTTGCATAAGTGGTAGTAGGGTGTTGGAAGCTTAGTGAATGTGAGTTATAGGTACTAAGCATAGGAAAATTGATACATGCACTAGTAAGAGATCTTGATACAAATAATAAACTTGTGTTAAACAATCAGATTGACTAAACAAGCATACAATGGGGTATATACCATTACGTGTTGGCAAGTCTTGTGCACAGTTCACTTGGACAGATAGTGGAATGAGTCTTGAAGAAATATTTCAAGTTAAGGAAGCTTAAACAACTAGAGAGAATGACCATGCTTGTAATGCCCCATATTTATCTCATTAAAACTCAACCAAAACCACTAAAATCCTGACAATTATTTTATAAACACACTTAAGATTACTTATAGTTTAATTCCCCCAAGGTTAAAGATTGTAAGGTACCCCCTTATTCCACAATTGATTGATTTATTTTAAATAAATTATTAACCTCTAGTATAATACTTAATCACCCCCTTAAATAATACAATAAAATTCACCTAAGAAAACCCTTTATTTATTAGCCAATAATATTACGAGTCTCATTTAAGTCTAAACCTAGCAAAGTCCCCAATACTCTTAGTACCCATTAAATATATTCACCCCTTACCCCCAATATAAATTTAAAGCCCATAACTTAAAAGTGTGATGGATTAATATACACCCTCGGATCCTTTTAATCCCATCCCTAGATCTTAGGGATCTCTAGCAAACCTTAATCCTTTTCTTTTTGTTTCCTTAATATTATTGTTTTATTTTATTTTGCCTCCCATTTTGCAGGTTGAATCCAGGGAGAAGGATGGAGGAGGAAGGGAGGCTATGGAGATATTTTTGGGTTATACATTTTAGATCCTTTTCATTTTGACTTACATTGCAAAGGAAATAAGGAATCCTCCTCATTTCTGGTTTTACATCCACTAGGGTTTCAAAACCCTCTTTTGTTTTTTTTTGTTTCTTTCTGTTATACAAACATATTTATTTTGTTTTAAAAAACTAGAGGGTTTTTGGTTATATTTACACACACACACACACACACACACACACACACATGATATAGAAGTCAAATTACATATTTTTGTAGTGGTTTTAATGTATGTGCATAGGGTAGAATTGGCGGTCAAGGCCGTTGTGTATGCAACACAGGGGGGTAGGGGATTCTGTGGTGTGACACGACCACACCACAGTGTTTTTTGGGTTGGTCATGCCACACCACACCCAAACAAAGGAAAGGGGATAGGGGGGTGCGGCAAGTCGTGACCTGTCTCCCCTCCCTAATATTTTATCTTTTTTAAAAAACTTTTCCTTTACAAAACTTAACAATCGAATAATTTTTTAATATTTTATTTTATTTTATACGGATCCTCTATCAATGCATTTATATATTACATTATATATATATATATATATATATATATATATATATATATATATATATATATATATATATATATATATATATCAATCTTCTAGTTTAAAAATTTCTTTACACGTGTGTGTGTGTGTGTGTGTGTGTGTGTGTGTGTGTGTGTGTGTGAGTGTGAGTGTGTGTGTGTGTGTATTACATAACAAATATGCTAATTATCATTCTATTATCTAATATTTCATATAATTAGGAAAAACCACTATTCAAATGTAACATTATAATAATCAATCATATTTTAAATGAAAATACAAATTTAGTCCCCCTAATATAAATCTTTTTCAAATGGAGATATAGGTGATTTTTTTTATTTTTTTATTTTTTAAAACATAAGGATAACTTATTTTCCCCATTCCTTCCATGATAAAATAATCATAACTCCCCAATAGAATACAACTCTTTGAGAAAATAACAAAGCAATCCCTCCATTTTTACACTTAAAATAATGAGGAATAAAGACATGTATAAATATAATGTTTATATATATTTCAAGATCCATGATAAGCCGAATCCCCTTAGTTGATTAACTAAATATTCCGAACACATTTTTTTAGAACTTCTTTTTAAAACTGAAAATGCATTTCTAATTTTTATAAAAACAAAGTTGCAATATACATCCAATACAAAGAAGTAAGATATTTCCATGATTGTAGAAAACAAGCCTTCTATATTTTTATTTCCAAGTAGACAAAATGAATAGTAAACAATGTAAATAATATGATCATTTGAGGAGTTGATTCAATACTAAACTACACTATCACTTCACATTACTGGGCTAATATATGCCGAGAGATGTCATAATAAAATCTGCATTCTTCCTTTCCATAACTCATGCCAATAAAATCAACATTTTATAAACCACAATGCCCAATACATGTGACTTATTTCACTTATTACAACAAGCAAAAAAAAAGGCAAGAGTAACCATTTAGTTAACTCAATAAATATTCCTTGCTTCCAACCTTCATTCTAATGCATATGAATATACAACATTTTATCCCATATCCCAAGCTTTACCATATTACTTATAAATAGCTAAGATGCATAACCATAGTTCCCATGAAACCATGTTTACAACACAATACACTAAATCAAGAATAGGAGTTAATTTCAACATGAAATAATCAAAGTTTAAATACAACAACATTTCTTTTTAAGGAGAGGATAAAAGATTCAATCTTTTAACTACAACCATTCAAGGTCTTTATCAAGGAAGGAGAACTCAACAAAGGATACAACACTTTTTAAGTGCAAGATACAAATAAATTCCAAGATGGGAGACTAATAAAAAAGAGTTACAAATTTTTACAAGAACCAAATAAAATCCAAGTGGAGAAGCCTTCCCTAAAATGAGGAAGAACATGTCAAGATCTTGAAATTTTCTTCAGCAATTCTAAGCCAAAACGACATGATTTCCATTCCAAAAGTAGTCTTCAAACAAAAGGAAGAAAAGACCCAGTTACCTCCAAACCAATTGGAATCATTAAATTGATAGGTATAAGTGATTTGCATGATAAAATTCATCGTATGCATTATTCAATAGATAACATACAAATATAAAGGTTATGGTTTGCTATAAAATAGAAAACAACCATAAACATATAAATCCCTATGATTTCTCAACAAACTTATTAATGTGTGCGTTGTTACAACTCACTACAATTTTCCACACATTTGTTACTAATAATATAATCACTCAAACACATTAATGAAATATAATGTATGCACTAAACTAGATATTTCCTAACATTTCTCCCTTAGTGTAAACATGAGGAAAAACACCATCTTCAACCAAGCAACATGCCACTTTGTAGCCTATACATGGTATTGATCCTCAACACTGACTATGGGAAATACATCATCCATGAATAGGGTCCCATCAACCTATCCAAGTGAATATATGAATTGGGACCCATCCACCAATTCACATCAACCATCAAGTCAATCTGATCAAGAACACTTCCTGCTATAGAATCAATGGTACACATCTCCACATCATCATCATCATATGGGAAAATACAAACACTATACTGCACACAGGAATAGGGATGCTCATATTTCCTTATTCACAACACACAACAAAATGTGTCACTAAATTAGTTTGCGGCCTCTGAGGTAGTGATGAACTTGAGGACGTTGATTTTTCTCCTGCCTCCATCCTCCAATAACATGTTGTTAACTCAACTAGATTTGGATATGAAGCTTAAATGATTCCCACATTGTTTATTATCCCCCCACAATGTGAAATCATTTATTTTCTGGACATCGGGTAACATTGAAAATGTGCCAGTAAAGAAAAAAAACTTTTAACTCTGACTCACAATGAAATTTTGATGACTAAAAAAAACTGCACTCTTGACAATACAATGATACTTGACAATAACAAAACTCATTTGAATAACAACATAGTCATGACTTGACAACATGTTGGAAGATGATAAAACTCATATGAGATGAATCATAATAACTAATGAATGATACAATTTAAAAATAAATAGAAGACACTTAATGATAAACATGATAATGGTGATAAATAAGACTATTTTTGTATAATAATGGAATACATAACATGAAACAACTACAAAATCTAATATACTATTTATGACTGCAACCTACTTAGATTGATAATAGATAAAATGATTGAAAAGTAATTTTTAAGTACTTTTTAATATGACTCCCTAAAATGTATGACACGTTAACTCTAAATATAAAGGTATGTACAAAACATTTATTCAGTTTAATGACACACTAGTACATTAACCAACACATTGGAAGACCCAAATTAAAGTTGACATACCATAGTCAATGCATCTATATCATGAATTTAAAACATAATGTCTTCAATCACTTTACACTGGAAAAAGGAACACATGGGTTAGATGTGGTGGAGCAATGAAATAGGAAGCTTTAAAAATGTAAATATCCACCCTTAAATATACTACATCCTTGTGCAGTTTTCATTTCACCATCAACAATGCATAATTCTTCTTGCACATTTCCATATAAACAAAACGTAGATATTGATGTTGGTCTAATATAAAGATACGTTGTAGGAAGGGTGAGCTGATGAAGAATTCAATGATGGTGAGACTGGTGATGAGGTGGAGCTACTCAAATATTGACCGAGATGTAAGTTGATGCAAAGCCTTTCTAAGCACTCTCCACTTTCGAAGATAATAATATGGAATAGCCTCACATCATTGGAGTCAAATGTTAGTTAATAAAATAGCATGCATGCTTGACAACTTCAACATGTAGATTGTCAAGATTCTATTAAATTTGCTCAGAGTTGAATTATCACAATAGGAGAATGAAATCAACATAGACAAAACTAATCAAAAATATATTTTATTCATCTTGCAATGAATTACATTCACAGGCTATTGTATAGCCACAACATTAGATAAAATAATTCCTATAAAATAGGAATTCAATCAAAACATTATCCGTTTATATAATTTTCGGGTATAAAAAAGCAATAGAATATATTGTTTGTTACAACAATATAAAATAACCGTAACAAACAATAATTTATTATCTTGTAAATATTCATTTCCTAACATTCCCCCCTTAATGTTTACATGGTACCAAAAGAAATTTCACAATTCCTCTATAACCTTCCCCCCGTGCTTGCTCATGATCTTGTTAAAACACTCGAAGTGAAGGTAGAAGAAGGAACACATCAACTTATTATTAACCATGCACTGTTGGGAATACATTTGATTGACGAGGATGAGAACACGCTCAGGAATAATTTGTTTATCAACTAGTGACTCTAGGGAACAATCTAACCTAACAGTGTGGGAACTCAAGAAGGAACACATCAGAGCAGCCTACAAAGGTTTTCTAGAGGCTAACCAAAAACCTAAGTATGAACAGGAACACATCTAACTGTTCAACCTCTTCAAGACTCATGATGCTGCATTTCACTGTGCTATCTATTCTTCACTATGTTCTTACATTGAGGAATTACGTAGGAATAGCCACATACCAGTGAACAAGAACATACCACATCTGTTCTTATTTTTCACACCATGTTGAAATGCTAAAAAACTGAATACAAACACATTGCATTCTAAAACAAGGCACACCACTCACACACTTACCACCAAAGTAGTCAAGCAGCCCTATCATTGGCAATTGACGAAAGGTCGCTAGTTGTCCTCCAGCCTTCAATGCCTCCATCCTCCAATAACAAGCTAGTAGCTCAGATGATATTAACTTTAAGGCTCAATAGTTTCAAAATTGGGTTTATTTTTTCTCCCCTCGTAATGTGAAACATTTTATTTTCCAGACGTTGGATAACATCGAAAATCCATCCATGAGGAATTTTTTTTTAATTTTTACAGACTTCTTACAATGACTTGATAATTTAATTTGACAACTAAATGACAACACTTGATGACTTAAACAACACTTTTGACGAGTGACTTAGATGAGACATAATAAAGACAACACTAATGTAACCTGACACTTGTTAAACCATAAACATGACTAGTAAATATTCTTTTGGATTTTGACTCCCTTTTGAACAACACCTAAAAAACACTTTAGCTACATCTCACAATGACAATCGACATTAATACTACGACATGAAAAAATATAATAACTATAAAGTGTTTTGAAGCCCTCTATTGACAAACATACTCGTGTACTAGTGACTAACACATTATTTACTATTAATGACTTGAATAAACAGTTAATGATATTCAATTAAAGATTATATTTGATTCTACAACAAAATAACTTATGGACTTTGGATGTCGATGATGGAAATTTTATTCTAATAAACATAGACTTAAAAAGTAAAGAGACTGATGCATATCACAAACATTATAGGAAGACAGGGCGATAGAAATATACAATGATTATATGTTTGTATTGATTCAACGTGGATAGGAGAGTGTACGGTAAATGTATACTATATATTACTCGTTCCGAGATTGACACCAAATCAAAACAAAATACAGTCCGCAAGAAGACTATACTGTCAAGAGACTCATGAGTTGAGACATGCCACTATGGATCTGGAGTTAGATCTTTTGATATTGGAATCTGCACGGTTAGAAGGAAAAAAAAGTTGAGTTTCTTACCAATTTCTACAACTTATCCTCGTCAATCCTCGTACTTCATGAAAACATTCGTTGGAGATTTTGACAGAGATTTTGTTAGAGTTGAATTATCACAGTACGAGAACCAAATCAACACAGAGAAAAATAATCAAAAAGATATTTTATTCAGCTTGTAATGAATTACATTCACAGGCTATTATATAGCCACAATATTAGATAAACTACTTCCTATAAAATAGGAAGTCAATCAACAACTTACCCGTTTATATGATTTACGGGTATAAACAAACAATAGAATATATTGTTTTTTACAACAATATAAAATAAATATAACAAACAATAATTTACAATCTCATAAATACCCAGCTAAATATTAATTTCATAAGAGATTCCACCAACAAATGAATTCACGAGTTGTGAAGACATGTTACAAATTTTAGAGTAGAAAAGATGCAAATATGGCAATGGCTATTCAATCCAAGGGAGATGCAATCAATGTGCACGAGACTACATAAATACCATGTACCTTTCTTTGTATATATAAATATTTGATTTGAAGGTGATTGGTGAAACATAGACTAGATCAAAATATACTAGAAAATCTCTTAAACATTATCCTTCTCTCATTGACCAAAGAACCCGACACAATTGTTCTTCCCTGAAGATCCTTTTAATCTGCCATCAAAGAAACCATGGCTATAAGTTTTCTCTGATACCAAATGATAGGTATAAGCGATTTACACAATAAAATTCTTTGTATGTATTATTCAATAGACAATGTACAAATATAAAGGTTATGGTTTTCTATAAAATAACAAACAGTCGTAAACATGTAAATCCCTATGATTCCTCAACAAACTTCTTAATGCGTGAGTTGTTACAACTTACTACTATTTCCACACATTCATTCCTAATAATATAATCACTCAAACACATTAATGTAATATAACGTATGCACTAAACTAGATATTTCCTAACATACATGCCATCTCCAACACATGGAGGGCATGCTAGCCTCCCTCCAAGCCCATCAGAGAGAGAGTAGTAAGCCTCAAGTAGCACAAGAAAATAGGGAAGGGTAACAACACACAAGCCCAATATGAAAACTCATACAAAAATCAAATAAAAAAACCATCACATGAGGAAAACTCATACAAAAATCAAATAAAAAAACCATCACATGAGGAAAACTCCATGTTTTCCTCAAAAGGGGAAGAGTGGAAAGAATCCCATAAGAAGCCAAAGTTCGAACCAACCATAGGAACATAATAATAATATCAAGTACCCTCCTTATCTCTCCAATAAAAATTCCCTCTTTATGTCTCCAACCCAAGCACCGAGCCTCCTCCTTGGAAGGATTTTCAAACCATGCATGATTTCCTTTCCAAGGATGGGGAGGGGAGTTAAAACCATATGCAAATCCTTCACCATATCAAACCATATGAGGGGAGGAATAAATTAATACCATCATGGCTTACCCATAAAGCGATGTGGTAAAAAGGGCCTTCCTCCCTCTTCCCCAACAAATCCAAAAATCTATTACAAAGCATGATGGATGGAGAAAAAGAAAGGAAATTGAAATTCACAAAAATTCCAATACAAACATACAACTAACAACACATTTGACACCATTTTTTTTTTTTCAAAATCACATTATATTATCATAAGCAAAAATGAGAGGGATACATGGAGGCCTACCTAAATCAATACATCCCAAACTCAAAGCAATCCAAAACACTCCACATTTCCAAGCTCCACAAGCTCACACCAAAATCTCCAACTACAAAATGAAAGAATGACCAAGAAGTCCCAACCCCTCTCCATGAGGGAGTATAAAAGAATAAAAATATTACCATCCTCCCAAATGAGAGGGTGAGATGTGTCACCCATCTCATATCCCCACAAAATATTCCCAAAAACACAAAGAGGATAAGACAAAACCACTATAGGAGGTAATCTTCCAAATTTCCCAAAATATAAATAAATCCAACACCCTATAACTTTTAAGAAACAACACAACCAACCATTCTTACAATATAGTGATATGTGAGGGGTCAAATGGGAGGGAAGCTCCCACTTGGCCTTAAAAAGAGACCCCCTACTCATAGGTAGGGTCCAATGGTCTCATTTCCATGAAAGGGGAGCTCCCAAAGTGAAAAGGGGTCACCAAAATTTCCACATTTATTCCAAATTCGATATTAGGCTAAATGACACAAGGGTTGAGGTAGTGGGGACCACCCAAGGGGTGATTATGTGGTCCCAAATTCCTAATAACAAATTTAATTAATCCTAATACAATTCTAACACATATGGGGACCATTAGGTCAATAAACTAGTTTAACTCAAGAATAAACAAATCACAATAACATAATTACAATTTGGAATCACTCATGGTGTCCCAAACACGAACATGCCACAACATACAAGGCTACACATAATCATGCATGACTAGGACTTGGCCCAGTCATTTGTTTGTGTAACTTGAGGTGTAGCTACCCTGAAACCCACATTCTCCTATGCCTTGTAACTTGCACACTCCATGCAAACATTAAACATACATGCTCACTAAAAAATATATTAATTAAATAATCTTAATAACTCAATCATGGATAAATCACACTAACTATACAAAAATAAATGTCAGTATGAAATGGCTAAATCCTAATCATATGCATCCATATTAACCCATGCTATCCTATCCATCGAAGCATTACATGACTACATCCAATAGGCCATTACAAATCAAATGATCACCAAGTTTACGAAAAAACCATACGTAATCCATCACTTATAAAATGAGACCAAGTGTATCATAACGTTTTGATAACCAAAACCATACCATGCAAGAGCTAAGATAAAGATCCATAATACTAGCTTGGTGCTATGTGCCCAAATCACCACAAGTGTCATCAAAAGAACCATAATAAGGACATATAGTATCCAAATGGTGCTAAAATCCTTATCCATCATCAAATAAAAGGAATGAGTCAATGAAAGAACTAATGGAATAAGAGGTAGGCATTACAATCCTCTAATGGATCCTTGTTGAAAATCCATCTATTCGAGGAGTACTGATATAAACATAACTATCCTATTCTGGATATGATTGTGTGCTAATGCACAATGAAATAAGACTACAATGAGAGGTAAGGGAGTTGTTGATAAGTTAATAAGTGTCTTGATAGGTCATAAATTTTATCCTAGTCCTTATGAAGCCTACAGGAATATCAGAGGTAATTTAACAATGAAGGAATCATTTATTTTTCCTTCTCGGCCCGTACAATGTAGAAAACCCCTAAACTAGGGTTTATTAGACAAAAATCATGTTTTCTTGAAAACTAACAGATGAAATCCCTTGCAAATTTGGAGAAAAATCTATAATGTGGTCAAATAGGTGTTGGAGAAGGAATAAGAGAAAAGGGATCCTCAATCCCCAAGTTATTCATGACAATTTCTTGAGTCAAGTATGCACAATCTAAGGAAGCCTCAGGGTTTGGTAGAAAGTTGAAAGTTGATGACTCAGACCATCGAAAAGAGGTATGAAACTATGAACTTGTATTCTTAACAACCTTCCTAGTATGTTTATGTAATCATAGGGCTTTAGTGGATGGGAAATACAATGTTGAGTATGTCAGTCCTCAAGATAACATGTAAAGTGCAACAGTGATGAAGACATAAGGGCATACTTGTAAGTGAAGGAACCTCAATAAAGGTTGAGACTTAGAAACTCTTACACATCACCTAAAGAGATATGAAAAACTACAGTTGAGATTTTGGATGTTAAGAATTTGGGTAAAATATTGATATGCATGACAGTCACCTTCTATAACAGAGGTACAATCAAGGAAGGATTATGGTGAGAAGGAACACTTAAACCTAGAATTTGAAGCCCAATTTTTCATCCACAACATTGAGGGAAGAGGATGCATTAAGAAGAGTGTGAAAAGGAAATCAAGAAGTTTTTAATTCCTAATCAAACTTTGAATCCTTTCACTTGATGACAATAAGATTGAGTACACGTGTAGTACATGAGAACAAGGAGACCAAAGAGGAGTTTATGGTTGAATGATTATTAAGGAGAGTTGAAAAATGTACTAGTTATGTGATAAATTCTCTAGAGAGGATTATATAATAAAGTTGTCTTATAAGCCCCAAGTCTATCAAATGCTCAAGAATCTATGACAACTTGAAACGGAGTCAAGAAAGACAATTGTATTTTGAAGTCAGTTTTAAGGAAGGATTTATTATATTTTGGGAGTGTACAAAGGCAGAGAAAAATAGAGTTGAGGGCCTTATGAGGCATTGTGATTTTGGTATCATTCATAACCTTGGAATTTGTAAGAAGAAGTGTTTCAAAGCCAAAAAGAGTGTTATAGGGAAAAGTAAATTCTGCCATGACTGTAGATGGCAGTTTGGTAGGTTGAAGATTTGAATTGAACAAAGATCAAAAGATGATGGAAATTGTCAAAGATCTAAAAGAATATCCTATAGGTATGGACTGCAAACTACAATTCTGAGAAAGATACAAGGCAGGGGGAGCAAGAGCACAATGTGACAAGATACTGTGGTATAAAAGAAAGGGAAGAGTTAACAATAAATTTTAGAAGTTTTGATTTACAAAAGAAGTCATGTGCCGAAAAAGTGTGTAGTAGCATACTCATAAGAAAATGAATACTGAGAATAGTATACAAGTCATAAAGACATCTCTAACATGTAATTAATCATGTAATTAATACATCAAGGAAGATGAAGGAAAAAAATGATAAGAATTGATGTTAGATGTATGATCAGCCCAAGGGGGAGCAGGAGTTATAACTAAATAAGCTAGTAGATCATAAAAATGACCACATAAACACTTAAAAAGTTATTAAGGATAGAGGTACAGATGAGAAACCACCTAGATGACTAAATGACAAGATAAAAGGTAAGATTTTGGCATCAATGGTTATAGTTTTATATTACAAAACTAGGGGGAGAAATAAAGGAATGTTTCAAGTAATATACAACATGCAATGGATATACAAAGTTAGCCTCAAATTCTCTAAGAAGTTGTTTTAGAGACCCTAGTCCTAAATATTTATTACAAGCAACATGGAGAAGAAGTGAGCCTATAATTGAGTCTTATGAGTCAAGATACACATATTTAGGTGCTAAGAGACTATTTTCTCTCAGGTATAATATTGTTAGCATGTGTATGTGATATGAATCCATCTTCTAAGGGGGAGTATTAGTGCTTTAAATGATTGAATGAGGAAAAAAATAGAGATTAAAGAAGAAAATACAAGAGGAGGAGATAAAATTATGAATTTGGTTGATGTTTCCAACCATTTGAAGTGGAACCTAATCAAGTTGATGTAGGAGTATACCATAATCTAAAACCAGATTCTTTGTCATTAATGTAAAAAGGGGGAGAAGAATCAGGAGGTTTTTCCATCAATGACAGAGGGCGAGAATTTTGGCATGTGGTTGTTAAGTTTTCATTGATGTCAAAGGTATATTAATGACAAATAAGGATGTTGGAGAAATAGAGAGAGATTAGAATGACTCAAACAAGGAAGAATAGATTAGTAGCTTGGGAACACCTACTGAAGCATATAATTCTTGAGCAACTAGTGATAGGTACAATTAAAGTGATGATGTGAGAACACACTAGGATGATATCAGGCCTTTATAAATTTCATATGATGTGGAAAAAGGTTCATAATGATGAATACAGGGGCACATGAGGTGAATTTTACAAACTAGCTCAGTTCAAGATCCTTAATCTTTAGGCCTAGTTAGAATAGTGACCTGGAAAGGTGAAGTGAAGACTTGAGGTTGATGGTGAAAATGGTAAAGGTATAAAACACATAATATGACATGTTGAAGGTGCTAAAAAGTGAAGAATAAGATAGTCATGGTGAGTTGTAGTGTAAACTAGCTCAAACTGGCCTATTTCAGGCACCCAACATGAGAGATTGATGCAAAAAAAGATGAATCAATAAATTTAAGGCATCAGAAATGAGTATGGTCATTGTAAATAGTCAAAATATTAAGCTATAAGTCAAATTTCAACTATTAAATTCACTTTTAGAGTCATTGGTATAACTTCCCTTCAGGACAAGTAGGTTTAACATAAACACATGAGATTGGAATGGAAGTTTCAGAGTTAACCAAGACAAAATGAAAATTAGAGTTCTTGGAGGAGGTAGTCATGAAGTTATGGTACAAATTTTAGGATCTAAAGATGAGTTTTTCTCAAGATATTGCATTTTTTGTAAAATAGGGTTAAGTAAAGTTGCTAAAATAGTACCCTGACTTCTTAGCAGTCAAGAAAAATTGTGAATACTTATTTAGATTAATCATAAGATAATTTTTTAAAGATAATTGTGATAAAAATATGTTACAAAATGTCTGAGGTCAAATGGATGAGAAACAAGAAAGTTCTAGCCATTTTTTGTGAAGTTGTCTGAAGCCTTCCTCAAACCCAGTTAAATTGGTAAAGAGAAAATTGATTCTTTATGCCTTTTAATTGAATTGTTTTGTCTTGAAAATTATTTAAGAGTGTAAATAAATCATAATAGGTCAATTTCATTGTGGTTTGAGTTCATGATGCTTGGTCGGCCCCACTAGAAAACATGTGTTTTAAGAATATTTCAGTGTACAGGAGAAACTTGCAAAGGAAATCCTTCTCAAATTTGAGTTGGATGATGTTGGGGATGTTTTATTCAAATTCAGTAAGTCACTTAGGTTACTAATTAGATAAAATGTGAGTAATGGTTGCATATTTGAGCTTACTGGAAAAGGGACCTTGTTTTGAGAAGTGAGTGAAGGAGAATGAATGTAACCATGTTGAAATGTATAATATTGATGTTTTTTATTGCTTTGATCATCCTTGTTATGTGTCATATGATGTGTGCAAATTCATGGTTCAATTTGGAAAGGTCATTTCTAACTTAAAGGTGATTGAGCCGAAACTACCCTATTAGGCATATTGAGAAACATGTCTGAATGGGTATGAAGGTGAGTGTTTCTCCATTTAACCTGTTGGGTTAGAGAAATTTTTAATTATTGAGAGGGTGTGTGATTTGGGAACATAGGCATACATATGTGTCAGTAAATAAGGGTTTTCCCATGAAGACAGGTTCAGGACTTAGCTAATTTTCCATGAAATGAGATAAGAATAGGAAAAACAGATGGAGTGCATACCATGTAAAGATAATATGAAGAAGAATTCATGGATAAGTAAAGTCTATTGTTGATCAAGAATTTTGCGCTTGTTACCTGTCCAAGTTAATGCACCAAACTAAACACAAAAACCCTGAAAAACTCCAATGAAATCGATACCTGATGGACAAGATCCGAAGATGTAGATGGATAAGGAAGCCGATGTGGATAAGACGGGCGCACACGAGCAATTTTGCACAGTAGATCCAAGTAACCTGCGAGACACTGATGCTTGACAGAAAAAGACCACGTTAAAAGATATTTAGGTGGACTGCCCGAGAAGCAGGTCCGGGAAGCGATAAGCTCCCTCGGCAGATGTCAGTCCACGTTTTCAATTAATTAAAGAAGTATACATGATAAAATATGTACGTACAAGACTAGATTTTCTGATCAAAGTAATAAACAGAATCTAAACAGCAGACAAAAAGCAACAGAAAATAGGGAACTGTGAAAACAAAAGCTGGATTTGTGTTACCTGTGTCTTTTTACCTGTCTGCAGGATGATCGGCGTTGATTATGTAGAATCGGCGTTGATTATGTAGAATCGGTGTCGACTGGTTAAGATCGGTGTCGACTGATGTAGATTGGCGTCGACTGATATGGATAAGCGTCGATCTGAGACAAAGTGCGAGAAGATTTGGAAATCGGAAAGCGAAGGCCAAATCGTCAACGTCTACTGGATCTGCAGAAGCCGGAGAGATACTGGCAAGGCTCCACCTGTGCTGGATGCAGGAACAGAGTCACCAGAAAATAAATGGAGACGTGCGATATTGATGTGATAAGAGCAGAGTAATGGTGCTCCTCTCAGGGATTGATTTGGACAAGATACGCTCTCATTCGATAGATAAGGTTCACGCTTGATGCTAAAAGATCTCTCGTTCTCCCTCTTACAATCTCTGTCTCTGTGTCACGATCTGTCTCTCTCTGTGTTTTTTTATCCTCCAGAACTGAGTTCTGGGCTTCTATTTATAATCGGCGCTACTTCGAAAAATCGGCATCGACCGAGTACCGGTCGGCGCCTATCACGGAACAGACTCCCGAGACGGCCCAAATGAACGATTTCTGGAAAGATAAGAGTTATCCCTCCACCTCAAATACGGGAAATATCCCGCTTTGGGAGGAGGAGAAATAGGGGGGATACATGGATAGGATAGATATGGGGTAGATAAGTGGTTAGGATACATGTGAAAAGGTGTAATTAAATAGTTAATATTTAATTACTCACGGGTAAAACATAATGGGGTGAATTAAACTTAGGATATGTGTTTAAATCACAAATCGAATAATATCCCAAGGGGATAGTGGTGATATAAACGTGCCCCAGGTTACCTGAGAGAGCAAACGCGCACGAGGGACACCAAATTGGATAATCAATTTTAGGTGTCTACATCTATTTTGGGAGAAAATTTGAATATCAAAGGCCATGCATCGACCATGCTAATAATAGGATTAAAGTAGATTTTAATTATAGATTAACATATTATTAGCCTTCTGGTAAAAGCGTGTATTTTTTAGCGCATGACTATTTTGAGCACGCAGGATAATTTTGAGATGCATGGGTGGTGAATGAAAAGTCCCCATCCCTATATATATTTTTTGATTTACATAGTATTGACACCATGTATTAAAAACTGAGTTGTATTAGAGTTATGCTGCCTTGATTTATTAGTGTGCATGACTCCATGACATAACTATAATTATGTATTCAACTTCTGTTACTTGATTAGTTAATGCGATGGACAATTGTGGATGGATTTTGGTAATAAATGTATTTGATCATGGTATTTATATAGTAAATATGATATTAATTCTTATGTGATCTCTATGTTTCCTTATTACATGTGTTTCTAATTTGAGCTCATAGATTTGATACTTATGATGGGATATATGCTTTGATAATTGTTAATTTAGACATTCATGCTAACATCTAGGCAAATATTTAACAAAGGAGGGACCTAGTAGGCTTTGCACACTTCGAGTGAGCGTTAATGAGGTGCCAATGCACCTAGGAAATTGAGGAGAAAAATAGGACTTCATTTTGGTTCCATTGTTGGGACCCCTTTTTCAAATTGTTTGGAAAGATGTTGCATGATGATGGCATATTGGTTGACTCTTGTGGCCATTGAAAGTTGGGTAGATGACGAACAAGATAAATTTTCATGAAGACATGTTTCTGGACCTGATTTCAATCCGTGCAAGTGGGTAGAAGATAATCTATATTATGAGATTTTATGATATGTTTTTTTAGTTGCTTTCTAATAGAATTGTAGAGTTTTTGTCAGCATATGCATCAAAGAAAATATGGAGATTCAGGCCAAGGGTTTGGATGTAGGAAGATTACCAGACTTTTTTTGATAAAAAAGAACCTTGGATGCATGTTGTAGATCAAATGTGGGCTGGTGTTGTGCATAATTATAATTTGGAGTATGTTGTTTCTACATATTCTTGTCCGGAGGTTACTGAGTTTGAATTTTTGCACAAGTCCAGAGGATCTTACATTCATTCTATTCCTTTAGAAATTAAGATATTGATGGTGGTATTGAGTTTGGAGCAGTTACCTATGGCTAGCTAAACCCACCACCGTACGCAGGTGTAGAATCAGGTGTTGTGAAATATGGAAGATGCAATGGCATAAATACAAAGAAAGGAAATGTAGCTCAAGTATAATTAATCATGAGAGATGGAATTGGTGAAATAAAATGATGTTGAGGAGTCTATGGAGTTGTGGAGGAATATGTCTCACAAAGGATTTGAAGCTCACATGGAATACGTGGAGCTAGAGAATCTAGTTTTCCCAACCTTAGGAAAGTGTGGTAGAGAATCCTCTTCAAATTCTGATGATAGTGTGTCAAAGGAGGAAATATTGAGGACCACAAGTGTGCATCTAATCCCACCTAATGACCTAGCCCTTACACTTTGTGTTCCAATTATAGAAGTAATCATTGATAAACAGGTGAGTGTAGGTAATCTAATAGTGATACGTAGATATCATTTTCCTTTAAATACAAAAGTACATCAGACAACACATGAACCTATGGTAGCACATGCATCATCTTTGTTTAGGGGACTGATTGGAGGAATATTTTTTATCGCGTCATCTGGACAGAGTGTGGGTACACAGAACATTAGAAATATGTATGAAAGTACTCAAACTTTGCAGACTGTAGGAGTTTAGTTTAGCACTACTATTGGAACTCAAGGAAGTACATCCACTGGTCCATTTCCTACTACAGGAGGAGGATCAAGTGGATCAGGTGGTTATGGTGGTAGAGGAAATACTGGTGGGGTATATAGGTTTGGATCTTATGGGCAAGGTACGCACTCTCATTAGCCACACAAATTTTACTATGAGATGTCTCTTAAATTTCCATAATATAGGGGTATTGAATATGTTACAGAGCATGTGCACAAGTGTGAGCTACTATGGTGTGCTATAAGAATTAAAAAATCAGATAGAAAGGTGATTCAGTTTGTTACTATGCTTCAAGGGCACACACATAATTGGTACAAGAATTATGACACATGCCAAACTATGGTGGATTATAATGCTTTGCATCTTGCATTTCTAGCTGAGTTCCATATTCCATAATTTGCGTAGAAAAGTATCAGTGCACCTAAGGATATTAAGCAGGGCTTATCAGAAAGTGTTCAGTAATATGACGTTTGTTTTAAAAAAATTATATCAAAATTTTCTTATGATATACATCCTAGTCAGCATGCACAAAGGTTTATTGGTGGATTGTTGACTCCTTCAAGAAGGACACTATTTCATGAGACCTTTGTAGACCCACGTAACACTTTGGAAGCAAATTTATGTGCTAAGACAATTGGAAGTGTGGATATTGGATTAAGTAAATTCTTGGAGGCGCAGATTGAAGTTATGGAAAATAAGTTGGAAAATTTAGTTGTTATTTCAGATCATGAGACACGTAGTGGAATATGGTGTACATATTGTGAGGTTGAAGGAAACACTAAGGATAACTGCTTGTTAAACCATGGTCATTGGTGTTGTCATTGATTTCAAGTGTCATTAAAGGAATTGATGTCCTGATGAGGTATGAAATTTTGGTACAGGTCATGACAAGATCTTTTGATCATTGGAGAAGCCTAGAATTTTTTTCTAGGGAATGTATGAGCATTAACAAGGTTTATTTTAGTCCTGGAGGCAAATTTCAAAAGTTCACCAAAGTAGGCCTTAAGGATTGACAGTGCTGATAGGTGTAAATGAGATAATTTTGAAGATTAAAAGATTATTTATGATAAATAAACTCATATATCATGTAGAGGGGTGAGTTTTGGTGCTCCATGTCAAATTTCATTAAGTTCTGAAGAGGTATGTGAAAGTTAAGCTAGTTTTTCTAAAATTGGTTCTTTGAGAAGTGCAAAATAAGTTTTCTGTATTCTTAGCACCTAAGAAAATTATGAAGGATTATTTAAATAAATCATAGAATAAATTTTTGGAGAAGATTACAAGCCTAAAATATTACAAAAGGTTTCAAGCAATTTGGTTCAAAATCAAATAAGATATGATCTTTTTCTAGACCTACACTTTTCTCTCCTCAAGCCATTCCTGAATCGATGGAGCTAAAAGTGGTCTATTTTTCCTTAAATCTTGTGGTTAAGCTATCATCTCATTTTCAGGGCTATTCAATGCTGACACTATGCTTCTAAGTGATTAAATAATTTCAAGAATTAATTCTCCTTTACAAGTTCCTTCAGTAAGGCATACGTTGCTATATGCACCCAAACTTGCACTTGCTACATTATCGGGAAAACAGTTACAAGAATCCCCAATGATGATTCATGTCCTTTCAGAAGGTGTTCAAGCTCCAAAACCCATTTTCAGTGTATATTTTTAGCCTAGACATCCTTACTTATCCTTTCCATGCTTTCTTCCAGCTTCCCTCTCATTTCTGTGCATGTTTTGGCTTTAGTGACAGGACCACCTCCCTGCGTAGGGTGGTGGTCTTAAACAATTTTTGTAGAACTCTTGACACCTGTGATTTTACTTAACTTGACTTTTAGGGTGCATTTGTGAACCAAATTGCCTAAAAATAGTCTTGTTTGCATGGTATTCTTTCCCTCTTCTATTTTTAAATGGATTTAATTAGTTTGAACTAACTCTTATTTCCTTATGCATGAAGGATCCTCCAAGACTC
The DNA here is from genome assembly GCA_019776745.2 of Taxus chinensis. Taxonomy (NCBI): domain Eukaryota; kingdom Viridiplantae; phylum Streptophyta; class Pinopsida; order Cupressales; family Taxaceae; genus Taxus; species Taxus chinensis. The sequence continues at coordinate 152,824,684 of CM034146.1, read as the reverse complement.
CATTCCTATATATTCCATGCTTGTATTCAAGCAAAAGGCCTGAGAATTTTGTGTATCTTGTATTGTATTGCTGCCACAATCTTGCTAGGAATTGCATAGCCAAGCTCAGATCTCTTGTGTTATCTCTCTTCTACTTGCATTGCATCAAGACTACCTTTAAGATGTCACTACTCAAGTGTTATCCTCTTGTTATTTTTCTTTGCATTCCCAATCCCTTAGAATCATATGAAGACTCAAAGAAAGAAAGGAAAGAACTAAGGGTACAAATACTGATACCACTGGATTTTCCAAAGCTCTTGCTCATTCAGGTTGGAATTGTTTGTTTGTTTTCTTTGTTAATCAAATTGTCAATTTCAAATCGTTGGTTTCAATTACATATCAAATAGAGTAAAAATCAATCCTCTTTCATTTATAAGTAATTAGTTAATTTCCAAGAGGGTTTAAATCTTTCATAGAAACCCCCAATGACGGATATTCTTCTTCCTATCCCTATGGGTTTGAAGGAAAGAATATCTGTAGGAGGTTGTCTACATATCACATATTAATTGGAAAATTTATTATTGTAAGTTAGTTTAGATTCAATACACTCAGTACAGGTGAATAAACACACCAGGTTTTCTCGCTTGTTTAGTTTTAGTGTAGAAGTAGATTTGACTATTTACAATAGAAGCAAATTGTTGTTTGTGATTTGTTTAGATTAGTTTCCCTTTCAACAGTAGCATAGATTGTTAGTTTCAGCTTAATTAATTTACACGCTTCAACTAGGTCAAAACTTAGATCTAGGTTAGGAAAACAAGCCATAGGGAATTTACGCTACCCGTTCATAGCCTCTAAATCTCCCCTTTGCCACCTCACCTACCAGGAGATCAAACTACTAGATCTTAGTCACCGATCCTCCTGTAGTTAGCTGTATGCATTCAACATTGGCTTCTCTGGCACAACCTCAGGGGGTCAAGTGCGGGTGAAGGTTACATGTCAATTTTCATCCGTAAAAATTGGTGAACCCAACGTGAAGGATTAATTCCTTCTTGTTTTTTTTCCTTCCATTGTTATTGCCTCACCTCTCAATTTCTTTCCCTATTTTTAGTATATATTTTATACCTTCTAAAATACATCTGGAAGAGAGTTTGGTGGGCCATTTTTCTCTGATAGATATTAAGCCAACGTGCAACCATAACAATCCCCTTCTCTTTTGAAGTTGGGTGACAATTACACGAGCAACGTCCAAACCTCCCCTAGTTACACTTCATACCCCATTATCTATGTAAGGATGGAGGAGGTTGATCAACCGTTAAACATACAACATGGTCAACACAATGCAAACAATGTTATTATCATGAATGGAACATGTTCTTACCATAGTGTCTTGTCAAGACCTTACATTTGCATGCAATCAAAAAAAGATGATCTATTTTCATGAATAACCAATCCTCTTCATCAGATAAATGAGTATTTGGATAGAATGAAGGCTACAGCCTTTGATATTTTGAATTCCTATCCTAAGATTCTTACTTCTAAGGAAGACAAGAATTATAACACTGAACAATTCATAATAGGGTATCATGATCCTACTCAATCAAACCCTACACCACAGGCACCCCAAAAAGGGACTCAATCCTCTCTCAAAAATCTCATTTCTACTTTAGTAGGGAGGATTAGAGAGCTATAAATTTCCTAGACTACACAACTAACTCATGTAGTAAGGCAGAACATGGGGTATCATGTTGACAAAAAAAGATACATCCCTTCCAATGAGCAACCAACACAATATCCTGTACATCAATGTTATATGGTTCATTCAAATCTAGGTTATCTTCTCATAGGGTTAGACACACTAGGGATGGGTCCTCATCCTTCTCAAGTTTATCCTACGCAAGGGTTGGCTAGAAGTGCGTTCTCAAATGACGCCACAACAGGCATTTTGACATTCCCCAGTTTTATGCCCGCTAGTCCATATCATGGTGCTATCCCACCTTACATGCACATGTATTAAAAATCTCCCCAGATCGACCCATACGCCATTCCTGCTCCCTACATTCCATATGAAGGGACCCCATATATTCCCGTCAATGCTTATAATGCAGCCTATCTAACTCCTCCTCCACCTCCTCATCAAGGATCTTCAATGTTGAAATCTTACGCAATGGGTACATATGCTGAGTACTTAAAGGAGCCTATTGAATTCACCATACACGGTGTCATGCATCCACACCCATTTCCAGATCTTCCAAAAATTAAGGGAGAACGGGAACCGAATGCTCATATCAAGGCCTACGCTACTACTATCAGGGAATTACTTCCTTGGAATGTTGTAGTGGCTAAGATCTTTCCTAAGACTCTCAAAGGAATTGTATTGGATTGGTATTACTGTATTCCAGAAGCTTCTATACATTCCTTTAAACAACTTGTTTCCGAGTTCATCAGAGAATTTGACACGAACAAGTTATTGTGTAAAGGGATTAGGGAGTTCTTGCATATTAGACAGGAGAAAAACAAAACTTCCACCCATTTCATCCAAATATGGTGCAACATTCTCTATTCCTCTACAAGTGTACCCAACATAGACCAAATGGAACTTTGCAACCTTTTCCTTCACTTTCTCAATCGAGAGGCTAGGGAGGAAGTCCAAAAGTTTCCTTTCTGTAGTTATGATGAGGTATTGGAAGGTGCACTTCGGATAGACCAAGTCGCTATAGACAGTGGGTGTAAGATCTATGGTCCCAATGGGAAATTGGTGTCCCTAAATCAAAATAATGCAAACTATCAAAAAAATGGTGCCAACAACCAAGGACCTAAGGGTGTGAATCAAAATCATGATGCTACCATGAATAGTGCTACTGATCAAGCCAAGAATGCTGGTTTTCCAAAAAATGGAGGCAACAATAATAAAAATAACTCGAGTGATCAAAGAAGCCCTAACATTGTGTCATCTATCAACACATTTGATGTAAATCATCCACCACAAAAGAAAAATCAAACCCAAGGCCCAAATAAATATCAAAACTCTAGCCAAGGGTCAAAAAATTGTGGTTATAACAACCAATTTCAAGGCTACAACCGAGGTTATAATAGAAAACAACAAGATTCAAGTATCAAAGGCCAAGAGATTATCACCCTAACCTATACTGTGGTTTCCATAAGGATCAAGGTCATGATGATAGGACTTGTCGTGATTGCAACAAGTTCTTACAAATCCTTCCAAAAAACCAGAGGCAACTCTTTTTAGACATGTTCTTAACAAATCCCGAAACAAACTCACATTCTACCTTAACACGACCCGTGGCTCCTCAGAATGCTAATGTGAACATATTTTGAGATCCATTCCGTACACATCCTGAAAATGTCAAGTTGAATCCTCAGAATACAAACAAGGGAATTCTTATAGGAAATAACAACCGTGAAGCCTCAACCTCTAACAACTCTTTGGTTACTCCTAACCTTGGTTCAAATAATAATACTGTCGTGCCTTCATTTTACACACCCAAATACAACAGTAAAATACCAAGACAATTTTTATTTTTTTTGACTTACATTGCTCCCTGCACACAACACCGTAAGGGCTCCAAGTACATAATTCGACTCACATGCGACAATCACAAAAGTCACGGACTCACATAGAAACATGCAGACGACTTCGGCATGTCGATGCCACACTTTTCCCCAACGAACGAATACTAGCAATAACACGACCACAATAAAAAGAGACTTAAGGATTGACAACCCACAACACAACATTACCATGGTTACATCTAGAGTACGTGAAACATCCTACATGTTCTGAAAATTCGTCTCACATTTCACTTATTGTTCGACCAGTTAATTTTGCTCTTTACCCTTATGACAAATCTTCATGACTTATATAAGTATTCACCCTATTTCAAAATTCCTACAAGATTCTAATTTCCTCATCCTTATGTTAAGATTTTGCTTCTCAAACTTTTATTTAGTGTAAAAAATTTACTCTTGCTACACAAGAGATTCTAATGTGATGTCCAGATGAGGTATTGGGATTAAGGAAGACATAGAGTCAAGATAGCTTCCCAAGAACCTCCATCGATCACGGAATAGTTATTTTGCTACCAAAGCTAATAAAGTTTGATAACTTATGGACTTCCTTTTATATTTATAAATCTTTTTTGTTTGCTCAAAGTTTGGTCGCACCAAGATAATTTATATTCTTTGCAATGCATGAAAAAGTTTAATTAAGGGATAAGGACTCTAAGATTGACCTTAATCCTAATCTCAAATCTCGTGTGCAACACCATCTGATATGCTCTTATATCGCACTAAGGTCTCGTTCATAGCATTGTTGTGGAATCAGGAGTTACAGTAGTATTAGACTGACATCTTGAAGGGTTACGCGACTGGAAGGATTGTAATTATGCGCGAACCACATTCAAGAAATACCAAGAGGTTATATTGATAGAAGCCAAGGTAGCGCCACTTAATCCTTCCTTCTAACAAGGGCTCAAAAGGTGACTTCCAAGGTGATCTTCACCACTAAGCCTGGTGTCAAACCTGAAGAGAGGACATTCTTCTCGCGAATGCCAAATCTAGAAGGAAAAAGCAAACTCCAGATAGGTTGGACCATGACATTCCTAAATATGGGTTTGCGACACTATCGCTAGACATAAAAACTATGACGGTAAACTCCAACGAGGGGTTTTATTTACCTAACCTATGAGGTCTCATCAGGTGCAAAGGTTAAGGTCGTTCTTCAGTTTTACACATACAGGCAAGTTATGCACGAATATTTAATTTGGGTTGAGTGTTCCCATTAAAACTCATTATTGTGTTTGCAAGGGAAGAAGGTAACCCTATAATTAATTTAATCATTTATTAAATACTGAGAAGGTACTACAATGTATTAACTTTGATTTCAATTTACTAAGTATAAACCAAACACCTTTTTGCCATACACAACTAGAAATCAATTTGAACTGGTGATTAGAAGTACATTTCAGAAGTATCCTAAAAAGACTAGCATATCATGCATGTTAACAAATCTCATTTATAATTTTTCAGTAACAAGAGACTACATTACACAGTTATTCATTTTACAATGACCTATAAGAGTTACAAAAATAATAATTAAATTTCACATCGCCTTCTTCGTCGTCATTCATCCATCCTACAAAACCCACGTGAGCATGATATCAGCGATAATTCGCTGGCATGGCATCCACCCTAATCAATCATAATTGTCATTTTTCAGTTTCCCATTTACATCAGACAATAATTACAATTTGCCAATCGAGATAACAAGTCTAGAAACATATATTCATTGCATTTCATTTTTCTACATTCTATAAACCCAGGAGAGAGAAAGAGAAGGGAAGAGAGAGAAAATATCATTTTATCAAAAGTCCCAAAACACACAACAAGTTTCATTATAGTGTTTTAAACAGTTATTTACGTGAGTAAAAATTTTCCAGGGTGATTTGGCAACCCTACGAGGGTCCGCAGCTTTCTACTTTTACATTTCCTCACTAGCTGCAGAACGTACAAAACAGGATAGGAGGTTAAGAAACTGCTTCCAAATGTTATCTTCTGATGAGCACGCATTCCATGATTAAATTTCTACGTGTCCCCAGATATACCAAGAATTCGTAGCAACTGACAGAATTGAAAAAGGGCGAACGGTTTGCGTTTGGCGGTTAGTTCTCTGGGGCCACTGGTCGTAGTTCACCCAGTTATAAAATGCCAAAAGTTAACTCGAGGGCCCAGAAACCCACGTCCATAACTGACGTTCAAAGGAGAAGCACGCAACGAGACATCTCCTACTAGTTCCCCTACATAAGGAGAGTTCATCAGAGTCGACGGGGCTGAGAACTAGTAAACCATTTTTAAATGGTGACAAGTTTTCTGGAGCGACAAGACGAAACTGGACCAGTTTGACCTCGTCAAACTGCGACCGGAGGCCTACAAAATGGCTTCGCCAAACTATCCCGAAAATTTATCTTTCCTATACTGAATGTCCTATGCTTTTGTCTAGTATAATCGCTAGAGGTTTGTGAATACGGGAAGTGATTTCTCTTTCCAGGTTTCAAATGGTGATCCAAAACAAAAGCCAACTTTCTAGTTTTAATGACTTTCTATTGTTGTAAACCAGTGTTACAGGGCTCCTATAAGAGCATCAAAGGATGTCATATGATCGTTTCGGGTCAAACCAAAAATCAAGGCGACTTCTCGTATACCAAGGTACACGAATGAGACTTCACATCTCGTTTCCAGAGTTGCGCGGGGTACTTAGAGAGCCTCCAAAGATTGCAAAATTTAACTATTTTAAGCAGGAAGAAGGTCAACTTAATCAATGGAGAGTCAAATTTGTCTGGTCGATAAAACAATGTTGAAGCGATCAAAAGAGTAAGAGTTTCCTAGGTCATCTCGAAGTGAGGGTGATAGTTCGTGGTTTAAAGTAGGCAAGTTATAATGGCTTCAAGAGTTGCGACCCGACACTATATTGTTTTGCAATGAGTTGAAGGGACATTTAACTGTATTAAAAGTCCTAATGATTTAAAATTTTGTTTAATTGCAAAGAGAACTAAAACACGATAATTAAGAGAGGTAAGGGAAGAAGGACCATGCCTGGAGAACGAAGTCGGTCGAAGCCGCAGGCTTGGGTTCAGTCTCTTGCTCGGGCACTTCGTCAACCGGTTCACGAGCCTGGATCTAACCCCCACCCTGTCACACTGACTTCCCGATCACTTGAAGTTTTCCAAAAGAAGTAGTTGCTTGTGCGTTTCTAAAACCTTTTGAATCAGATCCATTAAGTGCATAACTTGCAATCCTGGCATTGCATGAGACAACATTTCTTTGAGGCGTTTTTTCAAATAGTTGACTTGCCTTGAGTAAGCTTCCACCATTTACATACTTTTCTACTAGCGCATTTGCAACTAAAAAAAATCCTCTAACATTATGCCTTGACGGTTGTCCGAGGCCTGCTCTAGAGCTCCCATTTTGACAAAGGCTGCAAGGATGCTGGGACAAGGTTGTGGAGTCTGGCTTTACACGCACCAGTTGCATTTGCTTGAAAGTTTCCAAGGCCTTTTCAACAAACTCATTTTATTTTATTTTATTTTACATCCTGCAATCATTGCAGCCCCAAAACCACATTCCTTTCAGGCATTGTCAAACGACTCGCATGCCTCCACATTTCGCATATGTATCTGGTCAGGGCACTTGCAACTAAAACACACAAAAGAAATCCCTTCTCCACAATGCTTTGATGGACGTCCATACTCTGTTTCAAGAGCTCTATTTTAGCACAGGCAGTGAGAATGCTGGCAAAGGTTGTGGGGTGTGGCTTCAAACCTGCCAACCGTATTTTGCTTGGAATGTTCCATTACAGTTTCAACAAAACCATTTTGTGTGTATCCCGCCATCATGGCACTCCATGAGCCCATATCTGTTTGAGGCATTCTAACAACAGTTCGGCGCCTTTTGACAGACCCATTTTTTTTACATAACTTACTATCAACGCAGTCCATGGAATTGCATTTCTTCCATGCATATAGTCGAATGGTTCACATGCTTCGACATTTTGCATACGTATCTACCAGGGCGCTTGCATGCTTCCATTTGGCACAGTCCGGGAATGTTCTGGGCAAGTGAAGACACAACAGGCTGGAGATCTGTTTGCTGCATGGTGAAATGGCGTGACTGCCTCTTGAGGCAAAACCCCACGCACTCCATGCCCAACTGAAGACCTGTCCCGTGAGAATCTGTCTCCTTGTTTCATTTGGTCAAACACTGCAACGCCTCCACAATGCATTGAAACAACCACTTATGACCAAACTCTTGTCTTTTATGCTTTGATAACAGTCACGTAGGTCTGGGAGAATGCTGGCACGTTTTTTTTGTTTTGGACACAGTCTGGGCGGATGCTGGCGCGGAAAAGACCAGCCTCCCATGAGAAGACATCTAGCGAATCATTTTTGACAGCGGCTGGGAGGATGTTGCAAGGAATGGTTGTCACAGACTGTCACCCCCCCCTTTTTCACGCCTTCTTCTACAGCAGAGGGTGCGCAACACTGGCATAACGCTTCCTCCCATGGCGGCGGCGGTGGCAACACTCCCTCTCCCCACGTAAAACCAAAAATATGGAAGCAAAGACCTGATTTTTTGCCCTAAATCCGCCCTAAGGAGAATATCATGGGTTTTATTTTAATTTGCATCCTTTTATTTTATTTTATATTTATTCTATTATTATTATTTTATTTTATTTTATTTTTAAACGGAGGCATTACAAATACAAAAAACTTGGGATTAGTTGAGCTAGAGTTCGAGCCACAAATTAATGCAACAACTCACATGGAGTAAATTTCACAATCCTTACACTCTCCTTCCTTCCCATAGGATGAAATTTCAAAAATTACAAAACCAGTAGGAGCCTATGATTTAATATTAGATTTGAACAAGACCTTTTCTCACATTTCTTTTCTAGATTTACTGAAGAATTCACCTATGCATCGTTTGCGTTACTTAATGCACTTGGTCTTGGTCATTTAATCTATGTTAAACCACCTCCTAGAACTCAAGTAAATCATATTGACTTTGACATACATCCTCTGGGATAGAATGTTAGGGATATTGGGTTTGTTTTTGATATAGAAAAGATGCCATCTAACATTGAAATTGCTCAAAGAGGTGATCCTGCCTTATTTCTACAAGTCTGGGTTTATAAAAATGTCATTAAGAGAGCCATGATTGACAATGGGGCTCCTGTAAATGTGGTTCCCTTATCTTTCTTGCAAAATTTGGGATATGGAGAGATAAATTGTTCCTCTACAAGAAACATGTTACAGGGGTACGATAGTCTTAAAGCATCCTCGATTAGAATCATAGTTCTTCCAGTCACGCTTGTTCCAAAAACCATCTTGATGGAATTTTACATTATCGACAAGGAAACAAGTTATAACATGATCCTTGGGAGACCCTGGATTCATCGAATGAAGGTTATCCCTTCTACATTGTTCCAAGAGATTAGATTCCTCCATTTGGGGAAGGTCTTCATCACTCAAAGGGATCCTAAGCCCTTTGATATACACTTAGAAAACCTCAAGAAGAAGAAAGGGGTCCATACAGAGTATGAAATTACTGTAAATCAATTAGACAAACCATCTCCATCAAAAGGGTTAGTCCTGATCACCCCTAACGTTCCGAAGGATGAATTCGTTGGCCCAAAAACATTTGAGGTGGAAAAGATAGATAAAGGTAAATCAATCTCTGTGGAAACAATGTTTACTAAAACCACAACAAAAATTATGAAAGTATTAGAGAGTGATGATCTAATCTTCCTCCTATTTGAACCATAGGGGATGGGTATCCTTCACGGTATAACATCTCTTCCCTTTGATGACCTAGGTCTAGGTGTAAACATGATAGAATTACCAAATGAAGAAGGGAAATTTGAGATTTAAACAATGCCTATCAAAACTATCTCTGAAGGTTGTTCTATTCTAAGCCCTAGTTTCAACCCATGTGCATTTGAAACTAAGCTTGCCATATCCATGGGGCAAGGCCTCATCATTAACCAATTGTCACAAGTAAACATAAAGTTCTACATGGGAAACGAGGCTGAGTAGCATAGTCATACTCACCCACACATCATGTCTCAAAAATGCAACAAAGAGGTTCACGAATGCCTCTTTCAGAAAAATGATTTTAATGATTGGACATATACACTTCTAGGAAAGGGTGGTAAGTTTAAACCCAAATTTTTAGGCCCTTGTCAAGAGAATGGAAATTTTGAGGATCATGGTTCTCCACTGTGTACTTCTAGGGGTGAAGAATGAAATATTCATCAACTTTCTTTGCCTTAAACATCATGATATGTAGTTTCACCAGCATTTTCATATGTACATTACTGAATCCGTATTGCATTTTCATCTGCCATATCATTCTATAAATTTTTTGATCAAGGGGCTTATTCTTATAGCAATTACTAAAAACTTCTAAAAACATTGGCAAAACATTCCAATCATATCTCTTCAAATCTTCATAGTATCATCAATTATTTCTGAATCATTTCATCAATGCAAATGAGATAAGACAAAGTTTTTATGGTAACCATACCAAGGCCTACATACTTGGTTCTACTTTTAGTCTCTTCCTAGGTAAGGTGTGTTTGCCCATGGTCTGTTCTAGAAGCTTCATGGTGTCGCATCTATCCCATATACATCTCTTTGGAAATAAGAAAATTCTATACATTTTTCCCAAATAAGTTATTCAAATGCAAATCCATAGAATTTTTTTTATTTTACACATTTCTTTGGGCTACCAACCTTTGGTGTTTATCCTGCATCTCTTAATGGTGATGTAGGGTTAGGAAAGGAAAGAAATTTCCTTACTCGCCTATACCTTGTCCATGTTGATGATCCCATACTTCCTACTGGTAGCATGGGGAAAGGTTTAGGGGGTCTCTTTGATAAACTTGAAAGATAGAAATGATCCGCTCAAATATTTTGAAATCAAAAGTAAAAAAAAAGTGAGTTAGATGTCCAAAATTCCAAGAGAGTTTAAAACCCCAAAATCAGATTTTGTCAACCAAGTGGCCATCTATAGATCCAAGTCTAGATAAAATGCAAAGCACTTCACATTCTAAACTATGAGGAAACTTGAGTAAGGTAAGGTTGTAGCATCTCAATTTGATTCTTCCAGACCTCTATCTTTCTCTCATCACTACCATTCAAATTTTTTTCATAACTTGTGCCATTTCTAACTCTCAGTGTTGAGCCCTCACATCTTACTAGTTGCGTGGAGTTAGGATTGGGGAAAATACATTTACTTATCATCTCATTGTATCATCACGTTTTATCAAGACAATATGAAGTACCAAAGATTGCTAAAGAAACTAAGTTTAAACATCACATTGTGTTTGCATCATCATATATCAACAACATAAAATACAAAAAGAAATCATTCTGTTTATCATACACATCCCACTGCATACATTCTGGATAGCATTAAAAAGTAGAAATTCTAAACATCTAGAGTACACATGCGAGATAAGCCAAAAAGAAGTCAACTCAGATATAATGGAATACCAAACCAAAAATAGAGTCTATATATATCATAGTAGATCAAGTTTTTATACAATGTCATCATGCACTAGGCATGGTCAAAACGCTCGCAATGAGCCCGAAATATACAAAAAATCATATAATAGCAAAAATGGTATCAAAGCAATAAAGGCTCAACGGCCTATCAATCCTTGTGGGATCCCTCAAATGGTGTGCAATAGCATCTAGGACTCTTGCTGGGACTATGACGATGCAAATAATGGATTGAATGGTGTGAATGCTCATTGTGACACCCGCTGCCTATAGCCTCGCTATGAGAGTGGCTCCATCTCATGAGGTGCTCAATAGTCTCATATCCAGCTACCTAGGTACGAAGAGAGGTCACTATCTTTGCCACCTTCCAGATGGGAGCGAACATGTCGGTATGTTGGCCAATAGCTAGGGGTTGTCCTGAGTCCACAGTCAACTCAACCTGAGTCTTCCTAGAGGGGATATATAGGGTGTCCAATCAAACCCAACAGATGAGATCTTGCTACTCGTGCGTAGATGCTGTAGAAAGGAACAAATAAAAGAGGAAATAATGAGTTAGAAAATCACAGAACATATATCAAAAGGGGAATGTTAAGCTAGCATACAAAAATCAATAGACAAGATCAGGAGAGGAGTGTCAAACATACTCGGGTCTTCAGGAATCCATGTGGGATAGATGACTACTACTACATGTGCTGCTAGCAGCTGCTAGGCCTCTCCAAAGCCATAGGTATGATAATGTCCAATCATAGACTCATCATACCCCTCTCCATAGTGAGGAAGTTTTGTATCTAAGACCAGTGTCTCGCTCTCTGTGTGCTCGCCTCCTCGTGTGCTGCTCTGAGTATCTCCTGAGTGTCATGCCACTCAGGGTCACTCTCCTCTCCCTCTGAAGGGGCTGCCCCCCATCCTCCTCCCTAGTCTCCTCTCCAACAGAATTCTCATCCATACCATCTCTCGTATGCCCCTCAGAGTTGGAGTCCAAATCAATAGGCTCATCCTCCTCTCCACTATGAGCAGGAGTAGCTATATCTAGAGTAACGGTGCTCGTGGAGCACTAGCTACATATCGAGCCCAGACCACATGCCTAACTACGATAGGAATGCTAAGAGTGACCACCCTCTAACCAGGATCTCTTCTAGGACCCCTATGTGCCTCCTGAATAGTCCTATAAATAGGAACCACTAGAGGAAGCATGTCAAGGTATGGGAGGCCAAGCTACTGAGGAACCTGATCAAATGGATGCATCTCTAATCTCCCGACCCTTTCAACCAACTGACTTATTGAAGAGTAAGCCACAACTGTCAAATCCTTCTCCCCCCATAACCCTTCCATGTCCTGGTAGGGTGTAGAAACCTTGTCTACAGTAACAAGTGAAGCCACAGGCTGGTGTGGTATCTAGAGAACTGACATTATAGAGGGTGATGTGCTCATAACAAGAGTGGGGTGACTTAGTGACTGCCCCTATAGTCAGGTTACCCTGTATAGGTTGTGATATGTAGTCCCTAGAATATCTACTCCCCATGAATACTTACGGCCATGACCCTCTATCTGTACAATGATGGGAGCCCAGTAGTACAAAATTTTATCCCCTGGCTCCAACACTGGTATGTCCTTGCTATAAGAGGTGATGTGCTCATACACCCAACTCTTAACAAGAGTGAGGTAACTCAGTGACTTCCCCTATAGTCAGACTACCCTATATAGGTTATGATATGTAGTCCCTAGAATATCTACTCCCCATGCATACTTACATCCATGACCCTCAATCTATGCAATGATGGGGGACCAGTAGTGCAAAAGTGTATCTCCCCCCTTGTCATCGATCAATCTCGAGGACAAGATACCCTTGATGGCCCTTTGAAGGATAGGAATAGGAGTAGTAGCAATAGAACAGACCTTCATCCCCTTGTTCGAGCTAGATGAGATAACAATGTCTCCCATTTAAGTGGCCCACTATTTCATCGCTTCCCTGGACCCAGATGTCTCTAAGGACAACCGTCTCCCAAGAATTGGGAGTCCAAGGATGTGGTATACATCCTCCAGTGTGATAGTCCACTCACCCCTGATGCCTAGAAGCCGGAAAGTGTTCTGACATGCATCCTAATAAGAGAAAAAGTCACACAGAATGTGACTGGTAGGAGTGACATGGGGCACTTGGGCTATCCGTCAAATGCCTACCCTCTATAGTAAGTCCATATCAGTCTGGGTCAACTGATCTAGAATCCTAGGGAGCTAATTGCACTCTCTCTCTGCTCCATCATATGTACTCCTGAATTCACCAAAACATGAAAAAAGAGAAAGTTAATAACACACATCACATGATAAGCTCGTCAAAAACATAGCAAAATATTAAAAATCCAAAAAAAAATTGAGTTAAGGAAAATTTTAGATATTCTGTTCAGAACCAGCACATAGTGTAAGGCGGTGGTTCCAGGATTGCCATTCTAATAGGGTGGCGGTCCAGTGACTGCTGCCCTATCTTAGGTGGCGGTCTTGAACCAATTTCCCAAAACGTGACCTTAACTATAAAGATTCACAAAAATGAGAAAATAGACCATTTCTAGCAAAATAAAATAATGCCCTATAGGCGCCCCCCCTAAGGACTCATTTAAAATAATAAAATTTGAAAATGTCCCCCCTAGGTGAAATTTTCAACATTTTAATATTTAGGGCCGGATAATCTCCCGAGAATGCATTCGCTGATCTCTCGCTCATGGAGGCATGATCACTATCTCACAACGGTCATTTTGGTTGTATTCACGTCAAAAATGGTCAACATGGATCCAGAGCTCCAAATTCATCAAATCAACAATGCACAAATGAATCAAAAAATGAGTTTGTTTATATATATATATATGTTATTTTAACCTCGTTTTCAGTGTATGTGTTTACAGGGCTGGAGTGTTGGCGTAGGTATATTTCTATGTCCCCACGCAAATGGTAGGTCCTCTTTTCATTTTGATTTAGTGTATATTTTTCAATATTTTATCTATCTGCACTTGAGTCTCTTATTCTTCTTATAGGACATGAGATTTTAGGTGGTAATGTTTTCATACACAGGCATGTTAGGTATAGCTTCTAACTCCCCATTTTGGGAACACCATACTCAAACTCTATGTTTTATGCCTTTTCATGGCTAAGACACTTCTCCGAGGGGGAAATATGTACGCACCCAAAATTACACGTGCTACATTTTCAAGAAAATGGTTACAAGAATCCCTAATGATGATTCATGTCCTTTCAAAAGGTTTTCAAGCTCCAAAACCCATTTATAGTGTATATTTGTAGCCTAGACATCCTTTCTTATCCTTTCCATGCTTTCTTCCAGCTTCCCTCTCATTTCTATGCATGTTTTGGCTTTAGTGACATGACTACCTACTAAGCTTGAGCGGCAGTCCTAGGACTACCTCCCTACGTAGGGCAGCAGTCTTGAATGATTTTTGTAGAACTCTTCATGCATGATTTTGACATGCTTTCTTTTACTTAACTCGACTTTTAGGGTGTGTTTGAGAACCAAATTGCCTAAAAATAGTCTTTTTTGCATGGTATTCTTTCCCTCTTCTATTTTTAAATGGATTTAATTAGTTTGAACTAACTCTTCTTTCCTTGTGCATGAAGGAACCTCCAAGCCTCCATTCCTATATATTCCATGCTTGTATTCAAGTAAAAGGCTTGAGAATTATGTGTATCTTTTATTGTATTGCTGCCACAATCTTACTAGGAATTGCATAGCCAAGATCAAATCTTTTTTGTTATCTCTCTTCTACATGCATTGCATCCAGACTACCCTCAAGATGCCATTGCTCAAGTGTCATCCTCTTGTTGTTGTTATTTGCATTCCCAATCCCTTGGACTCACATGAACACTCAGAGAAAGAAAGGAAAGAACTGCGAGGAAAAATAATGATACCACTGGACTTTCCAAAGCTCTTACTCATTCAAGTTGGAATTGTGTGTTTGTTTGATTTTTTTATCAAATTGTCAATTTCAAATTGTTGGTTTCAGTTACATATCAAATAGAGTAGAAATCAATCCTCTTTCATTTATAAATAATTAGTTACTTTCCAAGAGGGTTTAAATCTTTCATAGCAACCCCTGGTGATGGATCTTCTTCTTCCTATCCCTATGGGTTTGAAAGAGAGAATATTTGTAGAAGGTTGTCTACATATCATAGATTAATTGGAAAAGTTCTTGTTGTAAGTTAGTTTAGAGTCAATACACTCAGCACAGGTGAATAACCACACCGGGTTTTATTGCTTGTTTAATTTTAATGTAGAAGTAGATTTGATTATTTACAATAGAAGTAAATTGTTGTTTGTGATTGTAATATTTCAGTTTTGTGATTTGTTTAGATTAGTTTCCCTTTCAATAGTAGCATTGATTGTTAGTTTCGTCTTAATTAATTCAGACGCTTCAACTAGGTATGTTAGAATTTGAGGATTCTAATAAATATGGATTTAATGAACTTACATATTAGATAATATTACAATAAATATTTAAATAAACATATTTATTTAAAAAAATAAAGAAATACTTATAGGAAATAAATAACATATGTGACACATTATTTATAGTGGAAAACCCCAATAGGGTAAAAACCACTTTGAGAATAACCTTTTACTTCAGAGAACTTATTTTACATCCAATAAGATCACCTCCTCCTTTAAAATCCTATTTAACAAGGGTAAAACCAAATCACTTGATTTGCACACCTTTGATATATTTCCTGAATATATCAAATGATGACCTAAAGTCCTTTTTATATAAGGTGATCGGGTATGTCTCTCGACCCACCTTTTCAATGTAAAATGGTTGACACATACACGTAGGTTTATAATATTTAATATTAGAAATATAATCATTTCATGATATTAAATATTTAACCTAAAGTATATACCTAGGTTAGCATATTTAATAATAAAAATATAAATATAAATATTATTAAATATTAACCTATATATTAGTGATGGACCCATATACATTAAGGGTTTTCCAGACCACTTAATCATTATGTTCGAACACTCCCCCTTAATGTTAATTGGGATAACGTAACATATGCCAATAGATTACTTGCCTGTGGTACACTACAGGATTTACAATCCTTAAACCATAAAGGTTTTAGGCTAGCATATCGGTTGAAGGAATTATAACACCTTCATCATACTCAATTTACTTTTTGGTATAAAAGGATTTGGAATCCCAAAGATCATCCCATGATCAATGGCTAAGTATGCTTTGTGAGTTTCACATGTTCTCACATGTTCTCATAAAAGGTTATTGAACCCAAGAATATAGGAGCATTTTACAACCAAGGACCTCCTTAACAATATGCTTTTACTAGATGTTTACCAATAAAATCAATAGAACTAAAGAGTTTACTGAAGACCGCCTTTAAGATCTTTCTACACTTTTTTCTAAAAAAGATGTCGAGGAGGTATACATGCGTGAAGGTATTTTTACACTTCTCGAAGGTATTTTTTTACACTTGCCCAAAGGTCTTTTACAAATATTCAAAGGTATGTTTACAAAAATCAAGTTCCATTAGGAGGTGACATTGTTATGCACACTCCCCCTCAATGGAAACTTTGACAATCCAAACGTTTCACGAAAGTGAAAAATTTTGCAACACTCAAGGACTTTGTGAAGATGTTAGCAGCCTACTCTTCATTCAACATGAACTTGAGATTTATCTCACCACTTAGCACCTTATTACGGGTGAAGTGTATATGTATCTCAATGTTCTTCATCCTCTGATATTGAACCGGATTCTTAACCAAGAGTAATACAACTCTGACCACCACATAGAAGAGAAATACTTCCTTTACCTTCTATGTGTATCTCTACCAACAGCCATGTTATCTCGTTTTAGTGATTCCAACTAAAAATGAGATAACCATAGGAAAATTTTGGAAAAATCTCTTAAAAATTCCCTTTGAAAGATATTTTTCAGGTTTTCAAGTTTTCATTACATGAAAACATGTTTCTTACATGTTAAATGTCTCATGTTTCCTGAAACTTGAAACCCAATTATCTAAGTCCTTTATGTTGGGTTTTCAGAACTTCTAAGCATCGAAACATGCTTTTCCCAAAGCATGTTTTATGCCTCATGTTCCCTGAAACCTGAAACCTAATTGCCTTAGTAGTGTGTTGGGTTTTCAGAACTTTCAAGCATCAGAACATGCTTTATCCAATGCATGTTTTATGTCACTTGTTTCCCAAAACCTGAAACCCAAATTGAATCAAAAACTTTGTATCAGGTTTTTGGATGCTCCAAGCATGATGACATGTCATTAATGTCTAGTTGTCTAGCAGTTGGCACACATGTCAAATGAGGTGTAATTAATGATAGGTTATTATCAATAATCAGCTTTTCTACATCATTTGTTACCATTTGTTATTGCTGCGTAGGATTTTCGTTGATGCTTCGTCTACCTGCAAACCCGATTGAGCTTCCTGATTGATTTCACCAACCATTTTTGATCATTTTTAAATATAGTTGAAGGTATTCTTCTCTTCTTTCTTTTTAGAAGCTTTTTGGGTTATTTATGAAGTATTTTCTTGGGGTTTTCATTTCTTTTCCTTATTCTTTACTGTTTTAGGGTTTTGGGGTTGTTTTCCTTATTTCTTGTCTTTTTCCATGAATGCTCTTGTTTGAAATTTACCCCTAAGTTATTTACTTATTTTCCGTAAGTTTTAACTTGTAGATTTCATAATGATTCTAAAAATTCCTAAGTGATCATGAGGTGGGAATTTTTCATGTTTTGACACGTCAGAAACCCGATATACTTGTTTCAGGTTTTGCAGGGTGTTTAACAACTCGCCCTTTCTACCTTGGTTTAGGTTTTTCTAGGTGCTCGACATCCATTAAGTTCCATAGCCTATTGGGTATTTCTACTTTCTCGACATCCTCTAGTTTCCGCCATTGTGTCAAGGTTTCATACTTGTCTGAAAATTCCTCACTTCCGCCTTGTGTCAGGTTTTCATTGATGCTCAACATGTCTTGACTTCTGACATACACTCCTTTTTGTCAGATTTTTGAAGTTGGTTTACAAGTTTCAAAATCCAAACTGTGTGGCGGGTATGTGTACTTGTCCAACAAAATTTCAAGCTTGATTGTTCTTCCAGAAATCATCAAGGCATTTATTCTTCAAGACTCCTCATGTCAAACCCTGATTATTCTAAGGATAAGTCAGGAAAGATGAAGTATAAATATAAGAATATGGAGTCTTCTTCTTACATAAACTGCAATTATGATATTCAGGACACAGAGCTTAGTAATATAGATATGGAGGACTTCTGGAAGAGAATTGAGGATTCTTATCAAAATTCTTAGATGAAGTCGATAGCTGGCAGCGGTCTCCCTCTTGCAGCAGGATTTCCAATATCAGCTTAATTCCCTGAATTCATCCCAGATTGCGCTTCCCACTATGAGTCAGCCTCTCACTTAGTGAGAAATCAAGTAGGAGAGTCTATAGTGAAATTAGACGGAGGTTATTTCGATAAACTCCTAAGGTTTCCTGACTTTGTGGAGTATGTTGATTTATACCTTAAATCAACACAAAAGGCCTAGGACAAAGATCAAGAAGACTGCATTAAGCACATAAACAAGAAGTTCTTGATTAAGGCTAAGCTAGTTGTTTCTAGGTTTCCTAAGTCAGTCCCTAGAAGTGATTTTATTCTTGAAGTTAGCGATATCATCACCCTGTTGAGCCAGATATTTGGGCTCCTAGAGTCAAAGGAATTCCAAGGGTGGATGTACGAATTCATGGTTGTCATAAAGAAGAATGACCAAGGAATTTATTGGGGTAGCCTAATAAGTGATGAAATAGACTCCCAAATGAAAACAATCTTGTCTACCAGCAAGTTCTATATGATGTCATATGTCATCTATGCAGCAGTAGGAATGAGGAACTACACAGGGCTAGATGTAAAGGGAAATCGAGCAACATAACACATATATCGATACATCCCTCAGCTAAAAATAAAAGGGTCTGAAGACCAATATAGAAGAGTGAACGACACCTTCTTCTATGAAAACATTTGCACGTTGGATCCTAATCTGAGGAAGAGAAGGGTTTCTGATGAAGCATGGGTTGAATTTTCTTGCAATTCAAGAAGTTTACTTATCTTCGAGTGGTGAGGTTCTAGGATAACCCTTTCCATTTTCTCAGGTTTTTGGGTGACAAATTGATCCTCATGGAGTTAGTCAGACAATTGTTGGATTTTCACAAATTCCAACGAAGCAAACACAAAGCCACTGTCTCCTTCCCTATTTCCATTGGAAGGTATACATGCTCTACCGTGGTTAAGGCCAAGAATGTGGTGCATGAAATTAAGAAAAATTTGAAGAAACATATGATCTCAGGGGGGATTCAAAATCAGAGGAATCCTCAAGTCATATGGAACCTTGTACCTGCATGTGCCCAATGTGGAAGATATCTAGGTTGATCTTGGATGACATTATCATCCAAAGAAAAGACAACAGTAGATTGATGCTTGAAGAAATTTAGATGTTAGATATTTCTGATATCCTCGAAGGCACTGTGGATAATGAAAGTGTCCTAGACACTAGGTATGAATAATCAGATGGAGACCAACATGGATTCCCAGTGATTGATTGGTCTGTTGCTGAAAAAGCTTCTATCACTGAAAGAGCTACTTAGACTCTTGTCCATACCACGGCATGGCTAATTTCTTGGGGAATGAGCTATAAGGAAAATATATTTTCAAAAATATCTACTTTAGAAGTGGGACCCTCCAAGGGAGAGAGGGAGGAGGATAAAATCCCTACCAAGAGGCAGATTAAATTTAAGTTTGTTAGAAGGGGAGAAAAGCAAGGTGTCGAATCATGTGCCACTCCTTCATAAACAGTTGAGGTACTAGATTCACCTCCTCCATGAGAACAAGGAAAGATTCATTCAGAAGATGAGGTTATTCAACCTCTCGTTTCTCCTTTCGATGATTTCTCATCAGAAGTAAGTCTCTCTCTTACTTCTCAAGCTTTGACTCTAGAATCTTTACCTCCTCTCTCCCAATCTTCCTCACCTCATATTTCTATGCCACTTTCATCAGCCATGGCTAGCATCTTCTTTGACCTCTCACCTCTCTCTGTTGGACCTAAGATGGCCATAGATATGCCTCCTCCTTCCACACCTTCATTCCTTGAATCTATCCCCACAGTCAACACACTTACACTCATCACTACTCCACAAGTAAACCTTCCTGCACATGTAGATAAAACCATAACACCTCCGATAGGAGCAACTTATTCCATTGTACCTCAATGGTTAGTTGATCAGACTCCGAGGAAGAGGAAGGTCGTAGTTCCCCTACCAGCCTTCTACTTTAGATCACTTAAGGAATATCCTACCAAATCTACCAAGAAACCAAAAATAGTTTCAAGGGTTCAGTGGATGCCTCAAGTCATAAGTTTTCAAAGATTACCACTCCCGCTGCCAACAAAACTAAAGAGGATATGGTGGTTACTGATTATTAGATTACAAGGGTTGATTTGTAAAAGGTAACAACAGAGGGAGTACAACATGATGCATAGGATGCCATGAATGTGTTATGCCAAAAGATGAAGGAAACGAAGGTGAGTAGAGATGAGCTAAAGGAGAAAGTTGAATAGTTGACAGAGTTATTTCTCAAGCTCTCAAACCTTTCTCAGTCAACACCATCATCTTCTACCCCTACTCTAATCAAGTTCGATTTCTCATCGGTACCTATGATTGAAAAAATCAACGAGAAGGGGAGAACGGTTGAATAGATTCAGAGGCTAATCCTACAAGGAAGAGAGGTCATTGATGACACAGTAGAGGTTTATAAATCTGTGGAGGAAGTAAAGAAAGATAGTGATAAAATGGATGACGAATTTTCACAAGACATTGGGAACCTTGAGTTAACTGTTGAGGCTCTCAATGCACTAAAACAGGTTCCATCTTGTACCTTGATGGAAGAAGGAATAATTCTACATGGGGATAAGCATTTCCAGCTAACCAAAGCCATCAGATTTAGGATAAAGATTCTCAATGAAGCTTGCAGCAAGTTGAGGTAATCTAGAGATCAGTTGGTCAATGCCACCAATGACATAGAAGAGGAGCTGTCTAGGATCTTCGCCAAGGTGTTGGATGAAAGATCAAATATTTTACCTGCTGACGATCTCTATAAAAATATTCAAGAATCAATTCAGCATGAACCAGCTTTTGTCTTCGATCTGACAACCATTAATAAGTTCATAAGGATCTAGAATGTTTTGGAATCACTAAGGAAATTCAACAAGATATTGATTAAGCTTCCTAGCAACGCAAGTGACACTCAGGAAACTTGCAAGGTTCTAAGTGATTATTCTAGTGCACCAGATGAAGCTGAAATGTAGGACATAATCTAGAAGTTCCAAGAATTTTGTGACAAGCGGGCTTCACTAGAGGAAGACAAGGATGAAAAAATAGAATAACAATAATGTTTCATGTCATTTTCATCTAGAGATTAACATGTATTTTTCATTTTTGTTTCGTCACATAGGAAGCAAATTTTGATTTGTTATCCTGCGTGAGAGTCAAGAAAAATAGAATTCTTGTTAAATGACTATTTTCTAGGATTTATCCTATTTTCGCTCTGCTCTTTCCATTATAAATAAGGGATGCATGTGCATTCCAAAGGGAATTTTTTTTAGAATATTAAGAGCTATTGTGAAGAAGAAGAAAAATTTTGTATTTTCTTTTTAATCATTGAGGAATAAAAACATGTGTTATTTTGTAAACTTTGTGTTTTGGGATTCATCTATCTTGAGAGATTGTACGTCCAAGATCTTAAGCTATTTTTTGTTTAGTGTTCTTGATTATTTTAATCATTTCGCATATTACACTCATTATCTAAAACTCGTATAAGTATTTCTTGATATGTGTTTTCTTGAAAGAAAATATGTTCCTCTCATTCCCTTCCCACTCTGTTTCATTTGTAATAGTTTCCTTTCTAACCCATTCTATTTCTAAAGCTGTAAGATCTCCATCTCATGTTGATATGGATTTTGGGATTGTATCCCAACCCTAATGGTTAGAATAGTGTGAATATTGTACACATTATTTCTGTTGTGTTTTAGATTAGTAATAAACAGGATGCCTCAGCTGTCTTTGAGGAGGTATTTAATCCCGTGTACTGTGGTTGAACCTCATATTTTGGTCTGACAAAATATCCAACCAACAAGTCGTTGCAGCCATAAGGATTTTTTACTTCTTCCATTGTACTTCTCTGTCTCAGTAGAAGAAATGGATACTGTTGATTGTATTTTTTTATTCCAAGTAATGGTTCCTACACCAAAAAACTTGAAAATTCCAATATATTTTATAACACAACATTAATATGGTTAGAATCACAAAATCCATATAAGATAGCATTTTCATTGTTAGTATAATGAAACCCACAATTGATTGTTCCTTTCAAATATCTAAAAATTCTTTTTGCAAGATTCCAATGATCTCTAAAAAGCTTCCTGCATAAACCTTGAAGTAATTCCTAGTGATAGGAAATATCTGATCTAGTTATAGTTAGATAAATCAAACTATCAACTAACAATATTTAAAAAAATAGGATCAACCTTTTTCATATGGAGATTTAGGATCAATATTTATTCAAAATTCCATTGAAGTAGAAAATGGTTTATAATCAATCATAAGAAACTTTTTCAATATAATGGTTGCATATTGTGTTTTGAAAAATAACAATAGAATGAAATACAGTCATACAAATAACATGATGTGAGAGACCCAACTCATTCATTTCAAAGTATTGCTTTCATTTTTCTTTAATCTTATGAATTAAATTAGAATTGCCACCAAACATAAGCAATTCATCAACATATATACATCTAATGATAATATGCGAGCCTTAATTCTTAATGAATATATCATTGTTAGAAGAACAATTAACAAAACCTAACAATTTAAAGAAGGAAATAATTTTCGCATACCAAGATCTAAGAGATTGTTTTAAACCATATAAGGATTTCTCAACTTACAAACATAGTTTTATTTACCATTTTTTTCAAATCCGTTAGCTTGAAACATGTAAAATTATTCTTCTAAATCACAATTCAAAAAGTATTTTTCTTATCCATTTGGTGATTTCCCACCCAAATTGAGTGGCAATTGCAAATAAGGCCCTAACAGTACTTATTTTAGCTATAGGAAATATCTCAACATAATCAATACTAGGTTTTTGAGTGAAACCTCTAGCAATAAGTCTAGCTTTATGTTTGTTAATACTACCATCAATATTATATTTTACTTTGTATATCCACCTAGACCCTATAATAATTTGCAGCTCAGGTTCATACAAGGTAATTAATGCATGGTACATATGATGGCTTCTGGTCATTTTCCTAAGGTTAATAGGATTTGAAATTTCTAACATAGAGTGAACCCAATTTAATTTCTTATCTAGGAAGCAAGGAAAATTTTAGTGGAAAATTTTCGTAAACTCATGAATATTAGGGATTTTGGAAATTAGAAATGGCTAATTTTCAGCAGTTGGATCTTGCCCAATTCGCCTAAAATTTCTTATATGGGTGAATTCACCTGTTGTAAATATCTTCCCCCTGGGTAGATATAGACGAGTAGAAGAATATGGAAATCAAGGAAAATTGAAACCCTTCATTTCAGGTTTTGAAAGTGCATTGCATGCTCGAAATCCTGACATTTATTGCGTCACCAAGCACCTCTAACACACCAGTAAAGAATGTCGACATGAAAATGGATGCGCCTATGGCACAGGTAAGAAGATGTTGACATGGAAAAAGTCGCGTCTTGGCACACATAAAGGGTGCATGACACAGAGTGTCGACATGGCAAAATTCACGCCTTGGCGCACGTAAAGGGCGCATGACACAAAGTGTCAACATGGCAAAAGTCGCGCCTTGGCGCACGTAAAGGGCGCATGACAAAGAGTGTCAACATGGAAAAAGTCGTGGCTTGGCACACATAAAGGGTGCATGACACAGAGTGTCGACATGGAAAAAGTCATGCCTTGGCACATGTAAATGGCGCATGACATAGAGTGTCGACATGGAAAAATTCACACCTTGGCGCACGTAAAGGGTGCATGGCACAGAGTGCCAACATGGAAAAAGTCGTGCCTTGGCGCACGTAAAGGGTGCATGACACAGAGTGTCGACATGGAAAAATTTTCACCTTGGTGAACATAAAGGGTATGTCGATAGGGGGATGGATGCACTAAGGCACACCTTTAGGAGGCACAACATTTTGAGCGCTGACAAGAAGCAGACCCTGACCCAGATATTCAGACGGCCATAACTTTTCACAGGGAGCTCGGATTCACGCAAGGTTAGACTTTTCCGAAAGCTTACAAAGTCCTCTGTCCAACTACGACTGGATATCTTTAATTGGGAAAGAATAAATTCTTAAAAATGCAAAATACAGTTTGCCACTTTTTGGGTTTGCTAGGGTTCTCACCTACCACCATAATGAGATGAATTAAATACAGTTTGGAGGTAGTTGGGGTAGATTTGGAATTTCTCTCTCTTCCCTCTCTCATTCTTCCTATAAATTGTAAGGAGGGGCTTCTTTCAAAAGGTTGGACATTCTTGTTTTGCCCCTCCCTTCTTCTCTTTGGCAGGTGAATTTGTGGAGTTCAAACCTCCCATCTAAAACTGTAATGCAACTTTGCCTCTTGGCATTTTGTAGTGTATTGTATCAATCTTTGGAGTAAATAATGCATGCCTGTGGATGATTCTCAACCCTCTCTATATTCATTTGCATCCTCCTGATCTTTCACTACAAATTTGGTTATCTGTGCATGATCTTGCATTACATTTTAATGGTTTGTGTTTATTGGCAAGACAGGTGTTCTTCATTACTCGATGCATCACCTTTGTCAGTTTAGGTTTATTTTTATGAATCTTCTTACCTTGTCTCCTTGGCAAGTTAGATTAGGTTTTTGAGTAAACCCTTTACATTTTTATGTGTGCATCTGAACAGAGGAATAGGAACCGGCCTTCATCCGGAGAGCTTTCCCGATTCACAAGGTCCCACACTTGGGAAAAGCTCCATGTTATGCAATCGCACTGAGAGTCTCAACCCATCGAGCTACAGATATTCAGGGGTGCTGTGAATCACCATCAACATCACCTACTATTTATATGTTAAATTAACTTATGCATGTATTTCACCAATTTTTCTTATCATTGTACCTCATCCAAGATAATTGTGCCCAGCCAGATCACCTTTACCACAAATTTATTTTAGAAATTCGTCATCGATTCGAAATTCAATTTTAGAGATTCGCCACCTATTCTAAAATAATTTTTCGGAGGGGGAGTCTTAAAATGAATCCTGCTAGGAAGATAAGAGTTTTAGAAACATATATAGCATCAAAACATCATCATGACCATTTACTAAATCAGAATCAAAACCATCATTTAGAAGCATTTAATGAAGTAACTTCAAGAGAAGAAGACAACACATGTAAATCTTTCACTAGATTATATCTAGACATTCCATATAAGCTTCGATAATTAACATGTCCTAAGATTTCATGCCATAGTTTTAAATTATTCAAACTTTGAGATATGAAACAAGATGCAGAAGAGAAATCATCAAAAATATACAGACCATTTCTAAAAATTCCTTCAGCTATTGTACTCTCATTACTATACTTGATATACCAAGTATCCTTCATACATGGATTAAAGTTGTGTCCATACCTCTTTCAGATGTTTGATATTACCAATGTGTAAAAGGTACTCATCGTTCACATTATGTAGAATCATAAAAAGAGCCTCATGTATTTTTTGCAAGAATGTATTCATGTTATCTATAGTTACTTGATGACCGGTGGGAGTAACCTCAGATCCAGAAACAATAATCCAGAGTTTCCTCACCATAAATTATGTTTTGATCTAAATGTTGTAGTTGGTTTCATTCAGGATCTGAATTTTTTCAAAACAAAAATAGTTGGATGCCATTGTTTTCCTAAAATTTTAAAACACACCCCATTATAATATACAATGTACCACAGAGTTAGATACATATTTATTGATAATAAAAACAACACTTGTAATATAATCATATCTAAATTTTATAGATCTAAAGAAACTATTTTGATATGTTATCCTACAAAATTGACAAGGGTAATTTGCAGGTAACCATACCAAAATTCTATTTTGACCCCTAAGGATGTCTATTAACATTCGAAATGGTCCAAAATCCCCTTTCAAAAATCAATTTTTTAGTACTTAGCCATTTTCAGCTTCTTTAACTTGGCACAGAAATGGTGTGTCAACACTCTCAAAAATGCGCCTTTTTGAACTAGGTGCAAGAATTCTCATGTCGACATCAAAGAATCTGCGCCCACTCATAAAACCTAAGGCGCAGAAATTGCTATGTCGACATACTAAAATGTACGCCCACTCATAAAGCCCTGAGGTGCTAGAAATGTCGTGTCAACATCCTAAAACATGCGCTAAGTATGTGCGCTTAGGCACTGGAAACATTATGTTGACACAATGCAATGTGCGCTAAGGCACTAGAGAACTTGTGTCAACATCAATACAATTGTGCTAAGGCACATTTTCACTCGTGTTGACACTCTAAAAAGTGCGCCAAAAGAAGTTCGTGAAATAATAAATGCTAATTTTCCTATAAATAGGTGCCCAACACCTGTCATTTTCACGAATTGAAAATTGAAAAAAGTGTTTTCTCTTTGCCTGTCAGTTATCCTCATCACCCCCACATGCTGTTTTTTGAGCTTGTGGATCCCACGTCATTCCTCGACTTTTATAAATCTAGGTAAGTGGCTTCTATCAGCCTTGTTGTTGTTGTGGTTTTTGTTTTTGGTTGTGTTAGGCTTAGAGATTGTATAAAAAGATTAAATCTAAAAAGAGGAACCTAATAATCTATAACCAACTGGAAACCCCTTTTTCCTCTCCTTCCAAATCTACAAATCTAGAAGGCCCCTACCTCTGAAGAAACCAAAAGCCATATTTCCCTGGTTGTTATCTTGTTAAAACCATCTCTTTGCCATTTGACAAAACTAAAAGAGAGAAGAAATCAAAGAAATTGAAAAAAATCATCAAACCTTTGGCGTACTGTCTTTCCATGTTGCACCTCCCACAGTCATGCCTTGGCACACTGTACACAAAAGTAACACAATCATTTCCTGTGCCAGCTTAAAGAACACTTAACATCTTTTTGAGAAGCCCAGGTGCATCTTGAACAACATCAACATCTCCATGTTGTGTGTTGTTAACCCGCACTTTGTGCCCAACCCTTAGGCACACTGATTTGACTTGCAACATCTTCCAAAGCAGCACCTTGGTGCACTTTAAACACATGTAACACAAACTTTTCCTGAGCCCCACCAAAGTAAAATTTCCTTAGGCACAGGTGCATCTTCCTTGACATCAACATCTGCATGTTGTGTGTTGCTAAACCGTGCCCCGCGCCTTATCCTCGGCGCTGAAAATTTTCATGCAACACCTCTCTAAAGTGTGCCCTTTCTAACCTTGCACAAATTTTCTCATGTCAACATTAGGCACACATTTTTTCATGTCGATGCCCCAAAAAGTGCACCCAAGATTTTTAAGCCTCTGCAGCATGTTGTAGACCTACGCCTTGCGCCCTAAGCCTTATAATTAGTAGTTATTCATTTTGCAAGCTTTCATTATGAATAACATGATGGTTGACATGGCTCTTCTATGTTGGACCTCCTTGATTCTTCTTACAAAACAACAACATCCATCCTTGAGCTCACATGTGTCTTCATCAAGCAAGAAACCAACTAAATCCAAAGCTAAAGCTAAGCAGTCGGAACAAGAAATGAAGTATAAGTATCAGAAAGTTAGGATGTCTGACTCATATGCAGAGTGTAGCTTCAACAGTAGAGACTCTGAGCTGGGCCACATTGACATGGATGATTTCTAGGCAAGAACCAACCAGGCAAGCAGTGGCCCATGGATGAACAAATTGGTGGGCAATGTGTTGCACTTTACAGCAGGGCTTCCAGTAAGCACCATAAACAATGAATTCATCATGTTGGTGGCCCGATGCTATAACAAAGACACTAGATGTGTCATGGACAAAGAAGGAAAGATGATTATCAACCTCCCTAATCATCACTTTGAAATAATATTGGGCATTCCCCATCACAACCGTTATGTAGAAGTAAGCCTTGAAGACTACAAGAAGGCATGGGATGAAAATTAAGATAAATGCATGTGAATGATGAACGAGTTGTATCTAAAGAACAAGAAGTCAGTGAGCAGATGGCCAAAAACCATCCACCGTAGTGACTTCAATGAGGAGTTGAGTGACACTATCACCTTATTAAACAAAGTATTTGGGCTCCCTGATGCCCATTATTTTCACAAGTGGATACTGAGGTACTTAGAGACCATGAACAAAAATGTGCCTGATCAATGCTTCAGCTGGGGAGAAATCATCAGTGACACCATCTCCCAATAGCTTCAATAGGTCCTAACAACGGGCAAAATTATATATGAATTCCTACGTCGTATATGTTGTTGCTTCAGAAAGAGATTTCGCAAGGCTAGATCATAATGGGGTATGGCCCCAAGTCAAAATATATGAAGTCTACCAAGAACTAAAGCTCGAGGACATCTCCTAGTTCTCCAAAATCAATGATGCCTTCTTCTATGAGGTAATCTGCTTATTGAGGCTGAACATGAGACATGGTCGAATGAGTTTGAGTGTGATTGCTGCCACAAAGAAATGGGGAGCATTGTTCACGCAATTCCCCACATTCACATATCTCAAAGATATGAATTTCAAGGGAGAGCCAACAAAGTTGCCAAGGTATGCAGGGCCGAAGCTGATCCTATTGGAATTATCAAGGTAGCTAACCACTTACAACAAGAAGTACATGAAAAGAAAGAAAGGAGGAACTCCATTCCCCCTTATAGTTGGGTGATACACCTACCCCACACTTGCCAAAGCATGGGAGATGTATGCTGAGCTTGATTTGCTGAATCTAAATCACAACTTCCTAGTAAGGCTGACCTTCGACTTTCGAAGTTGCCTCCTAAAGGAAAAGATTGATCCCATCCATGTTCCTGAGATCGAGGACATTTGGATCGACCTGACACATGAAATAGACATCAGGTGAAAGGATCACTCCTGTCTGGCCCTGGAAGAGATCAAACACTATGGCATAGCCATCATCCTAAAGAAATTCCAAGAGACTAATCAAGAACTTGATCAAGTTTACCTTGACATAGATGGGGATGATTGGCCGTTCACAGAGATCGACAAAGCAAAGGTACCAAAGACCATCCAGGAAAGGGTTAATCCCACGTTGTAGCACACCAAACATTGGTGCAAATAGAATGGTCTCACCTACCTTGGAGTTGATTTCACTATTTCTCCTATAGGTAAAGCACCTCCAAGACCGGCCCATGAGCCAAAAGGCAAAGGAAAAAATAAAGAGGGAAAATCAAGCAGACAAGAAGAAGCTCCTAAAGGCCTTCCTTCTTCTTTTGAGAAGCAAGTGGTCGACCTAGTGTCTCCAGGTAAAGAAGAAACAACGGAGGCTTCAATAGATACATCCTCCCAGGATGTTATCACAGCTACAACTGCCAAGGTACCCAACATACCTTGTTCTCTTCCTTCTCCTCCTCCTGTCGTTCAAGCATCCATTCCTATGGATGTGTCTTCTCCTCTCCCTTCCTCCCTTCCATCTCCCACCTCTTCCATCTTCTCCTCTCTCATGGATCTGTCACTCAGTATTCCCTCCATCCAATTGTAGCTCCCTTCCATTTCCATGTCCTTCTCTTCTCCTGTAGTAACTCTGGTCCCCATAAGCAGCGGTGCGTTGAATTCTCTATCAATGCCACCACCAAGTGTTTCAATGTACTTCCCCAGGGCCTCTACAGTTGCTCCCCTTCTCACTCCCGTTTCTTCTTATATTTCCTCTACTCCCACTCCCATAATTCTCAGCTAGATTTTTGACACTCTGAGCCAGCATAAGAGAAATTTTCCCATCACACCCATGGATTTCTTCGTCATCCCGAAGAAAGGAATCAAGAAACAGAAAGTGATAACTCACTTTTCTAAAAGTACTTTCGGGGAGAGAGTCATGGAGATTACCTACCCAGACCCCACCAAGAAAAAGGAAGATCTGTCTCCTACAGACTTCACAATGACTCAAGTCACAATGGGGACCTCATCTGAGATCCTACAAGGGGAAGCATTATCTACAGTGGATGCTCTTTGCAAGAAGCTATAAGAAGCAAAAGAGGAGAAGAGAATACTCAAACAAAAAAACAAACATCTCCTCCAAGCATTACAGAAAATGGGCAACGCTCCTCCTATGACTACCACTGAACCCATTGAAACTCTTAGTCAGGATAAAATAAATGAATATGTTAAGATTGGTGAACAAGGCAAAGCAGTATCATCCTGGATCGAGCGGATCCTCAGGGATGGTCATTAAATGATAGGGAAATTCACAACACTCTATCAAGATATAACCAAAGCAAATAAGGAGCTACAAGCAATAGCATGTGCCCTCTCTGAGCCAAGTTACAACATGAAATTTTCCAGGAAATGGTAAACTGCTCAGCTAACGACCTATTGAAGGTCAGCATTATTGATCACCGAAAGTCAATCAATAACCTCTTAGCCTACTGTGACTTCATCAGCTTCTTGATTGATGCGTGTGAAAATTACGCTGAGTTACCTGACAAGCTCAAGAATGAAAAAGAAACTGGCGAAGTCATTGGCGACCATTTCAAGGGTCTAGATCATGATCAACTTCAAGCAATTATCAACAAGTTTATGGAATATCGAGCGTAGTGTCACATTGATTCTCCTGATCAGAAGTAAGACACCAAGTTCGAGAAAAGGGATGATGAGGAGTAGTTTCTCCTCTTGTGTATGCTTTTATTATTTTTGTAAAATATTTAAAAAAATTGTTGGCATTTATGATGTCATCATCCATGTTGCATCATGGGATGTTATCATCCAAAAACTTTCCCAAAGTCAACTTATGACTTTATAGATATTTTGTAAATATGTTGTAAGATATTTTGTAAAGTGGTTGGTTTGTTTTTGCCTTCTTTCCTCCTCTCCTTCTATAAATATTAGAATACTTGTTGTATTCTGTGTGGACTTTAATTGTATGAAAAGAGAAGTGAGGAGAGAAAGACTTTTTGTACATATATTCAGACTTTGTGCTAAATCTGTGTGTTATTCGCATCATATCTTTCTTATGTTAGATCTATATTGTTATTTTGTTAGATTCATTCCTTATATTATCATATAATCATCGGTATTACTATATTTGTTTATGTAAGTAAGATTGGCTCTGTTTACTACCAGGCCAAAGCATAAACCTTCTGACCTTTTTGTGTTGGAATTCATTTCTTTT
Organism: Taxus chinensis; assembly: GCA_019776745.2. Classification (NCBI taxonomy): domain Eukaryota; kingdom Viridiplantae; phylum Streptophyta; class Pinopsida; order Cupressales; family Taxaceae; genus Taxus; species Taxus chinensis. The sequence continues at coordinate 152,793,228 of CM034146.1, read as the reverse complement.
TTTCCTTCAGATCTATCCTTCCTCTTTTCCTTCTCTCCTACCTTTCTATTCACATTTGGAACTACCTCTACTGGGATGAGATCCCTACCCCCTAAAGTTAGAATAGTGTAGATTTGCACAGATTCTTGCTTGATAGATTAGCAATAAACAAGTTTCTCTTTGTTGTCTCAAAGAGGGGTTTTTCCCTACACACTGTTGGCCTATTTCCACATGACCTGCCTAACTGATAGATTTTCATAACAATAGTTTTTGGTGACTCCACTGGGGATCGAACTAAGGAAATAATTCAAAAACTGTAAAAATCACTACCAGATTGCAAATTTCAACCCTTCGTTAAAAATAATTTTTTTTGCAAAAAAGTGACCAAAACTGAAAATTTCCTTATACAAATCCATAGATCTGGGCCAGATAGAAACTTTTAGTTCACTGATTTTTTACAAAAACTTGTATATTTCAGTAGATTTGAGATTATGATATTTTATGTTATTTTCAAAACCTTACAAAATTTAGGTCAAAGATCCGAAAATCAGCCTACTAAATTAACCCACCTTTTATCCTCACTAATCTTTGTCAAAAAACCGCAATCGGTTATTTTTAAGAGGGTAAAATTAAAAAATTAGAAAATCAGCAAGTACAAGAAAAAAGATTGTTGCAAATCTACTCCTAATCATTGCAAATCTGAACGGGTACATTGGCAGGTGAACCATTCACTCATAGTAGGAGAGCTCGTGGGGAAGTTGATCTAATTTTTGATCTACTTCGAAGGCACAATTTCAGTATCACTCCAGCATGATTCGCATCATTAAGCTCAGTTGATTGATCAGCCAGAAGTGCCTCCCCTCCATGAAAGATTTAGATTTCACAAGGTGCCTCTACATCAACTTGCAATGCTATTTTGCTAAGTGGAACCACACTCCCTCCTCGCATTATTTTTCCTTCTTTTCAAATGGTAGCAAATCTACCTATACCATGGGGAAATGTCATGGGTCCTCTAGCACTGCCACATCTAGTCAACCCCCTCCCTCATGAAAATCACAAAAAAATTCTCAAAATTTTATGGGAGCGGAAATCAAAGAACAGACGCGCATATATCTGTGTTTATTATGTCATGCAGCATTCTAGACATGACTCACGAGGACGTATCAGTACATCTCTTTCTAGAGACCTTGCAAGGGCCTGCAACTGAGTGGTTCCAGCAGTTACCAGCTAGATCTATCACCAATTGGAACACATTGTGGACTGCATTTGAAGACAGATACAAAACTTCAGAAGACGTGTTTGTGTTGTTGTCACAAATAACGCATATGAAGAAGGAAGCCAGTGAAACCATGCGTGATTTTATCACCATATTCAATGCACTAATCAACCATGTACCTCTTGCCATGATGCCAACATTAGAAAATCAAAAGTGTTTCTTCTTAAATGCCTTGAGTTTGAAATTAAGTTTCTTTCTTTTACAGGAACAGATACCCACCTTGGCCCTTGCTCAAGCTACGACCATTTGGATAGAAGACAACCTTCTTATATCTGGTGAATTAAGATGAGAACCATCAAATTCAAAGGCTTTAACTTCTTCTCAGGCTACCTCATCAGATCCATCATTCCAGAAGATGGCGAGCGACTTGCTCTCACTAAAGAATCAATTGGCTCAAACATCGTCTACTACTCCATACCGAGATATCCCATGGAGGAACTTCACTCCCAACAATGCCCCCCAAAGGCCATGTTTACCTGTTGCCTCTCCAAGGTTAGCAATTGAAGCCCCTCCAGTTAATGCTTTGGTTGAAATCGAAAAAGATGATCGAAATTACGAAGAACCTTCGTCACAAGGTAAAAATGACCAAGATGTCAGTGAACCGAATGGTGACTCTACAATCATGCATATAGAATTTGAAGATAATGAATCTGATGAAGAAGAAGGTACCCAAGGATATGCGAGCAGACAATCATACGTAGTTTTCACTCGCTCGTAAGGAAAAGAAGAAAAATTTGCTGTTGAAAAACAAAAGGAAAAGGCTATGGTAACTCCTCCAACGATTTCTAAAAGAGGTAATCCCCTTCCTACTCAACCTCCTGTTAAACCTTTTGTAAAGAAATATTTTCCTCATGTTTTTCCTCTAAATCAGCCTTCCTCCAGTCCCATAAAGACCAGTAATACTCCTCCACAAACTTGAAATGAAGGACTCATTCCTTCATTAGCACAACCCTTGGTCGCATTCGATATAATTGATCATGCCAAAAAGACCAAGATCCAGATGTCTGAACCTGAGTACCTTCAATCCAACCCAGAGCATCTTATAAGATTAACTAAGTATATCCAAAGCCAGGTTGTCATTCCTCCTAGTTCCCCAAAAGGAATTCTTCCCATTCCTCCTACGTCTCACATAAACGTTGCCTTGACTTCCACATCAAGGAAAATTGAACATTTTTATCTATCTCTTCTGATCAATGGTTATAAACTAAGTAACTGTATAATTAATTCTGGAGCTTCTGACAATGTTATGCTAGTAAAGGTCACCCATGCTTTGGGCCTCACACTTACTAAACCTTTTGGTAGATGCTACTCCATGGAAACCAAATAGGTACCATTGATTGGTCAGATCAAGGATGCATAGTTTACATTTGTAGTATTTCCTGAGAAAATGGTAAAAATGACTATTCTCATAGCTAATATTCTAGCAGCATACGAAATATTGCTAGGGAGGAGCTTCTGTAAATAAGTTGGTGGGGAAATTCATATGGACTAGTCTAAAGCTAGAATTCCTGTCAAAGGGGTGATGTAAACATTGGAGCTAGAATCACAAAAGAAATATCTAGTCACCAATTCTGATGACCCCAAAGCTCAGATTCTCTTCAAATCGTTAGGGATGGGGAACTACTTCCTATCCACTGACTTAGATATAATGGATGTTCTCATCCAAGAAGAGGATCTCAACAAAGTATGGACATTGCAGTTCGATGGCAGTTGCACGACAAGTGGATGCGGTGCCAAGGATGTTCTAATATCTCCTGAAAAGGAGATATTCCCTTTTTCTTTCAAGTTTCAGTTCTTCAATATGAATAATACTACCGAGTATGAATCCTTGCTACTTGGCATGCAAGCTGCAAAAGAGAAAGGAATCCAGAATCTAAAAGTGCAAGGTGATGCTGAGCTAATTGTCAATCAGGTAAAAGGGATATATCAAGTAAAGAATGACCGACTCAGACACTACCATAATGCGGTATGGGATAGCGTCAAAGAGTTTGATGCTTTCTCAATCAAATCAGTTCTGTGAGCTCAAAATGACTTGACTGATTCATTGGCCATTTCATCATCTCTCATGCTCCCCCACCCAGGGTTAAAAACATATACATATACCATTGAGGTGGTTTTTCACCCAAGTGTGCCAGATAATTCACAACACTAGCAAGTGTTTAATGATGAAAACCATCTTATCACTTTTTGGAGAAAGCTGACAACTTCAAAGAACTTCATTTTGAGGGATCAACTTCTACGTGTCGTGAGTCTCTCACTGGTCAAGCACATGAATCTGAGAAATATATAGTGATACAGCTCAAAGGAAATAAGATTCCAAAAGGTTTGGTTTCCTTAGAATGATTATTTGATAATCATGACTATTTTTTCCAGAAAAAGTGATAAGATGATCCTTCCTCTTCTCCAGAAACTGAATCCATCAATCTGGGACTACGGAACATCCTCGTTTCGTGAATATCGGAAAGTGTTGTACACCCAAGGAAAAGTGAAAATTCGTCAAGTTGCTGAAAAAGTACATGGATGTGTTAGCATGGTCGTATATTGATCTAAAGTCGTTCAAGCCAAAGGACATTCAGCACAACATTCCGCTCAAGGACGATGTTAGGCCTTTCCGTCAAAAGCAAAGGCATTACAATCCCAAAATCTCAGATACCATCTAGGCTAAAATTTAGAAGATGCTAGACACAAGAATTATTTTCTCAATTCATCACAATACCTGGGTTGCAAATATTATGCCTGTGCAGAAGAAGAATGGTGAAATATGCATATGCGTGGAATTTCACAACTTGAACTAGTCATCCTTAAAAGATAACTATCCACTGCCAATAATGGATAAAGTACTACAGGTAGTAACTAGTTCAGAAATGCTATCTATGCTTGACGGTTTTTAAGGTTACAATCAAATTCAAGTCATGCCTGAAGATTAGTTCAAAATAGCGTTTACCACTCCTTGGGGTACCTTCACCTACAGTAGAATGTCATTTAGTTTAATCAACGTTGGTGCCACCTTCCAACAAGCAATGGACTTTGCATTCAAAAGTATGATAGGAAAAGTCATTGTAGTTTACCTAGATGACCTGACCATGTTCTCTAAAACATTAAGTGATCACTGTGATCATTTGGAACAAGTATTGATCAGATGTCGGGAACACGGGATTTCATTAAATCCCAAGAAGTTAGTTTTTAGTGTCACCAAAGGAAAGCTTCTAGGACATGTCGTCAGTAGAGAAGGAACTAAGATAGATGTCAAAAGGGTCAAGGATATTCAGAGCCTTACGTTTCCTACAAGCAAGACTGGTGTTCAGTCTTTCTTCAGAAAGGTAAATTTTCTTAGATGCTTTGTTCCAGATTTTGTTGAGAAGAATTGTCATATATCCAATATGATGAAAGGATCCCAAACATTTCGATGGAGTGAGGAAGGCATAAAATAATTCGAAGACATGAAAACCTTTATCGCTCATGCTCCTGTTTTGGTGTGCTCGGACTTCAGCAAAGACTTCATCATGTACAGTTATGCGTCTGTGCATACTGTATTAGCTATCTTGATGCAAAAAAACTCCAAGGATATAGAATCCTTGATTTCTTTCATGAGTTCCCCTCTTAAGCCTCATGAACTGAAGATGTCCTAATTGGAAAAGCATGCCTTTGCCATGGTAAAAGCAGTCAAAGTTTCCGCTACTACATTTCAAATTCTCATACAGTAGCGTTGGTTCCCGACATGGCTGTTAAGTCTATCTTGACTCAACAGGAGTTAGGAAGCTTACGAGGGAATTAGATTGCAAAGGTCTGAGAATATGATCTAGACATCAAACCAACTAAGTTGGTAAGAGGTAAGGGCCTGTTTCAGCTAATGGCTAAAAATAAAGACTCAGAGGTACCTAAAGATAAAGTTGCTCATGTTGATAGAGAACAAAATGAACTGGAGAAAGTAAATTCTTTTCCTATGGTTCTATGTGTCGCGACCAGCGATGAATGGTATTCTGACATCACGTTCTTTCTCACCTATGGTGAGTTCCCTACTCACCTAACCACTAAGGAAAAGTGAATGGTAAAGCTCAGAGTCGCAAGATATGTCATATGGGATGATGGATTGTACAAATGTGGAATTGATGGTATTTTTCTACGATGTGTTGACAAGCCACAACAGGTAAAATTGTTGGAGAGTTTTCATGACTCAGCCTGCTGTGGTCACGTCTCCTCATCCATGACAACACATAAAATCATCTGTGTCAGGTACTACTGGCTGATGCTATTCCAAGATATAGCCACCTAGGTAGTGAAATGTAAACTTTGCCAACAATTCATTGGCAAACCAAAGCTAGTTGTGTTTCCCCTTAGGCCCTTCATCATTGAAGAGCCATTCAGACAATGTGGGATTGATTTCATTGGAGCAATCAATCCTCAATTGAGTGTTGGACATAGTTACGCCTTAACAGCAACAGATTACTTCACGAAATGGGTGGAAGCCATACCTGTCAAGCATGCCACTTCTGAAGTTGTTTGCAACTTCATCAAGGAGAATATTATTGTGATATTTTACATTCCACACAAAATCATTGCTGATAATTCTTCCAACTTCTCTTCATGAGAAGTAATTGGTTTTTGGTATAGATACGGAATAACCTTGGCTTATGCCTCTGATTATTATCCTAAGGGAAATGGTCAAGCAGAATCTAGCAACAAGAACCTGGTAACTATCATACGAAAGCTAGTTGATGAAAACCAGTGGTCCTGGCACAAATCATTGTACGATGCTTTATGGGCAGATCGTATCACTCTAAAGAGGTCTCTTGGCATGTCACCTTTCTAGGTGTTTTATGGGATTGATGCTGAAATCCCTATCTCCATAGAACTTCCTACTCTGCGCTTAGCTCAAGCCATTGAAGATGAAACTTTTCAGAATTCTCTTTAAAAGAGGATCATGTACCTAATGGAACTTGAAGAAATCGAGTAAGAGTGGTCGACAAGATCACTGAACATCAGAATCAAGTTAAGAGGTTGTTCGACAAGAAGGCTAAGTAGAGAGATTTCCAAGTGGGAGGTCTTGTCCTTCTGTGGGACAAACGAAGATAACCGAAAGGTATGCACGGGAATTTTGACTCTCTTTGGAGAGGGTCATACAAGATCAAACAGCTCAATGGAGAGAATAGTTTCTATCTCTCATATCTAGATGGAACCAAGCTCTCGCTTCCCTATAGCGGGAAACACCTAAAGATATTTAGGAAGTAGAGCTTTCTCTCTTCTTTGTACAGTTTGCTTTCGTTGTGTGTTCACTTTCTTCGTGTGTTTGCATTAAGTTTTTGTGTGTTCCCTTTCTTTCCCTTTTTATTCACCCTTGTTTTTTGACTCTCTGTAACCCAATGGATAGGAACATGAAAATTTGGGATTCTCTACCCTTAATTTTAACTTAAAGATAGTCCCTAGAAAGAGCCAGCTGTTATCCTACAAAATTGACAAGGGCAATTTGCAGGTAACCAAACCAAAATTCTGTTTTGACCCCTAAGGAAGTCTGTTAATGTTTGAAATGGTCCAAAATACCCTTTCGATAATCAATTTTTTAGTACTTAGCCATTTTCAGCTTCTTTAACTCGGCGCAGAAATGGTGTGTCACCACTCTCAAAAATGTGCCTTTTTGAACTAGGAGTAAGAATTCTCATGTTGACATCAAAGAATCCATGCCCACTCATAAAACCTAAGGTGTAGAAATTTCTATGTTGACATATTAAAATGTGCACCCAATCATAAAGCCCTGAGGTGCTAGAAATATCGTGTCAACATCCTAAAACATGCGCTAAGTATGTGCACCTATGTGCTCGAAACATTGTGTTGACACCATGCAATGTACGCTGAGGTGCTGGAGAACTTGTGTCAATGTCAATACAATTACGCTAAGGTGCATTTTCACTCGTGTTGACGCTCTAAAAAGTGTGCCAAAATAAGTTGGTGAAATAATAAATGCCAGTTTTCCTATAAATAGGTTCCCGACACCTGTCATTTTCACGAATTGAAAATTGAAAAAAGTGTTTTCTCTGCACCTGTCAGTTATCCTCGTCACCCTGGCATGCCATTTTTTGAGCTTGTGGATCCCACGTCATTCCTTGTCTTTTATAAATCTGGGTAAGTGGCTTCTGCAAGCCTTGTTGTTGTTGTGGTTTTTGTTTTTGGTTGTGTTAGGCTTAGAGCTTGTATAAAAAGATTAAATCTAAAAATAGGAACCTAACAATCTATAACCAACTGGAAACCCCTTTTTCCTCTCCTTCCAGATCTACAAATCTGGAAGGCCCCTACCTCTGAAGAAACCAAAATCCATATTTCCCTGGTTGCTATCTTGTTAAAACCCTCTCTTTGCCATTTGACAAAACTAAAAGAGAGAAGAAATCAAAGAAATTGCAAAAAATCATCAAACCTTTGGCGCACTGTCTTTCCATGTTGCACCTCCCACAGTTATGCCTTGGCACACTGTACACCCAGGTAACACAATTATTTCTTGTGCCATCTTAAAGAACACTTAGCAGCTTTTTGAGAATCACATGCGCATCTTGAACAACATCAACACTTGCCCTGCGCCTAACCCTTAGGCACACTGATTTGACTTGTAACATCTTCCAAAGCACTACCTTGGTGCACTTAAAACACATGTAACACAAAATTTTCTTGCACCTCGCAAAAGCAAAATTTCCTTAGGCACAGGTGCATCTTCCTTGACATATACATCTGCATGTTGTGTGCTGCTAAACTGCACCTTGCGCCTTATCCTTGGTGCTAAAACTTTTCATGCAACACCTCTCCAAAGTGTGCCCTTTCTAACCTTGGCACAAATTTTCTCATGTCAATATTAGGTGCAATGTTTTTCATGTTGACACCCCAGAAAGTGTGCCCAACATTTTAAAGCCTCTGCAGCATGTTGTAGACCTGCGCCTTGCGCCCTAAGCCTTCTTAATTTGGAAAGCTTTCATTATGAATAACATGAAGGTTGACATGGATCTTCTATGTTAGACCACCTTGATTCCTCTTGCAGAACAACAACATCCACCCTTGAGCTCACACATGTCTTCATCAAGCAAGAAACCAACTAAATCCAAAGCTAAAGCTAAGCAGTCGGAATAAGAAATGAAGTATAAGTATCAGAAAGTCAAGATGTCTGACTCATATGCAGAGTGCAGCTTCGACATCAAAGACTCTGAGATGAGCCACATTGACATGGATGATTTCTAGGCAAGAACCAACCAGGCAAGCAGTGGCCCATGGATGAACAAATTACTGGGCAGTGGGTTACACTTTGCAGCAGGGCTTCCGGTAAGCACCGTAAAAAATGAATTCATCATGTTGGTCGCCTGATGCTATAACAAAGACACTAGATGTTTCAAGGACAAAGAAGGCAATACGATCATCAACCTCACTGCTTGTCACTTTGAAATAATCTTGGGCATTCCCCATCAAATTTGTTATGTAGAAGTAAGCCTTGAAGACTGTAAGAAGGCATGGGATGAAAATGAAGATAAATGCATATAAATGATGAACGAGCTATATCTAAAGAACAAAAAGCCGGTGAGCAGATGGCCACAAACCATCCACCATAGTGACTTCAATGAGGAGTTGAGTGACACTATCACCTTCTTAAACAGAGTATTTGGGCTCCATGATGCCCATTATTTTCACAAGTGGATGCTGAGGTACTTAGAGACCATGAACAAAAATGTTCCTGATCAACACTTCAGCTGGGGAGAAATCATCAATTACACCATCTCCAAGCAGATTCAACAGGTCCTAACAATAGAGAAATTCTACATGAATTCCTACATCGTATATGCTGCTGCTTCAGAAAGAGATTTCACGGGGCTAGCTCGTAATGGGGTATGGCCCCAAGTCAAAATATATGAATTCTACCTAGAATTGAAGCTCGAGGCCAGCATCTCCCAGTTCTCCAAAATCAATGATGCCTTCTTCTATGAGGTAATATACTTATTGAGGCTGAACATGAGACACGGTCAAACCAGCCCGAGTGTGATTGGTGCCACAAATAAATGGGGATCATTGTTCATGCAATTGCCCACATTCACATATCTTAGAGCTATGAATTTCAAGGGAGATCCAATGAAGCTGCCAAGGTATGCAGGGCCGAAGCTGATCCTATTGAAATTATCAAGGCAGCTAATCACTTATCAGGAGAAATGTATGAAAAGAAAGAAAGGAGGAACTCCATTCCCCCTTACAGTTGGTCGATAACCTGCCCCACACTTGCCAAAACACGGGAGATGTATGTCGAGCTTGATTTGTTGAATCTAAAGCACAACTTCCCAGCAAGGCTGATATTCAACTGTCAGAGTTTCCTCCTAAAGGCAAAGATTGATCCCATCCATGTTCCTGAGATCGAGAACATTTGGATTGACCTAACACATGAAATAGACATCAAGCGAAAGGATCACTCCCGGCTAGCCCTGGAAGAGATCAAACACTATGGCGTAGCCATCGTTCCAAAGGAATTCTAAGAGACTTATCAAGAAATTGATCAGGTTTACCTTGACACATATGGGGATGATTGGCCATTCGGAGAGATCGACAGAGCCAAGGCACCAAAGATCATCCAGAAAATGGTTAAGCCCACATTGTAGCACACCAAACATTGATGCAAACAGAATGCTCTCGCCTACCTCTAAGTTGATTTCACTATTTCTCCTACAGGTAGAGCACCTCTAAGACTATCCCATGAGCTGAAAGTAAAAGGAAAAAATAAGGAGGGTGAATCAAATAGACAAGAAGAAGCTCCTGAAGGCCTTCCTTCTTCTTATGAGAAGCAAGTGGTCGACCTGGTGTCTCCAAGTAAAGAAGAAACAAAGGAGGCTTCAACGGATACATCCACCTAGGATGTTATCACCGCTACAACTATCAAGGTACCCAGCATACCTTCTTCTCTTCCTTCTCCTCATGTTATTCAAGCATCCATTGCTATGGATGTGTCTTCTCCTCTCCCTTCCTCCATTACATCTCCCACCTCTTCCATCTTCTCCTCTCTCGCGGATCTGTCACCCGGCATTCCCTCCATCCAATTGCAGATCCTTTCCATTTTCATGTCCTTCTCTTCTCCTGTAGTAACTTTAGTCCCCATAAGCAGCGGTGCATTGGATTCTCTGTCAATACCACCACCAAGTGTTTTGACATACTTCTCTGGGGCCTCTACAGTTGCTCCCCCTCTCACTCTCGTTTCTTCTTCTATTTCCTCTACTCCCACTCCCATAAGTCCCAGCTGGATTTTTGACACTTTGAGCCAACATAAGAGAAAGGTTCCCATCGTACCCATGGATTTCTCCGTCATCCTAAAGAAAGGAACCAAGAAGAAGAAAGTGATAACTCACTTTTCTAAAAGCACTTCGGGGGGGAGAGTCATGGAGATTACCTACTCGGACCCCACCAAGAAAAAGGAAGATCTGTCTCCTACAGACTTCACAATGACTCAAGTCACAATGGGGACCTCATCTGAGAGCCTCCAAGGGGAAGCCTTATCTGAAGTGGATGCTCTTTGCAAGAAGCTACAAGAAGCAAAAGAGGAGAAGAGAATACTTAAAGAACAAAACAAACATCTCCTCCAAGCATTGAAGAAAATGGGCAACACTCCTCCTACGACTGCCACTGAACCCATTGAAGTTCTTCGTCAGGATAAAATAAATGAATATGTTAAGATTGGTGAACAAGACATAGTAGTATCATTCTGGATCGAGCGGATCCTTGGGGATGGTCATGAAATGATAGGGAAATTCACAACACTCTCTCAAGATATAACCCAAGCAAATAAGGAGCTACAAGCAGTAGCAGGTGCCCTCTCCGAGGAATTGGATAACGCCAAGTTGTAGCATGAAACATTCCAGGCAATGGTAATCTGCTCAGCTAACGACCTATTGAAGGTCAGTGTTATTGATCACCCGCGTGCACATAACAAAGCTCTTGTCACTTTAGAATACCGGTTTGATCAAATGGAATATATCCTGGAGAGGATAGATAAAATCAAGGATGAAGCCCTACACACATGATTCAACATGGAGCAAACTATTACTAAAATGGCTCCAGAAATGCTCAGTGAATCATATAGCTTGAGGGAATCGGACGATACATTTCAGCACTTTAAGGCTATAGTCACTCAAGGTTTGGCACCAGAGGTCACTTTCAACCGAGAGTCAATCAATAACCTCTTGGCCTACCGCGACTTCATCGGATTCTTGATCGATGTGTGTGAAACTTACGCTTATTTACATGACAAGATCAAGAATGAAAAAGAAACTTGTGAAGTCATTGGCGACCATTTCAAGGGTCTAGATCATGACCAACTTCAAGCAATGATCAACGAGTTTATGGAATATCGAGCGCAGTGTCACATTGATTCTCCTTATCAGAAGCAAGACACCAAGTTCAAGCAAAGGGATGATGAGGAGTAGTTTCTCCTCTTGTGTATGCTTTGATCATTTTTTTAAAATATTTAAAAAGTTTGTTGGCATTTATGATGACATCATCCATGTTGCATCATGGGATGTTGCCATCCAAAAACTTGCCCAAAGTCAACTTTTGAATTTTTAGATATTTTGTAAATATCTTGTAAGATATTTTGTAAAGTGGTTGGTTTGTTTTTGCCTTCTTTCCTCCTCTCCTTCTATAAATACTAGAATACTTGTTGTATTCTGTGTGGAAATTTTTTGTATGAAAAGAGAAGTGAGTAGAGAAAGACTTTGTGTTTTCTTGTAACAGAAGAATTATTAATACATATATTCAAACTTTGTGTTAAATCTGTGTGTTATTCACATCAGATCTTTCTTATGTTAGATCTATGTTGTTATTATGTTAGATTCATTCCTTATATTGTCATATGTTCATTAGTATTATTTTATTTGTTTATGTAAGTAAGCTTGGCTCTGTTTACTACCAGCCCAAAACATAAACCTTCTGACCTTTTTGTCTTGGAATTCATTTCTATTCTTCCTTCATATCTATCTTTCCTCCGTTCCTTCTCTCCTACCTTTCTATTCGCTATTGGAACTACCTCTACTAGGATGAGATCCCAACCCCCTGAAGTTAGAATAGTGTAGATTTGCACAGATTCCTGCTTGATAGATTAGCAATAAACCAGTTTTTCTTTGCTGTCTCAAAGAGGGGCTTTGCCCTACACACTGTTGACCTGTTTCCACACGACCTGCCTAACCGACAAATTTTCAGACCAACATGATCATAACTAATTCATTCATTATAATGCATACTAATTACCCTCCCATGACCAAATAATAAACCACAATATAAATGGCTCTGCATTATACCTTAGATTTATATAAAAAATATTTCTGACCATATAGAAGAGAAGAAGAGACACCTAATAATGCATAACTTCAAATTTCTAAAAAAAATAATGTAGACAAAGATCCAACCAGCTTAAATTTGACGTGTAAATGATCGTCATAATGGCTTACTTTTTGGTCTATCGTGACAATCATTTGATCGTCAATTTTAACACAGTGAAAGTTTCCTAGAACATATGAGCTTAAATTTGACGTCTAAATGACCATCATACTGTCTTATGTTTGGTCTACTGTGACAGTCATTTGACCGTCAAATTTAATGAAGCCAAAACTTCTTGTGTATTTTCAGAATGTGAAATTCCATAACTTTTTCTTCTTTATAATATTACTAAGGTTATATTTTAATACATTATAATAACCTATTATAATCTATAGTGTAAAAATATATATAGTTTTTAAAAAAAGAGGTATATAGTTTATAGAATGTAAATAAAAAACAACATATAGTTCATAAAAATTATAAACTATAATATATTTTTTTATAAAAAACACATAACCCTTATTAAAGGGGTTTAAAAAACATACACTAGGTTAAAAGAATTTTACCAAGTGGAAGTAAATTTATGAGAGTATAGATTAACCTACATTTTTTTACAGAGGTGATAAGTAATTTCACCTGACCAATGAAATAAATTGAAATCCCTATTTTCATAAACCGTGTCTCCTCCCTTCATTTACTCTTAATTTTACCCTGCACACATTTAAAACCATGGAAAAATTGTAAAATATTTTATATAATTCTTGCAAGCTAAAAACTTTAAAACTTTTATGTGGCTATAACTACCAATATTTTAATAAATATTTATCACACTTCATATGGGCAGCCAATAAACTAGATTTTTTTAATTCTCCATTTATACCTAAGAATTCCACATTTATACCTGAGATATTATCTCATTTTTATTCTCCACTCCCACTCTTAAATAAAAGGAAACCTTTAAATATGTTTATTTATATAGTTTTTATAAACTATAAGATATAAATGAATGGGGCTGCCCCTTTACATGGATAGTATAAATGGTTAAGGACACATGTTAGGTTTTATTTAATAACTATTAAGATTTGAGCAGTAATCCCTTCATGGCCAAGAAATAAACACGGCCCCCCTTACTAAAAAAGGTAGGCACTTTGGTTTTTTTTTAAACATATATAAACCAAATCTAATAAAATTTATATTTTAAGCAGTATGAATTTACCTTCCAAAATATTTAACCTACAAACATTTGAAATTATAGAAAGCATGAAAATTATTTCATATAGTAATAAATCCTTTCTTTTTATGTATGTGATTTTCACGTAGGTAAATATTTGAAGTCCCTTTCACCTGTGCACACATCAATCTCCAAACAAACATTAATTCCATATAATTTACAAAATATAAATGAAATGAAGAATCATATCATATTACATCTCCTCTAAAAAAATTAGAGATTTAAAATTGAAAAACCTTAAAAAATTTACCGAGAGTTTAATTGCACAAATGTAATGTCAAAATAAATTGAGGAAAAAAATAGAGACTAAATACTTTTAAATACCCTTTCAGGTTGGTTGAAAAAACCTGTACAAATTAAATAAATAAAATACAAAACATTTGATCTTAATTTATTTAATTTACCTTGCTTTGATACCATTTTAGAATTTGACGATTCTAATAAATACAGATTTAATGAACTTACATATTAGATAATGTTACGATAAATATTTAAATAAAAATTGCATCATAAGATAAGTAAATAAAGAAATACTTACAGAAAATAAATAACACATGTAACACATTATTTATAGTGGAAAACCCCAATAGGGTAAAAACCACTTTGAAAATAACCTTTTACTTCAGAGAACTTATTTTACATCCATTAAGATCACCTCCTCCTTTAAAACCCTATTTATCAATGGTAAAATCAAATCACTTGATTTTCACACCTTTGATATATTTCCCGAATATATCAAATGGGGACCTAAAGTCCTTTTTATATAAGGTGATCGGGTATGTCTCTTGACCCACCTTTTCAACCTAAAATGGTTGACACATACACCTAGGTTTATAATATTTAATATTAGAAATCTAATCATTTCATGATATTAAATATTTAACCTAAAGTATAAACTTAGGTTAACATATTTAATAATAGAAATATAAATATTTCATATTATTAAATATTAACCTATATATTAGTGATGGACCCATATACATTAAGGGTTGGCCAGATCACTTAATCATTATGTTCCAATAAGGTCAACAATTACATCCAGATTAGGAAAACAAGCCATAGGGAATTTACGCTACCCGTTCACAACCTCTAAATCTCTCATTTGCCAACTCTGCTACCAGGAGATCACACTACCAAATCTTAGTCATTGATCTTCTTGTAGTTAGCCACATGCATTCAACATCGGCTACTCTGACACGATCTCAGGGGGTCGAGTGTGGGTGAAGGTTACATGTCAATTTTCATCCGTACAGTTGCATTCTTCAGGCTTAGTGAGACAGTAAAACGATAGATGAATTGGTAGCATCAATTTTTGAGGTTAAAATTGAAACGGTTGATCTCTCTTCAAGCTCAATTTAAATGATATAACCTCAGTGTGATCCAAATCTATCAAATTTATGGTATGATTCTTACTAGCCTCTAATTTGTCTTCTTGAATAACTATCCAAGCATTGTAAAGTAAGTGGATAAGCCTTCTCTCAAAGGTTTGGTTGACATTTTCAAAGAATCGGAAATACTATGGTACTCGTAAATATTTCTCTCCTACAACCAAGAATAATTTAACATGTTAGAAGTCTCATTTGAAGGTTCTTAAGTTTGTTGCTATCAAAGTACTTCAGTACTCCATATATACAATTGACAAAACTTTCTTTGGATACATTGGTACGAAGAAGTTTCTTGTTTGGATTTTCCACAAAGCATATGATCCTTCAATAATTTCACCTAATTTCTGCTAGACATTCTTTTTGTCTCTAGCACCACAAACCAAAACAAGGATTCCACTTTCTTTAGACCGTGCACTATCAAAATAGCTTACTAGGAGCATTTTGAGGTTTTGTAAGATGAAATCTATAGTGAATTAGTTAGAAAAGGTATGTATAGACCTTGTAGAATTGAAATTTTAAAAAACATCAATAAATTTAGAAGATAACCAAGTTTGAAGGGTCATGGGTATGTACAGTTAGTGCAACCCTAAAACTAGGGTTTAGAGGAAATAAGTGATCGAATCTTGTGTTTTAACCAATGAAAAATCACCAAACTTGGTAGGAAGCTTTGTTTAGATGATATACCTTCTTGCAAAATAAACCAGAGGATTTCATTGTGAAATGTGGAAGAATTTTACAACTTTTTTCACCTACAATTCTGCCAAGGAAAATTTGTGCTAATATTGTCAAATTAAAGTATTTTCTTGAAAATGAAGAGTTTTATCTTGTTGAGATCACCTTTAAGAAGGATAAAAAAAGCTTGGAAAGGCTTAAATTTTGTTTAAATGGCCTATTCTCATGTTGGTCTGGTGAAATATTACTTATGTATCAAAGGCACATATGATAGTGACGCGAAAGAAGTGGGTGCATAGATAAATGCTGAAGGTTGACAAATTTACGCTCTGAGGTTTCGCACCCGAGAAGGAAAAAATTTTGCACCTTGCCATTTTGACATACATGGGCTAAAAATAAGATGGAGTGAAGAGAACTTAAGGATAAGAACAAGAAGACTTCTCAGTGAAGGAAAATCTATCTTTGGAGAAAGGGGAATATCAAGAGACATGCAGTAGTAGAGCTAATAATAGGATTAGATATGGAGTTAATTATTAGATGAATCTTGCATGCTTCTTTAGTTATATTTGTAAATGGTGTATGGATATTTTGAGCATGCAACCTATTTTGAGAGTGCATGGGCGGTGAAGGGAAAGTCCCGACCCCTATATATATGTATTGATTTGCACATTTTTGAGAGGGACATGTATCATTAGATGTAACAAACTTATGTTGTTGGTATGTTTGTGCACATGAGTTTGTGATGATACTTATGGTGTATTCCACTTATGTGCATTTTCATGATTTAATATAATGGATCATTATGTATGGATATTGAATGTTGATATCTTTATTCATGGTACTTGTATGGTGGATATGAACTTAATTGTTATTTGAACCTTTATGTTCTTATTATGTGTGTTTATAAATTGAGCTCATGGATCTAGTTATTATGAACATGCATGCTAATACCTTGGTAATATAGTAATAAAGAGGGACCTGGTAGATTCGCTTGCTTCGAGTGAGCGTTCAGATCTCTGAATAAAGTGTGAGTGTGCTTAGGCTTTTGTGTATAGAAATAAACACTACAATTTGGTTCCATTACTAGGATCTCTTTTCAAACTCTTTATCATGGTGTTGCATGATGATGTCGTATCAGTTGCCTCTTGTGGCTATTAAAGATTAGGTTATTGATGGACAAAAACAATTTACAAACATATGTAATTATGGGCTAGATTTTAATGTGGGTGTGTGGGTTGAAGAACATATTTATCATGAGCTTCATGAGACGTTATTTTGCAACTTTTGAATATATTTGTATGAGTGGTTATTATCATATACATAAAATAAAATTTGGATTTACAGACTAAGGGATTGGATAGAGGAAGAGTACCATTCTTTGTTTGATGTCGATGAATCTTGGACACATGTTGTAGATCGTTAGTGGGCCGGTGTTGTACGTAGTTATACTTTAGGGTACACTGTGTCAACATATTCTATTCTAGAAATTGTTGAGTTTGAATTTTTGTGCGAGCCTAGAGGATATTACATCCACGCTATTCCTTGGGAAATTAAGATCTTGATGGTGGTGGTGAGTTTAGAGCACTTACCTATGGCTAGCTAAACATACCACGTGCACAGAGGCATGAGAAAGTGTGGTGAAAGATGGTGGACCTTGCGGTAGAAATTCATTGAGAATAAAGGAGTCTTAAGTACAGTGAAGTGCAAGAGAGGTAATTAACAAAGCAACATGAAATTGAGTTTGTGGAATTACAGAGGATGGTGTCTTGCGAAGGATTTAAAGCTCACGTGGAAGACATGAATTTGGAGCATCAGGATCTCCCCCACTTATAAAAACATATTAGAGAATCCACATTGGATTTTGATGAGAGAGCATCAGAGGAGGAAATATTGAGAACCATAGGTGCACATCTGATCCCACATGGTGACCTAGCCCTTATGCCTAGTGTTCCAATTCCATAAGTAATCATTAATCAACATGTGAGTGTAGGTGATCTAGTAGCCTTGGGTAGATATTAGTTTCCATTGAATAAAAAAGTGCATCAGAGAACACATTCATCAATGGCATCACAAACATTATATTTTTTGTTTGGAGGCCCGATTGGAGGAATATTTTCTGGTGTGTCATCAGGCTAGAGTATGGGTGAGCACAACATTGGGAACAAGTATGTAAGTACTACAACTTCGCAGACAGTGTGATTTTAGTTTGATACTACTATTGGGATGAAAATAAGTACATCCCGTGGTCTAACACCCACTATAGGAGGTGGTTCAGGAGGCTCTGGATCAAGTGGATCAAGGGTTTCTGGTGGTGGAGGAAATACTGATAGCGGTTATGGTTCTAGATTTGGAGGACTTGGCCCACATCCCAAGAAACCCCCACATCAACCTCAGCAAGTTTATTATGAGATGTCCCTTCACTTATTGAAATATAAAGGTATTGAAGATGTGCACAAATGCAAGCTGTTATGGCGTGCTAAGGGAATCACCTCCTCAGATAGGAAGGTGAGTTAGTTTTCTTCTACTCTTCAAGGGCACACATAGATGGTATAAAAAGTATGACCTACATCAGACTACGGTGGATTATGATGCTTTGCGCTCTAAATTTCTAGCTGAGCTCCATATTCTAGAGTTTGAATAGAAAATTATTAGCATGCTTAAGAACATAAAGTGTGGCTTATCAGAAATATTTTGCGAGTATGACACACATTTTTAAATTTTTTTTGTCAAAATTGTATTTTGAGACACATCCTAGTCAACATACACAGTGGTTTGTTAATGGGTTGTTGACTCCATTCAGAAGGGCGTTATCTCATAAGAATTTTGTGGATCCACGTGACACTTTGGAGTAAGCTTTGTGTGCTAAAGAAGTTAGGAGAGTGGACACCGGTGTGAGTCAATTTTTAGAGGAAAATTACAGCTATGGAGAAATAGTTGGAGAAGCTCTCTGATAACTCAGCTCATGAGATGATAAGTAGAGATACCTCCTCCATTAATCCCCACACTTCCACCTTCCTTGTCATGATAGACATACACCAAGGGGTTCTATCTTGGATTTCTCCATGGATGTAAAAATCTATTGTAAAAGGATATCTCACACCCTTACAGACATTGAGGAGACCATGATTCACACATTTTATGAAATTTAGTGAGAAATTGATGAGGTTATTTATGATGCTTGTAATTATCTTAGATGTAATTTTTAATGTCACCCCGTTTGTTTTATACTTATATCACTATTTTTTTCTTACTTTATTTGGATTTTAGTTTATTATATTTCGTAGATACATCCCTAGATTAAATACCAAGGTTTGTGGTGAAACATATTTTCCACTCCTTACATCCATAGATTATATAGGCCAGATAGTCCAACAACTTTGTCTACCTCCTATGTCAATGGTTTCGATATGTCAATTAGTTTAATAAATTCACCTACCCTTTAAAATCCTACAACAACCCTATATCATTTTATTGGTTAGTTAGTTCACATTTGTTGACTACCCATTTACATCTTATTTTTACTACTTACTGAGCCCCTACAACATACTTCATATTTACTTGTATGATTTGTTTCTTGCTTGAAAATTTGGTATGCTTTTCCTTTTATGATCTTTTTTACTCACATTTTACACTAACTAATTTACAACATAATAGATTTATTCCTACCATTTACTTCTTACTTGAATCTTTAATATGTTTTAATCCACTTATGATCTTTTCTTTCCTTATATTATTACTTTTCATGTTTGTTTTTGAACTATCATAGGTTTTATCTTCTTTCTCTTGACATGTCTAGTGATATTAAGTTCCTATACTAAGTTTATCTACTTTTATCCTTCATATTTGAAATAAATCATATCTCTTCACACTTCCATTATCCTCATTTATAAGTTCTATCCATCATTATTGTTATCCAAAATAAGCCCCATGCTTATTTTTTGGCTAACTCCTCCTTCTTCTCCTTTGAAGAACACTTAAATGAACTTTTGGCATGCTTCAGGGACTCAAATTTTTCTAGAAATGGCTCCATCAAATAGGAATTTTTCTCACCTTTCTAGAAAGGTAAAATTTTCCTTCTAACTCCTTGTATTTTCAAAGTTATGGCTTGGCGGAGTTTTTGAGGGAAATTTTCCATAGGAAGGCCCACGGACCAATCAAAATGTGCCACATGGCAGCGGAAAGGTGGGGCAACGGAGGAAAGTTAGAAATTTTCACTAAGGAAGCGTCGGGGGTGCAAAGGAAATATTTTCCCATAGGCCTGCAAAGGAAAAAAATGTTTTAAGGCCTGCAATGAATAGAAATGTGACACGTGCCCATGAGGCCGTTGGAGATCGGACCGGTGGGAGAAAAGTTAGAAAATTTCCAAGTTTGGGTGCAAAAGGAATTTTTGGCCCGAAGGCCCACAACCAATAGGAGGTCACCATGTGTCCTATTCTTGGCGGAGGTCGGAGGCGTGGGGAGAACTTCAAATTTGTTCCAAAGTGATTCCAAAAGGCACGAAGGAATATTTTTTCCCACGGGCCCGAAGAGGGAAGAAAACTAGCTAAGGCCCGCGTCCAATGAGGATGTGCCACGTGGCATCGGAGCAGCGGGGCACGGAGTGACAAAGGAAAAATTTCCAAAATATCAAAAGGGCATAAAATGATTGTGTGAAACCCGCATCCAATCAGGATGTGCCACATGGCATTAGAGCGGTGGAGGGAAGAGATTTTTGGGGAAATTTTCCCAAATTCAAAAAATGGGAAAATTTCAAGGTTTCGGCCCACCAACCCGATTTTTGCCCTATTTTTTCCCTAAATTTTCATAAGGGCATATCTTTCGATCCAAAGCTCAATTTTCCTTGATTTTGGTGTCATTGGAAATATATTGAAATTATCTACATGATGGAGGGTTCAATTTTTTATTTTGATGGATATTTGTGGGAGAAAAACAGGAAAACATATTTGGCATAAAAAAAACACAGAAAACAAATCCAACCACCAAAATTAATGAAGTATGGACCTCTGTTTTGCTCTATAAGGAAATGTACTTCGAAGTATGGGCCTTTTTATGGGAACCCATCATTTTACAGGCCCATTGGATGAATTTTTTTCAGTGGTTGAAGTCTCAAATCAATTTGCCCAAGTTTTTTACCTTTTCTTCCATTCTGCTCGTGCTAAAAAAGCTTGTTTTGGCTCATTTGTAAGGGTTGGATGTTCTTTCTCTTGCAAGCTCTTCATTTCTCCTTAGTAGGTGGATTTGAAGGATTTTCAGACCTCCCATGGAGATTGTAACACATTTTTTCCTTCCTTGTTATCTGCAATGTATTGTATCAATTTTGGAACTGGCAATACATGCTCTGTGATTGATTTTCCAATCCTCTCTTGCATTGGTTTGTTTCCTTCTAATATTTCTTTGTATTTTGGCAAGTTTTTGCATGTTTTTTTGCTATATATTCATGATCTGTGTCTATTTTTACAAAGGAAGGTGTTCAGCACTCCTTGGGTGTATCACCTCTCTGTTTTGATCAGTTTTGTTTTCATTTCCCTGTTTTCTCTCAACTTTATCCCCTTGGTATTTTTAGAGTCAGAATTTTGAATCAGAACCTCTGCAAAGATTGCATGTATACACCTAAACAGAGGAGTAAGAACCAACTTCAATCTGGAGAGTTTTCTCACCTTGCAAGATCCCACACCTTGGAGAAAACTCAATGTTGTGCATTCACACCAGATGAGTTTTCATTAGAAAAGCAGGTCCATAGCTCATCTGGGGGTGCTATGAATTTTCACTAATAGTTTTGGCATGCCCAGTAGGACCTTAGAGGTCTTCCACTTCATCTTTTGTAGGTTGGTGTGTTCCTGTGAAGATTTCAGCCTTTGGAGGCACTTGCAAACACATTTGGTGATTCCATCTGATCAGCAACCCATTTATGAAGTTGTAGACCCTCTTTCCATTCATTTTCATTCATTTTTCATTCATTATTATTTCCATCCTTTTCGTTCTTTTCCATTCCATGAAGTTGTGCAATCATGACTTCATTTCCATCATGGAATCCACATTTACAACAGCATTATTTTCCACCTCCAACATGTTTTACAAATCTTCCAAATCATAATTTTGATCAAATTCAAAATCAGCATACATACCCATATGACCAGCAATGCCAAAATCAGTTTGGCTATGGAGATTTCCAAGAGCAGGAGTATGAAAACAATGAAGACAATCAAATGCAAGATGCTGATCTGTTGGAAAAAATCCAAAAGATGGAGGCGAAAATGGTGCAATCAAGAGCAACAGCTCAAATGAAGGCTTTCAGAATTGGTTACAGGACTCCTTGTCCATGGGGAGGCCCTTTTCCAAGACACTTCAGTCCTCAGGAGAAGTTGGGCTTCATGACGTAGATGCTGCCCCAACTTGCACAATGGACATTAGAGATAGAGGCCTATAAACTTGGTGTTGAACAACCTTGTCAATGGGTAAGTTCTACACCATCATCTGGTTCTTCTCTTTCCATTCCTCAAGGAGCACCATCTCAATTTGGGCTTCAATTTTCAAGCTTCCCATTGAATGTTGCCCCAAGTGTTGGGTCCATTTCTCCATTCCCTAGTCTTCCACCCCATCTCAATTCTTTTGTCCTATTCCCTCCTAAACAGTCATCCCCTCCAAAAGAGCTAAATGAAATACCCTCTCCTCCAAAGAAACAAGAGGTTTCATCTCCTCCACCACAAAAAATTACAAAATCAATTGAGTTACAACCCACCCCTCCACTTGCATTCCTAAATCCATGTTAGGAGAATGAAAATCAGGAAATCAGTCATCAAGGACAGAGGGAAGAAGAGCCAAACAAAGAAGAAAAAATTAGAAGTTTGGTAGGTTTGGCTTTTAGATATGGAATTGAGATGATCCCCTTGGTGGTTAAGCCTTCAGAAGAGGTTGGAGTTGGAGAATGAGTGGAAAACAAGGCTGATTTTATAGCAACAGTGAAGCAAGAAGAACAACAGTTTGTTTGTGAAGAGTTAAGTGTCCATGTTGGCTATTTTCCCAAAGAGAATCCTGATCCAATTCAAGTTGCACAATCAGCCATGGAGGAAGGAGAAGCTGCTCCAAATCCAAAAGAAGAGGATAACATTCCAGCTATGGAGGAGAAAAGTCCAAATCCAAAGGCTTTGAGCACAAATCAGGCTATTTCAGTTCTTCTTTCTACTTCATCTCTCTCGAGTTCTATTGCTGAAGAAGAGTTTGATCTTTGAAACTCAATGATTGAAGATGAGGAGAACCACGGTGAACAAGTTGCTAATCAAGAGGACACCATGGAGGAAGTTGAGCATTTGCAGCAAGACAAAAATGAGGTAGTTTATCTATTAGATTTGGAGGACTGTTTTGATGGAGAAGAACCAGTTGAGTTTCCACCATTCTCTCTTCCATCATCCACATTCCAAACGCAAGAACCTGCTATCATGGAAGAGAGAATTCATTTACAGCAGCCTGCATCTTATAGTAGTTCTTTAGGACCAAAATTGGAAGATTTAAATATTCCATGTTCTTCATTCGAGGAAGAAGGAAAACAAAAGAAGAACTCCATCACTTCTTCCACACCATCCATTCAACAAGGTCTATAAGAGGACTCCATTTTTGGAGTTGAAATTCAGAGCTATGGGCACATTCAATGGATCATACCTTGCCCAATAGGGTACTTGGCTTCATTAGATCCAAAGGATAAGTCACAACCAATCGTGCTTGCTCCTAAGCATGAGGATGAGATACAAAGTACCAAGGATCAGCTACTATACCTCTTCAATCCAAATGCAGAGCAACTAAAAGAGGTATTAAATTTGCTTTAGGTTGACACCTTGCTAATTTGGGTAGAATACCAGCTTCTTGTTGATTTTCCACTCATCCAAGAAGCCATACTCAACTCCAAATCAATTGCATGGCTGCCCATTTTGAAGAAAGGAAGCTATTTTTCACAACTAGTTGTAGGGTTTGTTTAGCCCACCTTTGCTTCCAGTTAGAGTAGAGTACGTAGGTTTTTTTTCAGCAGAAGAAGTGCTTGTGCACACTTTGCATGTTCCACTTGGAGCATGTATGATTTTCATTTTTGTACATAGTTTTGGTGTTGGTTTTGATCTTGCACAGTCCATTTCAGTGGCATCTTGGTGGAAACAACTCCAAGTTCAGTGGGCTTTAGGTGGCTCAGAGGGAAGATTTCAAGGTTTAAATCAGTTTGTAGGCTACTACTCATGACTCCATGCCCAATGGATGCTTCAAAGGCTACTGATCATTCATCTAGCAGGAAGATGACCCCTCTGAGTCACCAAATTGTTATCCAAAATAATCCCCATGCTTATTTTTTAACTAACTCCTCCTTCTTCTCCTTTGAAGAACACTTAAATGAACTTTTGGCATGCTTCAGGGACTCAATTTTTTCTGGAAATGGCTCCATCAGATAGGAAATTTTATCTCCTTTCCAAAAAGGTAAAATTTTCCTTCTAACTCCTTGTATTTTCCAAGTTATGGATCGGCAGAGTTTTTGAGGGAAATTTTCCCTAGGGAAGGCCAATGGACCAATCAAAACGCACCCCGTGGCAGCAGAATGGTGGGGCAACTGAGGAAAGTTAGAAATTTTTTCTAAGGAAGCGTCGGGGGTGCAAAGGAAATATTTTCCCGTGTGCCCACAAAGGGAAAAAATGTTTTGAGGCCCGCAGTGAATAGAAATGTGACACGTGCCCTTGAGGCCATCAGAGATCGGACAGGTGGGATAAAAGTTAGAAAATTTCCAAGTTTGAGCGCAAAAGGAATTTTTGGCCTGAAGGCCCGCGACCAATAGGAGGTCGCCACGTGTCCTATTCTTGGTGGAGGTCGGAGGCATGGGGGGAACTTCAAATTTGTTCCAAAGTGTTTCCAAAAGGTACAAAGGAATATTTTTTCCCACGGGCCCGAAGAGGGAAGAAAACTAGCTAAGGCCTGTGTCCAATGAGGATGTGCCACGTGGCATCGGAGCGGCTAGGCACATAGCGACAAAGGAAAATTTTCCAAAATCTCAAAAGGGCATAAAATGATTGTGTGAAGCCCACATACAATCAGGATGTGCCACATGGCATCGGAGTGGTGGAGGGTAGAGATTTTTGGGGAAATTTTCCCAAATTCAAAAAAGGGGAAAATTTCAAGGTTTCAGCCTGCCAACCCGAATTTTTCCCTATTTTTTCCCTAAATCTTCAAAAGGGCATATCTTTCGATCCAGAGCTTGGTTTTCCTTGATTTTTGTGTCATTGAAAAGCTATTGAAATTCTCTACATGATGGAGGTTCAATTTTGTATTTTGATGGATATTTGTCAGAGAAAAAAAGGAAAACACTTATGGCATGCAAAAAACACAAAAAATGACTCCAACCACCAAATTTAATGAAGTATGGACCTCTATTTTGCTCTGTAAGGCAATGTACTTCAAAGTATGGGCCTTTTTTTGGGAACCCATCATTTTTCAAGCCCATTGGATGCAATTTTTTTGGTGGTTCAAGTCTCAAATTGATTTGCCCACGCTTTTTACCTTTTCTTCCATTCTGGTCGTGATAAAAAGCTAGTTTTGGCTCATTTGTAACTGTTGGATGTTCTTGCTCCTACAAGCTCTTAATTTCTACTTAGTAGGTGTATTTGAAGGAGTTTCAGACCTCCCATGGAGATTGTAACACGTTTTTTCCTTCCTTGTTATCTGCAATGTATTGTATCAATTCTGGAACTGGCAATACATGCTCTGTGATTGATTTTCCAATCCTCTCTTGCATTGGTTTGTTTCCTTCCGATATATCTTTATATTTTGGAAATTTTGTGCATGTTTTGTTGCTATATATTCATGACCTGTGTCTATTTTTATAAAGGAATGAGTTCAGCAATCCTTTGGTGTATCACCTCTCTATTTTGATCAGTTTTGTTTTCATTTCCTTATTTTCTCTCAACTTTGTCCCCTTAGTATTTTTAGAGTAATAATTTTGAATCAGAACCTCTAAAAAGATTACATGTATACACCTAAACAGAGGAGTAAGAACCAACTTCAATCTGGAGAATTTTCTCACCTTGCAAGATCACACACCTTGGAGAAAACTCAATGTTGTGCATTCACACCAGATGAGTTTTCCTTACAAAAGCAAATCCATAACTCATCTAGGGGTGCTGTGAATTTGCACTAAAAATTATATCATAATGTTGCATCCTTTTAGCTCACACTTGTCTCTCTCCTTCTCTCATTTGAGGCACCCTTAAGTCAAAAATGATATCACACTCATTGTTTAAGTTAGATCTAGAGGTACTTAAGTCATTTAGTTTCAAGGTTTTCCTTTTTAGAAATTGGGTGTAATATCCCATGTGTTATTCATATTTTATACCCACTAGATCAACCTTCCCAATCTATATGGAGAAGGAAACTTAAACCACAAAAGAAGAAAAGAAAAGTTAAAAGCCATATTATATAAGAAAAATCAATAAAAATAAACCCAAAAAGATGAAGATCAAAAGAAATAAAATTCAATCACAAGAATAAAATACGTGATATTATCATATTTGACACATGTCCTATTTTAGTTGAAAGACAAAACTCCATTGTTGGCCTACTTAGATTCCTTGATATATTTTGGGGTGTCGTAGTTTTTTTAATGGGGTAAGAGGTCTCATATTTATCATTCAATGCCCCTTCTTTCCCTTGAAAATACCTAATCCTTGTAGTGGACCTATATCCCTTTAAGTCGGGTCCTAGGGAACTAAGAAAGCATCACTAGAATTTAGGATTCATCCTTCTCACTTATTAATATAACTTACTTATAGATATATCTTTATACTTTGCTAGTAGGTTTAAGAAAAAATCACTCATTTCGGTTCCTTTTCTTTTTGATGTTGAAATCCTTTATTCATATACTTTTGATAAGAGTGTCTCATCCCCAATA
The DNA here is from genome assembly GCA_019776745.2 of Taxus chinensis. Lineage (NCBI taxonomy): Eukaryota > Viridiplantae > Streptophyta > Pinopsida > Cupressales > Taxaceae > Taxus > Taxus chinensis. Next base: position 152,766,457 of record CM034146.1, on the reverse strand, counting down.
AGTCTCTTGTAACCCCTTATGGTACATTTCATCTCCCACTCTTCATGTTCATTTCCTTTACTCCCCTTCATGTATATAACTAGTACATGAATATGAATATACAACATTATATATTTATTATGACATTTTGTATTTGTGATTACAATTATAAGACCTTCAGGACTTCCTAAAAAATATCTACACATTTTACCCCTTCGTCTCTTATAATCCTAATCATGCCACCATATGGTAGTGTTTTACCTCTTGAGAAATCGAATGTAAGCATTGATTTTTAAATTGTTCATGTATTTTCATGATTCCTTTTTATCATACCTTATGTTTTATTTTTCATTAGATTTCATTTGATATTTATTACACTTTATTTACTCATATTTTTTATTTTTTGATTATCTTCTTATATTTTATTATGTCTTAAAATCCTCATTTTACACATTTTTTGAGTTATATCTTAAGTATTTTAAACCATCTTACAAACCTTTAACACATCTCTTTAATTTTATTGATTGATTTCATAATATTTCATGTTACTGTTGATCAAGAAAATTTGTTCTCGAGTGGGGTGAAGGCTGATATTGGGAGCCACCAGAAAATTTGAATGATGGAGGGCTTAGGACCTCAGATGCAGATGTGGATCTACGGGCGCAAAGAAGATAAATGTATGATATAAAGAAGCTAGATCTGTAAAAATGAAATAGATAATATTATATAACAATATGCGGGGGTTGCTCAGACAGTGCCGGTTCCAAGAGGATATTAATTCCCTTGGAGGATGTCAACCCCCATGTCAGAAAAGATAATAATAGATCATGAATACTAGTTGTCATGCAGAAATAATGCAATAAAAAATGAAAAGTAACTAAAGTGATGAGGGAACTTAGCTTGTGATATGCTATGGAGATGAACTGGGCATTAAGATGGTAAGATAACGAACTACGGCAAATATTTCTCCCTCAAACTTACAGAACTTAAATAAGCTCTTTCTTCTCTTCTCTGGGCTTAGGTCTCTCCTAGTCTTGGTCTAGCTTTGGGTATAGGTTCTTTCAGGTCTTCTTGAAAAATACATAGATGTCCTTGAAATATGGGGGAAAACACATATTTATAGCTTGGATGTGAAGTAACCGGGGTTGGGTAGAGTAACCCGAGTTAAGAGATATGATGTGATCATGTGGGGACCATGACTTGAATTATTAGATGGAGTGGGGAGCATGATTGACATGGTAGGTGAGATGATAGATTCCATTTGAAATTTAGAAAGGGGTGTCGGATGAGTATATTAATACCCATGGATTGAATGATTTGTGAGAGATGGAGGATAATGTCAAAATCTTAATTATCAAATGGGTCCACATGGATCCCCTTTGATAATTAATTAAATAAGGTGAGAAAATAGATGGGATTTCATTTAATTTAATAAAAAGAAAAGTGAGAATGGAAAATTCATGAATGTGAGATAACGGAGGAGCGCTATACCCAAAAATAGGTGTCTACATTTTCCCCTTTTTGTTAAGTGGTTTGCGATAGCAAGCCATGAGATAAAAACAAAAAGGGTTAGATGACATATGTGTGCAAGGATGGATGAAGACATGACCAAAGGCAAGATGCCCTAGGTAAAAAATGATCGCAATAACAATGACAAAAATTATGGCGGTGACTTCAATATCACATCAGTAGAGGACAATTACGGTCTCAACAGAGACAGACAACAATGTTCTACAGACCAGTGAGTGGGTGAAGACCACTGTAGTATGGATGTAAACCAAGATGACCAATGGGTCATAGGAAAACATCAAAATATGTGTGAATGAATACGAAAGATGTGCACAATACTTTATCTTCAAGGAATCGTGTGAAAAATCATGCATTCACAAAAGGGAATAATCATAAATGTGCACATGATGAGAAGATAGGATAAAAGGGTGAGATATAATTCCCTAAAGGGGTGATGGTAATCATGTTTCATAGGAAATATGCATAAGTGTTAGCCAATTAGAGGGTAAAAGCAGTGCTACTTTCTCAATAAGTAGGACAAGAAGTCAAGATACTTTTGTGACAAAATAAAGAAGAGATAATATTCATGGAAGAGAACAAGATCAGATAGGTGATGGCCGTTATGATATCTTCCAAGACAAAAATGTCAAAGGAATATAGGAAGAGATTCTTAGAAATGGATATGACGATGTCCCTACGAGAGGACTGACGAAGATAAAATATGTGACACGGTTCTCAAAAAGAGAAGAGGTCAATGTTGCCGAGATAAGAAAGATAATGGTAATGAATGGGATAGATGGTGGTACATAAATAGAGAAACATTGGCTTTGGTCATGAATGACAGATGTGAGGGATGTTGAGAAAGAGAAAAGGGAATAGACAGGAAGATTGGTTGATTATGAGAAGAGTAAGAAAGATCGAATGTGAAGGTGATAGGGATATGGAATAGAGGGATAGAGACATAGGAGGAGAAAATAAGGAATGAAAGGGGAGGAATAAGATAATAAAGAAGAACTTTAGAGAAAGGGGAAATGAAGAAGGATAAGCAAAGAGGAGACAAGAAAAGGATAGAGCAGAGGGTGAAATTATGAAAAAGAGAGAGAGTGTTTTAAAATGACACGTGTGAAGGAGGATGAAGTAGAGGAAAGAAGAGAGGTAATGGAAAAGGAAAGAGATGATAGAGCAAAGAAAATTGAAGGAAATTTATCATAGCGAGGAAATCCAAGGAAAATAATATGGAACTGACTGCATGGAAATGCATGTGGATGATGAGATGATGAAGGAGATGGCATAACGCTGAAGATTCGGATTATCGATGGGGAAGTAAGGAGGAGGTGCGAGGTAAAATGGGGATAAAAATGATGCAGATGAAGTGAAATAAGATGAGGATCAGAAAGGAGGAGAAGAAAACGAAAAAAATTATGTAGAAGGAAGGGAACCAAGAATGAAGATATATGATAAAGAGTGAGAAACACAAGGAACGTAAAGAGAACTTGAGGGGAAGAATGACATTGATTGGAAAAGATGTGGAGATGCATGAGATGAGGATAAGTTGATGATGAGAAAATAGAGAGAGGGTGCATGATGAAGAAAGTGAAGAAATTGGAAAGGAAGAATGGAAGATGGAGAGATGGTAAGGAAAAAGAAAGGAAGCGATAGGAGAGGCAATGCCTGTGAATGACTGTTAGGAGAAATCCACCAATAATGATCAGTAGGAAAATATGGGACAAAAGATGAGACAAGGCAGAAAGTAAATGAAGAATGGGAGGGGGAATGCCAATGAAGGGATGTTAGAAGCCCCTCGATAATGATTAGAGGGCACATAGGAAGAAAGGAATGAAGATAGAATGGAGGAGGTCAAAGAAAAGGATTCTGGCTATGTAGAATTGGGATGAGTGATTTTTAGGAGAAGTTTTCCGATAATTACTAGCGTGGAAATAGAAGATGATGATGAAAGAATGTTAGGGGAAGATCAATGACAATGATAGGTAACTATGGGGGTATATATGTGGGAGAACTCTAGAAGATGGAGTGGAAAGAGTAAAGAAAGGATGGATAACGATGTGTAGTAAGATGAAGACAGGGAGAGGATGCATTGGATGAGAATGAATGAGAGAAAAATGAAGAAACAAGACACGAAATGAATGGAGAAGCAATGGTTAAGTAAGATTACCCAGCGACGAATGATGGAGATGAAAAAGGGACTAGTAGGAAGTGGTGTTTGTGAGAATGAAAGAGGAGGTGAGAGGATGTGATGATGTGGAATGATGAGAAAATGTAGATGGAGAGAATGTGGGGTAGTGGGTGAGTGAAAGATGATTGATCATGCTTAAGAGGGACTCTTAAGTAAGACCACCATGCCACAAGAGGATTTAAGTAAGATCACCAAACTGGTAGTGACAATATGGAAGGAGAAAGAAAACATTGTACCGGATAAGAGTGTGGAAGGGTTGGTTGGAGTGGATGAGTACTATGAGAGGAGGGAGACAGGAGATGAGGAAGATATGATGGGAGGTGTAAGGGTCAGATGGAAAACCATTCTTAAGAGGAACTCTTTGCGATGGGGATGATTAAGTAGGATTGCTAAACCGAAGAAGACAAAGGATGATGAAAATACTAATCAGTGTATACCAAAATGGAACAAGACATGAAAGGAGGCAATATCAAGGTGATAACAAAGGAGTGTGACATGAACGGATGGAGGAACATATGCAATGTAGATAGAGAGTGTAAGGGAAATCCTTAATTGGTACACCACGTGGTGGTAGTGATGATGCAATAGTGTTAAGTGGAAAAGGAGTGGAAAGATGTTTGTGGTGGTGATTGTCATCTATTGAAAGAGGAAATGGTGGAGAAGCTTCTACAATAGGAGGATCCACGGAAGACGATATACCTGAACTAAGATTCTTTGGTTGTATGAATGGTTAAATAAGATTATCAAACTTAAAGTAGAAGAGTGAAAGGGAAACTCAAGAGGAAAGACAAGTAAGATTTCTGATGTGGTGAAAGGGGACAGAAAGGTGAGAAGGATGATATGGAGATAAATAGGGATGAGTGGAAATGGAAAGTGAAGAGCAATGGATCAAATATGTTGTTTAAAATGTTAAGAGATAAGGGACTGCGGGATAACGAACCTGCCTTGAGAAGGATCCTCAAGTAGGATTCACAAACTACAATGGTGATCAAGTAGAATTCACAAACCAAAAAGTGTATTTGCAAATGCATTCATGGATATTATGGATAAATAGTGTGAAATTTGATGTGATTTTGATAAAAGATGATCTGGATGAGATGAAAGAAACATAGTTATAGCAAGGGCGTACAAGGAAACCATGATTCGAACTGGATTGGAGATGAATAAGAAAGGTTACCACTCAAGGCATTGCACTTGCTGCCAATAGCAGGTGTTAATACATAACCAATGATAGTTAGTTATACCAAAAGATCATGAGGGAAATATGGATGAAAGATGCTCGTAATCCTAATGTTGACATGACAAAGAGATTGAGATGTAACTTATACATGGGAAGAGGGATCTCCAAAGGTGGTGTTCCTTAAGTCTATGCCCCAGCTCTGGGAAAGGGAAAGAACAATAGCAGAAAGCTGATCAATGTGGAAAACCTTCCAGATGCCATAATAATAGAGTATCCATCCTTCGAGGGTATGGTCTACTTAATACATAATATAGATGAAAAGAATAATATGATAGCCGTCCTTCAAGGGATCAGTCTATCTCTTTTGATTTTTCTTTGATTTTGATTTGTATACTCTCTTTTTTTGCATGAACAGTTGTCCTTCGAGTGGTCAGTTTGTTTTTGATAACTTTGATTTTGCCTTTTGCATACATGAATTTGAGCTTCATGGGGAAGAGCTAGGGATAGCTAAGTAAACCACTTAAGAGGGGATAAGGCTTGTACAAGAGACACCCTGGACCCTTTGCATGGCTGCACTAGGAGAATGAGAAGGGATGGATGTAATGGCTATGGGGTCAAATCAAAGTAGTGAAGGCATACCACATAATTCATATCATTATAATGATAAATGAAAGGAGCTAAGGATGGCAGAATAATCTAAGGATGTAACTAAGTGCTCATTGGTAGATATGCTAACAATAGATTGGTCGTAAGTGTAATTCCTTAAGAGCTTCCATCTTTGGTTTACCACCACAAGAGGGAAGACATTGAAGTTGTAATCAGATGAGATGATAGACAAGCAGGAAATAAAACTATGTCCTGAAGGAAATGAACATATGACCACAATGGTGGATTTTGATGAAAATAAATGGTGCCCAAAGAGACACACAAATATATAAGTAAAATCATGACCTCAAAGGAGTACTTGATGAAATAAACAGTGTCCCAAAAGAGACACAAATATAGCCACAATGAAGGACTCTATTAAATAGATGGTGCCCCAAAAGAGACATAAATATAGCCATAATGGTGGACTTTGGTAAAAAGGTCCCTTAACGGAAAGAGTTAAAGGATTTCAAAAGATTTTGGATGAGATTGATTTGGATTTGGATGGGATAAATGAAAAAATGTCAAGGGGTGAAGTTCCTTAGTGACAAGGGAATTGTATGGATGATGTGCGCAAGGGCGAGGGAAGGTTGTTTCCCCAATAAGGTAAATGTGAAGGAGTTAAAGGATGTCAAAAGAGTTTAGATGAGATTGTTTTAGATTTGGATGGGGTAAATAATCAGATACCACAAGTGTGCTTAGTAAGATAAGTGGTGTTGATGAACAATGGAGGACCTTCCTTAGGAGGAATGTTAAGGGATGAGGTGGATGAAGGAATTATGGGAGACCCAATAGATGGGATATGAATTGGATTCAATGTATATGGAGAAGGAACTTTCCCCTGAATGAGAAAATCATCTTTCTCAATAAGATTGTGGATGATTTTCTGAAATGCCTTACGATGTTCGATGTCATGGGCCGGGGTACAATGATAAGTGCAACTGCAATTAGGATTGAACCATGATGGCTTGAGACCATAGGAATTAAAGGATTTAATGGGAGGAAGTGTGATAGCACATATTCGAGTTAAATATCAAAAGATATCTGCATAAGACCCCATTGAAGTGTCATGGGGAAGGTAACTCTTATGGGTTTTGATAGGATATCTTAGCTTGGAGTTAGGAGAAAAAGTGGATGTGGATTGGATAGGTGAATTTTTTATTTTGGAAAACAAATCAAATTTGGTTAGAGGATTGTATTTGTAGACACCCATAATTACGCCCAAGTAATTTAAAAACTTAAATTGCGTTAATTATCCCCTTTCTCACAAATCGACGACATATCGTCAAAAGTGATCATATTTCCTCTTATTGTCGTTAATTAATTACAATACGCTAATTGATTAAGTCACCTATCCAACTAATAACCTAATTAACGACCTTCTGTTAATTATTTACCCCTTCTATCCAGACTAATTAATTATTATTAATTGATTAGATTTTCCCTTCATTTAATTAATAAATCAATATTTAATTGATTTAATCCCCTTCTAATAGCCTGAAATCGTACTATATTTCTCCAATTAGCTTCTAAAATCTTACATCTACCTATTAGTTAATCACCTTTGATTAATTAAAACACGCCCCAACTCCCATGACTTGCTAAGCATAAATTAAACCCTTCTAAAGTAAGGTTACCTTTAATAAAGCAACCTTATCCATTTGTAATCATGTTTTACCTTTATCCCACATGCAAAGGGATGAAGTGTTTCCTTTATCCATTGGCTATATAAGGAGCCCTCCTTTTACCTTTATACACACCTACATCTCTCAAGAGACAAAAGTAAGCACATAGTTTCATACTAATAGCATTTTTTCATTCTTGAGCCCTCCATCCTCCATTCTTGAAGAGCTAAGCCTCACACCCAAGCATCCATTGAAGGATCAAAGCAAGAAAATATGATTTGATTGCCATTTGGATTATTTAGGTCCATTTCAAACGTTTAATTAGGCAATTAAGGGGAATAAGGTTCATGCATTACATTGTGTTTTGATTGGATTCAAAGTTATTAATGTTTAAGGGTAAGACTTGCTCATTTCCTCATCATGATGATGCATATTTCCCATTTTTTAACTAGGTTACGAAGCTATTTTTAGGTGGTAGCTTTCTTGCTTTAAGTTTGGTTAAAATTGTAGAAACCATTGCACACAGTATTGTTTGGATGTCGTAGATGAAGATAATGACTCTTGAATAGATGTTGTGGCATTAGATTGTTGAGAAGAGGGAAAATTTGATTGTTTATGAGGATGTGCAGGGGATTATCGGGGATGTTTTCCCGGAGCTTTAGAATTCAACTAAGAAGATTTACCTCTAGCATGGATGATTATAATTTCAACTGGAGGATCTGATAGTGGTGGTGTGGTTATTAATGGAGAAAATGTCCTAAAACAAGATGAGGATGTTAATGGAGAGATAGGTGTTTGTATGATGCGATTAATGATATCTATGTGAGATGTGGATTGTTTCAGTTTTGGCATGGAAAGAGTTAATTTTTTAGAGGGAGAAGGTAAACCATATTTCTTTTATTTATGTGGATATGTTGGTTCAGTAGATGATTCAAAGGGTATATTTGATAAGGTTGCAGATCGAGAGGATTTGGTTGGTGTGACACACAAATTAGGCAAAGAGTATTAGGGTAAATTGGGTGATATGACTACGGGCGAAGATATAAGTAAAGATGTAAAAGTAGGGATAGGTGTATTTTTTAGTGTGATAGATATAGGGGTAGTTGGGATAGATATGGATGTAGACATTTTTGGGATGTTTGGACATGTGGGTGATGCAATATCCAATGGAGTAGACATCATTGGTAATGTAGAAAATGCAAGAGCATTTTCAGATATAGAAGTAGTAGGGACTTGTTGTTTCATAAATGTTTCTAGGGGTTAGAATGATATGTTTGCTAAGGGAGTTGACATCGGAGGTAGGGTTATAAGGGTGGATGTAGTACAACTAAGTTTTCATGGGATGGTTGTGAGTATTGTAGGTGTAGTAATAGGTGTATTTGAGGCAGATGTGGGTGAAGGAGTAGGTGTGAGATATGTAGGGTTATGTGTGGATATGAGTGGGGTTGAGATAAGTGCTAAGGATGAATTGAATGTGGTAGATTGGTGTATTTTTGAAGTGGCAGAAATGAATGGTATAGTCAAATTTGATGTGGAGGTGACAAGGATAGGAGAAGGTGTAGGTTTAGGATAGGTAGTGCAAGTTGATGTAGGTGTGATAGGTTCTAAATAAGAGGTGGGAATAATGTCCACTGTGGGAACATGCAGAGTTGGTGATAAGATAAAATCTTGACTAACAGTGTCAATCATATAAGCATTCGATGGTTGAGATGTAAAGAGCATGGCTTGATTTGTTGGTGGTTGATTAGTTTGTGTAGTGGAGGTATCAATTTGGATATCACCTTGATTTATGAGTTGTTGGACACAATCTTTGAAGGAACGACATTTCTCAATGTCATGACATTTTACTCAATGATATTTACAATAGTGGGATTCGTGATACCAAATAGTCTTGGCTTGCGAGTTTTCCACAGGTCATATGGGAGGAAGTTGGATGGAGTTTACAGTAATCAATTTATCAAATACAGAACTGTATGATTCTCCTAAGGGAGTGTAGTTGGATGTTGACTGAGGGGATCGTTGTTGAGACCATGTGTTTGATGTAGATGATGATGAGGGTTTAATGACCATAGTGTTAGCTGCACCCTTAAACTTTTCATTATGTGTGAATGGTTTAGTAGATTCAATTTTTGATTTAATTAAACTTAGTTTAAGATGACCCTACTCAATGGCACGGGTTTCAATTTTTTGATCCATTATGAAAGCTTCATCAAAGGTTCAAAATGATTGGATCTGCAAAGTAGATGATATATGTTTTGCACATGAATGCGAGAATAATTTGATGAGTTCGGTTTGCAGGATAGTGAAGGATAGTTGGTTTATAACACCATGCCATCGTGCGACAAAGTCGGCAATGGGCTCTTTTTCAAACTGTTGAATGGTATATAGATCAGCGATAGTGGTTTTGCATGTGATATTGATAGAAAAGTGTTCTAAGAACAACTGTGAAAGTTGGGTGAAGGATAATATGAAATGTCGCGGGATACTATTGTACTAATAAAACATAGGACTAGACAAAGACATGGGGAAAGTGTGAAGAAGTAGATCATGATCATACACAATAACACACCATACATGTTTAAATGCAAGGAGATGTTGTTGGGGATCTTCCCTATTGTTGAACTTAGTAAATGTGGGAAGTTTCCAATGAGGAGGGTAGGGTTTAATTGGAACCAACAAATGAATCGGTTCATTACAGATTTTTTCATAGGATAAGGTGTTTTTGGGTGCTACGGTAAGGGTTTCTAAACTGTCCAACTGATTCATTAAGGCATGAATTGGATCACTTGAGGTGTTGTAAGGTTGATATCGGATTGGCTATGTGGTTTGAAAATTAGTTTAATAAGGCGAATGATGTGTTTATGAATGTGTGGGTAGTTGGGGATCATCTGATAAGGTGGTTGATAAGTTTTTGAATAGGATGTTTGCAGAATGGTTTGATAAGATAGTTGATTAATTTGTGGATATGTAAGTGTTTGTGGAGCGACTTGGTAAGGACTAACATGTGTCACAGGTTGGGATTGCTGCATAGGCTGACTTTGAACATTAGAGATATGATGTGTTTGTTGAAGTAGGGTAGGTTGTTGTGGTAAAATATAAATGGGGATATGTTTGTTAAGAGAGTGAGACGGCAAGGTAGGCCTATTAATAGTTGATGAAATAGAATTATCAAAATGGGAGGTGGGTGGAATGTGATCCACCAATTTTGGAGATTGGGATGATTGAGAGATTATAGGATATTTTTGGAGTAAGAAGTCATATGTGTGGTTAGAAGGAGGCCCAATTGTCTCGAGAGGAGTGAAAGATGGTGGTGTGATCGGTTTAGGAAGACTGGCTTGACGAGAGATATGAGGGTTGGTGTTAAGGTGGGGAAAATTTTGGATGACATGGTTCTTATGAGGTGAGACCATGGAGACTGGACGTTGGGTGACTGACGAGATGGTTTTGAGTTTAGTATCTTGTTGGGTGAGATCGTCAAAATAAGTAATATCATTGGATAGAGTAGATTGTTTGTTTGTCTCAATTTGAGAGAGAGTGACAATAGGTGTGAAATAGAGAGACATTTGTTTATGTATGTTGCTTAAAAAAAAATCAAGAAGAATATTTTTTATCATTATGATTAATTTCAATATGTGAATAGAAAATAAAAGTAGGCAATGAAGGTACCTAAAGAAGTCTAAGATTTTTTTCAGATAGCTTTGGATGGGGAGATGTTTGAGACAATTTCCTCTTGGGTGTTTAATTCCCAATCAGTTAACCAGGTGAGAGGAACATTTTGATTTGTTAATTATGTTTGTGCAATCTTAGGTAGTGTGTGATGAGTGAAATGCAAAGAGTTAAATCATTTACTTAGGCTATTGGATCAGGTAGGATGTAGAAGGTTCATTTTAGAACAAAATGAAATGTGATATTCGATACAGACAATCACTCAGAAAAGAGAAAGTTCGATGTAGAAAAGAGAAAATAAAGAAAAAATGAGAAATACCTAGAGATTCACTTTTCCTGTTTAATTAAGTGCGTGTGATAGTGATGTATTTTTAAAGTGCCAGTTAGTGGCCCAAAACACCTGAGTACCCTAAAATGGCACCGTTTAGAGTTACGGACAAGGCCAGTGAAAATGATTTTTTGTTTTGTTTTACAAGATGGTCTTTGACAACGTGATTTAATGGTTGTAGTATCATAGATGTTACCTGCAAAAGAAAATAAAACAATTAGTTGACGTTGTTAAGGAAAATGATTCCGATGTATAAAGAGCATCGTCCTAGAAAAATAAGTAATCTAAATAATAAAACTCATAGTCCAACATTCCTAGTCAATTAGAGTAATTACGATGCGAAAATGAATTGATAAATTATAACTTTATTTTATGAAATAAACGTATGAGATAAATTATTAAATGTTTAACCCATACCAAAATGAGAAACTATGGAATGATAAACCATGTAATGTGTTAATAGATTAAAAAAGATAAGCTATGAAATGAACTATAGAATGATAAAATAAAAACTATTAGACTAATCTATGAAGTAAATTATTAAATAAATGAGGAAATGCACTCGGTGATTTAAAATTAAAAACTATTGATTGGAAATGTGGTAGTGCATATGTGGTCGAGCCATGTGGAGTTCACATGGAGGGGTCCTCTTGGTCGGGGAAAGTGTGCGTGGAGAGAGACAAAGACCACGTGGGTCATTGTATGTTGGTTGGGGGTTAAGGATAGAGTCAATCTATATGTGGGGTGAGTGAATCAAAGTCGAGAGGAAGGGAGAGGTGAGGAAGTTGGATAGTTGTGAGCGGAGAGGTGTTGGTTGGAAGAGCTTGTGAGGGAGAGAATTCAAATGGGAGCTTGAGTAGAGGGGGATGGAGATCGGCGTCGATAGAGAGAAATGCAGGAGGAAGGGAGTTGGTGGACGTGTGAGTAGAGTGAAGTTTCGGCATGGGAGTTGATGGAAAAATGTGGGATATATATCGGTCTATGTGGGATGGAGAGTAGCACAGGAGGGAGCTCAGGTAGATGGGATATAGCTCAAGGAGTTGGATGGAGAATGGAGTGATTCAGTGAGGTGATGAATTTGGTGTTGGGAGTTGAGAACATAGAGAGGGAAGATGGAAGCTCATGTAGGAAGAGGAGGGAGATAAAAGGGATATGGGGGATTGTGTAAAAGAGATTTGGGAACAAATTGAATTAGGTCTATGAGAGGAAGGTGCGGTGGATGGCTTGGTGTAAGCTAAGTCGGGGGATGCACAAGGAAGAGCAGATCGGGACATGAGAGGACTGAGTGAGAGATGAGAGTGAGGATATGAGTTTCAGGAAAGGGGATGGTAGCTCAAGATTTGTGTGTAGGGAGCTGAATGGGCAGCGATTGGATTTCAAGGGAGTCAGGTATAGGAGATGAGTTAGGTGGGAGATGGGGTTAGTCAGTAGGGAGTTGAGGGAGAACTGGATGGGAGATGAGGAATATTTGGGTGAAGTGGGTAGAGAGGGGGATAACTCAGGGAGTAAGAAGAGTTTTATGGAAACTTAGGTAGGTGGGGACAAGGTGGAGGAAGATAGATTATGGGTGAGGTCAGTGGGAGTGGTTGAGTGGGTGTGGAGGATGGTAGCTCGGGTGGAGAGAAGTCATATGGGAGCTCGCAGGGTGTGATCCCGTGGGTGGCTTGGCAGGAAGGAAGGGAGGATCGGTTAGGGGCGTGTGGAGTAAGATGGAGATGTGATAGTGTAGGGTAGTGACAATTATTATTACTTCTTTTTTTTGTAATTAAATGTAATTGAATTGAATAATAATTAGAAATTTTTTATTTTTTATTTTTAAATTTTCCTTATAATGACAGTTATTATCATTATATAAAATAATACAAATGAGATGGTATATTAACGATCATCCAAATAAAACCAATGATAGTATCATAAGCCAGATAGATGGAATGAACTACAAAATTAATCAATAATAAACCAGATATAAAATTTTAATCCTCCAAATACTAATCGTTTGATGATGATTAATTGTGATATTTACTATATTTAAAAAAACAAAGCAAGTAATAACAACAAGATATACATACATACATACATACATATATATATATTGCAAAACCAAGTTCAAAAACAAATGTCAATTCATAAGGTCAATTTCTGGATTCATTCCCATGCGGGTAAATAGAAAACAAAGAGCACATACCTCTGAGGTGGCTTAGATGATGGATTGTGCTACACTGAGATGAATATTAAGACCATGCAAACAAGAAAGTTAGACAAGTTGAGTAAAATAAAAAACAAAATTACCAGATCTAGGATGGAGGGCTGAGGACCTTAGATGCAGATGTGGATTTACAGGCACAAAGAAGATAAATGCATGATATAAAGAAGCTAGATCTGCAAAACTAAAACATATAAGATTAGATAACAATATGAGGGGGTTTCCCAGAAAGTGCCGGTTCCAAGAGGATATTAACTCCCTTGGAGGATGTCAACCCCCATGTCAGAAAAGATGATAATAGATCATGAATAGTAGTTATCATGTATAAATAATGGAATATAAAATGACAAGTAACTAAAATGAAGAGGGAAGTTAGCTTGTGCTCTGCTATGGAGATGAACTGGACATCAAGATGGTAAGATAATGAACTATGGAAAATATTTCTTCCTCAAACTTACAAAACTTAAATAAGCTCTTTCTTCTCTTCTCTAGGCCTAGGTCTCTCCTGGTCTCGGTCTAGCTCTGGGTCTAGCTCTAGGTCTAGGTCCTTTCAAGTCTTCTTGAAAAATATATCGGTGTCCTTGAAATATGGGGGAAAACACATATTTATAGCTTGGATGTGAGGTTAGATTGGGGTTAATAAGTAATCATGGTTGGGTATAGTAACTCGAGTTAAGAGATGTGATGTGATCATGTGGGGACCACGGCTTGAATTATTAGATGGAGTGGAGAGCATGATTGACATGGTAGGTGAGATGATAGATTCCATTTGACATTTAAAAAGGGGTGTGAAATGGGTATATTAATACTAATGGATTGAATAATTTGTGAGAGATGGAGGATAATGTCAAACTCCTAATCATCAAATGGGTCCACATGGATCCCCTTTGATAATTAATTAAATAAGGTGAGAAAATAGATGGGATTTCATTTAATTTAAGAAAAAGAAAAGCGATAATGGAAATTGCATGAATGTGAGATGACAGAGGGGCACTATACCCAAAAATAGGTGTCTATAGTTACATATACATCATATTTTTACATCTCTTGAATTATAGATCTTAGTATCTTTTTAATTAGATGTCCATTATTAGTATTTATCTTACTTTTTAAATTTTTATAAGATATAAAAGATTGTATCGAAATAAAGAGTGGTCCAAAAATAATTCATTTCATCTCTATATATGGGGGTGTTCTAGAATAATATATCAAAGGAAATAAAACTTAAGATGCACACATTAGATTATAAGTTTATGTAAATGTGGAACTAATAAGGAATTACTTGACACTCTATAGGAGGTATAAGGTTCCAAATCCTAAATCTAGTATAGGGTAGTGTCAACTAACTGGCTCCCTAGTGTAAGATGATGCTAATAAAGTTGTAAATATGATTTTAACCATGGTAATAGTGAGATAAAAATTCAAATATGTTTCTTGAAAAGTGTGACAAGGATTACAAGAGAGGTCCAAAAGATTACAAATCAAGATGAAGGATTGTGCAAAGTTGTAAAGTGTCGTAAGGTAAGGACCAATAGATAAAAAATAAAATAGAGAAGAATATGCTACCCTGTCCTATTCTATGCATAACCACATACAGAATATAAAAAATTTAAATAAAAGTAAAGCAACAAAAAAGGTTAGAAATAAGTATCTTCATGAAAGCACCATTATCATATTAACTTCCCCTAAGGCCACCAACACATTTTGAGAGATATTCAATGTGGGGAACCAAAAATAAATTGAATAAGACCTAGGAAGCTTCTTGATTGGATCCTTCAAACGAATCTAAATTCTTAGTATACCATGTCAAATGCAACTCATGTGCTTGTAGATCCCAACTACCCGATGCTCCATGTATGACCTCTAATAAAGACAAATATATCTAGCTTCAAGTCCTTGTAAGATTTTAAAATAGGTGTGGAAAGTGCTACCAGATCAAGTGTGTGATAAAAGTGACTTCAAAAGGAATATTAATAACTTAGTATTAATAGCATAATGAATACATTGACATTTTGTTCTGGCCAATGGTATCAACCTTTGTTGATTTCATCATTTATGGATGAAGACTCACCCAATGACACTATCCACTATCGATGCCATCAACGATGGTTAATGTAGTCTAAGAGAAAAATATGGGCATGGGAAATTCATAAAAGGGGGTCAAATCGTTGGGAAGATGCTTTGAAGTTCTAAGAGGGATGATGAAAAAGTTGTGAATGCGCTAAAAGCGCGTGCAAATATGATAACAAGTGTATGAAAAGAGTATACATAATAATTAGAGGATGATAAGATTATATCACAAAGAGAACTGTAACAATAAATTTGGTCTAGATTATTAGAAATAATCTAACACAATAATATCATAAATTACAGAATATAAAATTCATCTGGGACAATTTATTCATTGATAGATAGTTACATATATAGATCAATTAACCCCTACAATGGTGGAGTCAAACATGATCTTCAATCCCTCATATCTCTCTCCATGAATCTCTTAGTCTTATCCCCTAATATCTCACACATCCCAAATATCCCTCAAGACTAATCAACGTGAGTTGTTATGACAACACACTCACATAACTATATTATTAATATGTGTTATATTAACTCAATATTAATAACATACACAATATATTAATAATGTTACAAAATATATTCGTAACATGTAAAAGATGACATTAAAGGATGCACATTAATAAACGGATATGACAATATGTGGTCAACGTATGTGATATAATTGGGCTAAACATTAACTATCTCATTAGAACTACTACTAACAAGCCTAATGAACCTCAAAGGATCCATGCAAACATGTTTGGTTACTAGCCATTCTTAGAAGTATCCTTGAGGACACCAATCTAGGGAAGATAATGTGCCACTAGTTTTTACAAAGAACACAAGTGAAAAATTATATGTAAACATGGCCCATCGTCTCTCTAAAATTGAGTAGTACCCATGTTTCAGATTTTTGTGTCCAAATGTGGGCTGCCCATGTTTCTCATCTGAGAATTTTTTTTAATATAATTCTTTAATAATGTTCTTAGAACATTTTCCATTTACATATGTTTTGAAATTTTTCTTAGGTTTATATAAATTATTTTTCATAGGAAACTAATATTCTTTACAAACTATTATTTTTGTATTCTATTTATAATATAATATATCTAATAGAAATGAGATTCCTTTAAGATTCGTTAGTTAAATAAGGTGGCACCACTACAGTAGTCACAACACACCTACCCATGGAAAATTAGTTGAACATTGTCATTGGAGTTAATAGAAATCACATTAGATAAAATGAATGGGAGTCATTTATTGTTTCTTGATTATTACAACCTTAGGTTCTTCTGATGATTTTATATTCACACAATGTTTCTATTAGGGTTTTTGGATTCATTGTTTCAACTTATGGAAGTTTCAATAGTAATTAGATTCATGTATGGAATACCTTCCTCCCACACTCTACTTATGCACACAATTAATGTATAAGTTACCCCTACCTCTACTCTCCTATGATTTGTTCAAAAAGGTACTTTTTCACATATTTATGTTTTTCTATTTGTATTGTTTGGATTTTTATCAACTACATTTTAAATATGAATATGTAAAATAGAGCTTCAAGGTTTCTAAATCCTAGCTATCAAATCTAGGATGAATTAAAATATGAGTATTTTAAAGGGTGAGGATGGCTAAATTTTAGTTGGAATACGATAACATTAATTTTGACCTTTTTCTACTACTATGAAAACAATATCTTTTGATAAACATTTTATCTATTTTAATTTTGGTGTTGAAGCTCATCCAAGAATTTTTATATAATTCATGTGCACTTTTTCAACTTGTGAAAAAGGACTATTTGAATACCAATATACACTTACTTGTGGTCATCTAAAATTCTTTACCAACCTTTGAGCCTTCAATCATTCTTCACACCGCGCGCGCGCGCGCACACACACACACACACCCTATATATAAACACACATATATATACATATACATGTATATATGCACATATACATATACACACATATACATATATGTATACATCTTTGTGTGTGTGTGTGTGTGTGTGTGTGTGTATGTATGTATATGTATGCATATACATGCATACATACATACATACATACATACATGTATATAAATATATATACATATACATATGTGTATATATACATGTATACATATATACATGCATACATACATACATACATACATACATGTATATAAATATATATACATATACATATGTGTATATATACATGTATACATATATACATATGTATACATACATACATACATATATATATATATATGCACACACACACACACACACACACACACACACACACACACACACACACACACACACACACACACACACACACACACACACACACACACACACACACACACACACACACATATCTATACATATATGTATATGTATACACGCGCACAAACACACATGTGTGTTTATATATTACAATATTAGTGGAGAGCATAAAATTGGCCATGTTGGGATGCTTTTCATATTCTTGAAGGGGGAAATTTTTGTGGCTTTATAGAAAATACAATTCTTCCTCGGAAAATGTATTTTAAAGGAAGGGTTGTCCGTAATGTGTAAAAATTGTGGAGGAAGTGGGAGAGTGAGGTGGATCCCCTATTGGTTGGAGATGTGCATGTAGACACCAAAATTGGGTCACGATCCTCTAAACCCTATTCGATTAATTAATTCAATACTACCCCATCACCATGCCCATTTACACACATTTTAATTAATTTAATTACCCATACTTAAATTAAATCCCCACCTCACCTCACAATTAATTTAATTACCTTAATTAAGTAAATTTCCACCTCACCTAGCCACATCAACCCTCCACCTCATCCTACGACCTATTCCTAGCCTATTAATGAACTTAGACCAAGTCCCCTCTTATCCTAACCAACTGGAACTCTTTCCAACCCTAACTGTTCATGACCTATTAATCCTCTAACTAATTCCACGATCTAATTTACATCATTCAATACTCCAGACCCAGACTAAGCCAAAGACCACACAAAATTTGGGAGAAAAACCCTATTTTTGGAAAATTAGACCAATTATCCTTAATCGATGCCGGTTATTCCTCGGCCAACACTGGTCACCTAATCGCCATTGGTTAGGTTAAATAGAAAATATTAACTCATTGATCAGGTTTTGAATCTTGTCATCTGAATTTGTTGACCTAGCATTCTATTCATGAGTTCTCTAACGAATTTGCGACATACCAGTGATCATACCAACCATCCATGGATCGATAAAAAGCTCTAGTGAACTCTCCAGGAAGAACCATGCCTTCCAACTGTTGTTGCATTCTTTTGGGACCACTATTTTTCACAACCGTCACCACCATCTCTACCTGCATTCTACAAGTATTGTTTCTTCCTTGTCATTTTCAATAGATTAGTTGTTTTTATTAGCTATATGTTTCATTCCTTATTATATCTTACCCAGATCTCTCCTTCAGTTCCTTTGTCAAACCATCTGACCATCTACCCTTCATACCTCACCCAAATACCAATTTAACCACCTATGAGTCCTTATAAAAATTCCAAAACCTCACCTAAAACTCCCTTGACTCTATGTACAATCACATAGAGTGCTCAAAAACCCCATTTTTAATATTATTGACAAATTTGCCCTACTGATACCACTCACCCAACTGGCGTCGGTCCATTACTAGTAGCCGACATCGATCACTCAACTGGCGTTGGTGTTTGAGACTAGCAATATATCCTAAACCAGTAAGTTTATAACTTTCTCCAAACAACCCAGAAACTTACCCAAATTTTCCCTGACCTCACCTATAACCTCTATTATACCTGCATACCCAAACTAACCTATTAGCCATCTAGATTTAATTGTAACTTTTCCTATTAGATTAAATTTACTTATTATATGTTATAGGAGATACCTAAATCTTATCAACTATAGTAAGATGCATTAAATTACAATTTCTTCTGGCATTGAGTTGTTATAAACAGGGGATTGACAACCATTCGAGGAAGCATCACACTTCCCAAATCTAACCTTCGCTAGGTAGTTCTCTGTCATTTTCTATTCAATATCATTTGGTGGTTTTGTTGTGTTTCTTATATATGTCGTTCCTCCTAGTCAAAGAGAAGCTCTCTACAATCACCTTAGTCAACATTTTATGCATGCACATCATCTACATAATCACAGGTACACCTCCTCACCCTTACCTATTATCTGTCTTATCTCATACTTTACGGTGAAACATTTTGGCATGCCCGGTGGGACACTATCTTTTGGGTTCTTTGCATTGTTCATTTTAGGTAATATTTGTGTGTTTGTTTCTTTCTGGAAAATTTTTGGTGCCATTTTTTGAGCTTGCACCTTGTTGCCCTAATTTTTCAAATCTATATGTGCTCAAAAATGTTTTACCCTTTGAATTGATGGTCTAAAATTCTTCCCCTCCAGTTGGATGCTTTAAAATGCTCACAAACTTGTTGTTTTGCCCTAATTTGAAAGAATAATCCAAGTTTGCCCTTTTCTGTGCCCTAGTTTTTCCAATTTCACAGGTGTTGTCCACTCAAAATTCCCTGCTCTGATAAAAGTAAAATTTCAAAATTTTGAGTTATGAGTGTTTTCTCTAAAGTGCCTAAGCCGTGAAAATTGAGAAAATCTGTGTTTTGGGTCATTTTGTATGTATTTCGGGCCTGTCGGACATTTTTGTCCCGCCTGTCCCAAGTACGAAAGTGCATTCTATTCCCCGATCGGCCGAAATCCCCGAAGTTGTTCCATTTTCGGGCCCGTCGGAACTTTTTGTCCCAAGTGTCCCAAAACTTTTTGTGCGAGATGTTCCAATTTCGGCCGAATCACCCGAACCGCGTACTTCGCACTTTCTTGTTCCAAATGTCCCAAATCAAAAAGTGCGAGTTGTTCCATTTTCGCCCGAACCGGCCGAGCCGCGTACTCCGGAACTTTTTGTCTCAAATGTCCCAAGTTCAAACAGGCCTTTTGTTCCATTTTCGGCCGATTCGCCCGAACCGCGCTTTCATGTCCCAAATGTCCCAAAGTTAATCGGGCAAACTGTTCCATTTTCGGCCGATTCACCCGAACCGCGTCCTTCGCGCAATTTTGTCCCAACTGTCCCGAGTTCCAAATTGCTCTCTGTTCCCCGATCGGCTGAAACTCCCGAGTCGCGTACCTCACAGCTCTTTGTCCCAAATCAAAAAAATGCAAACTGTTCCAATTTCGGCCGAAACACCCGAACTGCGTCCTTCGCGCGTTTTCGTCCCAAATGTCCCAAAATGCATTTGTGCGTCTTCTCCCTGTTTCACCCGAATCGGCCGAACCGCGTGTTTCGCGCATTCGCGTCTCACATGTCCCAAGTGAACCTAATGCAATTCATACTTAGTTTTCCCCGCTCGACCCGAATATGCTAAAATATGAATTTAAGTTGTGGCTCTGATGCTATCAATCCGAAGATCAAATTTCAAGGACAGCTGGCAGAAGAACGAAGCTCTCAAGACGCTGGTTACATCAGTTTTCAAAGATATTCATTGTCATCCTCAAGATGAAAATTCTGGTGTGTCCCTCGTGGCAAGGACATAGCTGATACGTGGAAGAAAATTCAAGCAGCGGTTTCCGAAGACGGTGGGTCCCTCTCAGTGACTGGCCACCTGTCTTCTTCTCCTTGTTCTTTTCTCTTCTTCCCTTTCTTTTTCCGTTTTCTTTGTAAGAAGTTAAGGCGTTACGATTGGCGGTCCTTAACTATTCTCGATTAAAGAAGCGGTTACAAAGAATAACTGATTTGTAAGCTATATAATGGCTTTTCCACGCCATTCCAAAAGGAGGAAGAACTTGGCATATTTTCTGGAAGTGTAAATAGATCAGAGAGAAATCAATACAAAAGGGCTTTCCATTCATTGTCTATCCAATCTCTGTTATCTCTGTGTTTTCTTTTAATTTCGTGAAGATCATTTGTTTCTAGTTCGTTAGTCTCACTGATTGCATATTTTCAAATATTGCGAGTATAGTGATCTTGTATAACCAAGAAGGAACTTTGTGTCCTTGATTAATGAATCTGAAGAAGATTTTTTAAAGAACTTTGTGTCTGGTAATCTCATCTTGTACAAACGATCTTGTTTTAAATTCACTACAACTTCATATACATAAAGGATTATTCTGCTATCTATAATCCTGCATGTTGCTCTTCTACTCACCCTCGTATTCCCTTTCCTCAGTCCTTTTGTAACTGATGATCCTTGTGGAAAACACTTTCGTAATATCCAAGTTCAACTATAAAATCATGTTTTGTATATTTGTAAATAAGTTCGTTTCTGAATAAGGGAACCTCTCCCATTAAAGAGGAGGGACTTCTTGTCCCCTGACTGTTGCTCTTCTTAAAAGTCCTATTTGACGACCAACAGTTTTTGGCGACTCCGCTGGGGAAAATCACATTCCAGTTCAGTAATTTTTGATCATCTTTTGATCTGGCGACTCCGCGTTTTACTCGAGGGAGAAGGACCCTTGGTATTGAAGACTCTCAGTTTCAACTTTTGGAGCAGCAGGGTTTTCCTTTCCCTTCAACAAGAAATAGAAGGACTCGTTCGACAAGCACACCACCTGTTCAAGAAAGAAGTCCTGCGGGTGGTATTCCTTCAAAGCCTGCTAGTCCCAATCTACGAGCTTTGATCCTCGCTGGTGTTAAAGTTCCTCTCCAAGCCATTTTTCCAAGAATGGCGGCACCATTACCATGGGGTCATCGTGTCGGGCCCCTGGCCCTTACTCAGCCTTTGCATGAGTTACCTAGAGGTAACCGGAAGAACTTCCCCAAATTCAAAGGCGATGGCAAAGTGCATCCTGATGAACACATCGCAGCTTTCATTGTTGCCTGTGGAGTTTTGGGAGTTGAACATGAAGACGTCTCCGTAAGGCTGTTCGTGGAGACATTACAGGATAATGCTGCTGATTGGTTCTATCACCTTCCTGCCGGTGCTATAACCGACTGGGACACCATGAGAACCCAGTTCGAGAATCGTTTCAAGCCGGCAGAAGATGTGCATGCTTTGCTTGCCCAAATTTCTCAGATAAAGAAAGATTCGCAAGAACCCATGAGAGAGTTTGTGGCTCGATTCAACAGGTTGATAAATAAAATTCCAACAAACACTCGACCTGTTGATCGGATTCAAAAATGTTTCTTTCTGAATGCCCAATCACCTAAAGTTAGTTATGCACTAAGAAGGGCTAATCTCGGAACGTTAGCTCTGGACCAAGAACTGGCTGTTAGTGTCGAGGATGACTTGATCATGTCAGGGAAGTTGAGAAGAGACACTTCCAAATCTAAGTCTGCTGCTTCTTCCTCTTCCACCCCTGGACCTAACACTGACCCATTAGTTCAGAAGCTTGCGAATGATCTTCTTGCTATAAAGAAACAACTGGCTCAGCACGCTCCTTATGCAGACGTTCCGAGGAGAAATTTCCAGCCCAGGAATCGTTTGCCTACTTCTCAAACAAGATTAGCACTTGAAGGACCTCCTGTTAGAGTCCCTGTCAATGCGACCTGCGAGGTGGAAGAACCAGATGATGATGAAGATAACGAAGCTTGCGAAGAGTTTGCGAGAGAATTTGATGATGAGGCAGAGGAACTTGAGGGATCTCGAGTGAATTTCTTTACCACTGAGGGCATTGATGATTATGATGAAGTGGTAGCAGACATGAACAGCGAATATTTTGCTGTCATGACTCGAGAACAGACAAAGCAGAGGGAGAAGGTGACCCAGCCACCTAAGAAATCCAAGGAGCAGTCGGCAACTATCCCTGTAATTGCAAGAAGAGGATCTCCTATCCCTACTTCGTCTACACAGAAGGTGAGTCCTATCAATCCAGTTACCAAAGTTGCTTCTTCTTTTTCTCCTAAAGTTGATAAGCCTAGAATTCCAAATGATGATGGCCCATCCACTTCTGGATCCTTTGATATTGTTGATCACCTGAAAAAGACCAAGGTACAAATCTCAGAAGCTGAGTACTATCAAACCCATCCCAAAGCCTTTGCCAAAATGATCCACTTTGTTAATTCCAACTCTAAGACCACTTCTAAAGGCCTTCTACCTACTCCTCCCTCTGCGCCACAGCCCAGTCTGGTAGCTGCTGTCACCTCACCTGGTGACAAAATTAAACCATTTTATGTAACACTTCTCATAGCTGGCCATAGACTCAGTAATTGTGTCATAGATTCAGGAGCCTCGGACAATGTCATGCCAGCTAAAGTAGCTCATGCTTTAGGCTTAACCCTCACTCGTACTTATGGATCTTGCTACTCTATGGAAAGTAAAGAAGTGCCTCTGGTTGGAAGGATTAAAGATGCACAAGTGGCTTTTGCTGCCTTGCCTGAAAAGAAAGTGTTGGCTACCATCCTAGTAGCAGATATCCCTCCTTCATACGGGATGTTGCTAAGTAGGAACTTCTGCAAAGATGTGGGTGGGGAAATCCAGATGGACTGGTCGCATGCACTCGTGCCTGTCAATGGACAAATGAAGAAGTTGTTGCCTGAAAAGCAGTCTGAGTATATTGTGCAGAAAATGGATGATCCTAGAGCACAAATACTCTATGAGGATATGGGTCATGGAAACTACATGATTATGTCCCCTGACGAAATCCCACCCCCCAAAGTGTCTCCTAGAGATCCTAACGGGGTTTGGATTTTAGAATTTGATGGAAGTTGTTCCTCAGCTGGTTCTGGAGCTGGTGTTCTACTGGTGTCACCAGAAGGTGTCCTTCATCCTTTTTCATTTAAGTTGCAGTTCGAGAACACTAATAACACAGCAGAATACGAAGCTCTCATTCTCGGATTGCAGGTGGCCAAAGAACAAGGTATAAAGAATCTTCTGGCTCGTGGTGACGCAGAGTTGATTGTAAAGCAGGTCAGAAACCTTTTTCAAGTAAAAAATGGAAGGTTAAGGCATTACCGGAATCAGGTTTGGGATTCTATTGAGTTCCTTGATGCTTTCTCTATTGAAGCAGTACCTAGGGAAAAGAACAGCAGGGCTGATTCGTTGGCTGTCTCAGGGTCACTGCTGATTCCTCATCCTGACTTTTCTCGGGATAAATTCACCATTGAGATGGTCCATCGGCCTAGTGTACCTGATAATGCCAATAACTAGCAGGTTTTCAATAATGATCAACATTTGCTTTCCTTCCTGGAACTCAAAGGTAATTTTGAACAACTGTATTTTGAGGGAAGTGACAACCTGCCTCGTGAAAGTGTGTCCTTTGGCCAAGCTGTCACCCAAGGAGAAGAAACAGATCAGGAAGGGTGCATTAAGCTCAAAGGAAACAAGATTCCTAAAGGGCTGGTGAGTTTGGAGGAACTATTTGATAAGCATGACAGGTATGTGAAATCTAGAGCTTCTTCTGGGCCTCAGCAATCAGCTGAGTATGATAAGATTGATATTGGGAGTTCTACTGACCCCAAGCTCGTGAACATTGGAAAATGTTGCACAGCAGATGAGAGGAGAAAAGCAATTGATCTTCTAAAAAGGTATAAAGATGTTCTCGCTTACTCTTATGAAGATTTGAAAGCTTTCAAACCAAAAGATATGCAGCACTCTATTCCCCTCAAGCCTGGAATTAAGCCTTTCAAGCAGAAACAGAGACAATACAACCCCAAAGTAGCTGACACCATCTTTCAGGAGATACAGAAGTTGTTGAAAGCTAAAATTATCTTTCCTATTCACCATTCAACATGGATTGCAAATATTGTGCCTGTCAGAAAAAAGAATGGTGAGATCCGCATCTGTGTTGATTTCAGGAACCTGAATCAGGCTTCTCTGAAAGATAATTATCCTTTGCCCATGATGGATCAAATATTGCAAGCAGTAACAGGCTCTGAAATGTTATCTATGCTTGATGGATTTTCTGGATACAATCAGGTAGAGGTTGATACTGTAGATCAACATAAAACAGCTTTCACTACTCCTTGGGGCACCTTTGCTTACAAGAGAATGCCTTTTGGGCTTATTAATGCTGGTGCCACTTTCCAGAGAGCTATGGATCTGGCTTTTGGAAGCTTAAAAGGGAAGTGTATTGTCATCTACCTTGATGACCTGACAGTGTTTTCCAAGACAAGAGCGGATCATTTTGACCACCTAGAGACAGTTCTGCTGAGATGCAGAGAGCATGGGATCTCTCTGAACCCTAAAAAATCTGTCTTTTGTGTCACTGAGGGAAAGTTATTAGGGCACATCGTTTCCAAGGATGGGATTAAGATTGATCCTGAACGAGTTCAAGCCATCCAGCAAATTCCTCTCCCAACCAGTAAAAAGGGCGTGCACTCCTTCTTCGGTAAGATCAATTTCTTGAGAAGATTCATCCCTGATTTTGCAGAATTAACTTTGAATATTTCTCAGATGATGAAAGGAAAACAAACATTTGGTTGGTCTTCTGAAGGAAAGGAATCCTTCGAAGGTATCAAGAGAGCTATCGCTAAAACTCCTGTTTTAGCCTGTCCTGATTTCAATAGAGATTTCATCATCTATTGCTATGCTACGGATAATACCCTGGCTGCTGTCTTAACTCAAGAAGACTCTAATGAGCATGAGCTACCAATCGCATTCATGAGCTATATTCTGAAAGATCATGAGTTGAAATATACTATGATGGAGAAACATGCTTTTGCGGTGGTTAAAGCTGTCAAGCAATTTCGCTTTTACATCCTCAACTCTCATTCCATAGTGCTGGTTCCAGATACCACTGTTAAGTCAATTCTCACACAACAAGAATTTGGATCCAAGAGAGGGAATTGGGTTGCTAAGGTCCAAGAGTATGACATTGACATTAAGCCGACCAAGCTGGTTCGTGGAAAAGGTCTTTGTGAGCTCATTGCTGAAGGAGCTAAGCATGAACTACTGGAGAAAGTTGACCTTCCTACTGTTCTGTTCCTTAGTTCAGTTGACGAATGGTATGCTGACATCGCCCATTTTCTCACCTATGGGGAATGCCCCTCTCATTTAACTGCCAAAGAAAAGAGGACTGTTAAATTGAGGTCAGCACAATATGTATTATGGGAAAATGCTTTGTTTAAATGTGGCTTGGACGGGAGATTTCTAAAGTGTGTGGACAAAGAACAGCAGAGAAAGTTGCTCTCAGCTTTTCATGATCATGCATGTGGAGGGCACTATTCATCAACGGTTACAGCTCATAAGATACTCCGGGGAGGATACTACTGGCCTTCTTTGTTCAGAGATGCATCCAAGTGGGTGGATAAATGTGAGGCCTGCCAGACCTTTGTGGGAAGACCTAAATTGGCTTCTTTGCCTCTCAAGCCAGTTGTGATTGAGGAGCCATTTCAACAGTGGGGTTTGGACTTCATTGGTACACTCAATCCTGCTTCTAGTGCTGGTCACACTCATGTACTTACTGCCACTGACTACTTCACCAAATGGGTGGAAGCTATTCCGGTCAAGAGCACTACTTCTGAAGTGGTATGCAGCTTCATCAAAGAGAACATCTTGGTAAGGTATGGTGTACCTAACAAGATTGTAACAGATAATGCCTCGAACTTCTCTTCAGCTGAGATAATGGACTTCTGCTATGGGTATGGTATTTCTTTGGCTCACTCTTCAGATTACTACCCTCAAGGCAATGGGCAAGCAGAATCCACAAACAAAAATCTGGTGACTATCATAAGGAAGTTGGTCAATGAGTCTCAGCGAAACTGGCACAAGAAGCTCTATGATGCTCTTTGGGCAGACAGGATTACACCAAAGAGAGCTATTGGAATGTCTCCTTTTCAAGTGGTATATGGAGTTGAAGCTCAATTGCCAGTGACAGTGGAACTGCCGGCCTTGCATCTAATGAAGGCCATCGAGGATACTAGTTTCAGAGATGCCCTGGACAAGAGAATTATGTACCTGCACAAGCTGAATGAAGACAGATTGGTGGTTGCTGATAGGATATCTGTTCACCAGCAGAAGGTAAAGGTCCTGTTTGACAAGAAAGCTAGGTTCAGAGATTTCCAAGTTGGAGACATCGTGTTGTTATGGGACAAAAGACATGAACCTCGTGGCAGCCATGGAAAGTTTGATTCCCTGTGGCTCGGACCTTTCAAGATCAGACACTTTGCTGGTGAGAATTCCTTTTATCTTGATTACATGGATGGTTCTTCTCTCCCACTTCCTTATAGTGGGCAGTATCTCAAGTTGTTCAAGTCCTAGGTGATTAGGGAGTCCCTTGTATATTCTGTACAGTGTTTTTGCTTCTCTGCTTTTGGTGTGTTTTCCTTTTGTTGTTTTGGTGTGTTGCCCTCTGTATTGGTGTTCTTTTGACTCCGTGGCCCAATGGATAAGGCACTGGTCTGCTTTCCCCAAGTTTGTCTAGGTTCTTGCCTTGCCTCATTCCTTGAATTTATGCCAAGTCATCCCCAGAAGGAGCCAGCTGTTGTCCACTCAAAATTCCCTGCTCTGATAAAAGTAAAATTTCAAAATTTTGAGTTATGAGTGTTTTCTCTAAAGTGCCTAAGCCGTGAAAATTGAGAAAATCTGTGTTTTGGGTCATTTTGTATGTATTTCGGGCCTGTCGGACATTTTTGTCCCGCCTGTCCCAAGTATGAAAGTGCATTCTGTTCCCCGATCGGCCGAAATCCCCGAAGTTGTTCCATTTTCGGGCCCGTCGGAACTTTTTGTTCCCAAGTGTCCCAAAACTTTTTGTGCGAGATGTTCCAATTTCGGCCGAATCACCCGAACCGCGTACTTCGCACTTTCTTGTTCCAAATGTCCCAAATCAAAAAGTGTGAGTTGTTCCATTTTCACCCGAACCAGCCGAGCCGCGTACTCCGGAACTTTTTGTCTCAAATGTCCCAAGTTCAAACGGGCCTTTTGTTCCATTTTCGGCCGATTCGCCCGAACCGCGCTTTTTCATGTCCCAAATGTCCCAAAGTTAAAATGGGCAAACTGTTCCATTTTCATCCGATTCGCCCGAACCGCGTCCTTCGCACATTTTTGTCCCAACTGTCCCGAGTTCCAAAAGTTTCTCTCTGTTCCAATTATCGGCCGAAACTCTCGAGTCGCGTCCTTCACATTTTTCGTCCCAAATGTCCCAAAGTCAAAAATGCAAACTGTTCCAATTTCGGCCGAAACACCCGAACCGCGTCCTTCGCGCGTTTTCGTCCCAAATGTCCCAAAATGCATTTGTGCGTCTTCTCCCTGTTTCACCCGAATCGGCCGAACCGCGTGTTTCGCGCATTCGCGTCTCACATGTCCCAAGCGAACCTAATGCAATTCATACTTAGTTTTTTCCCGCTCGACCCGAATATGCTAAAATATGAATTTAAGTTGCGGCCCTGATGCTATCAATCCGAAGATCAAATTTCAAGGACAGCTGGCAGAAGAACGAAGCTCTCAAGACGCTGGTTACATCAGTTTTCAAAGATATTCATTGTCATCCTCAAGATGAAAATTCTGGTGTGTCCCTCGTGGCAAGGACATAGCTGATACGTGGAAGAAAATTCAAGCAGCGGTTTCCAAAGACGGTGGGTCCCTCTCAGTGACTGGCCACCTGTCTTCTTCTCCTTGTTCTTTTCTCTTCTTCCCTTTCTTTTTCCGTTTTCTTTGTAAGAAGTTAAGGCGTTACGATTGGCGGTCCTTAACTATTCTCGGTTAAAGAAGCGGTTACAAAGAATAACTGATTTGTAAGCTATATAATGGCCTTTCCACGCCATTCCAAAAGGAGGAAGAACTTGGCATATTTTCTGGAAGTGTAAATAGATCAGAGAGAAATCAATACAAAAGGGCTTTCCATTCATTGTCTATCCAATCTCTGTTATCTCTGTGTTTTCTTTTATTTTCGTGAAGATCATTTGTTTCTAGTTTGTTAGTCTCACTGATTGCATATTTTCAAATATTGCGAGTATAGTGATCTTGTATAACCAAGAAGGAACTTTGTGTCCTTGATTAATGAATCTGAAGAAGTGTTCCTGGCATTATTTACAGAACTTTGTGTCTGGTAATCTCATCTTGTACAAACGATCTTGTTTTAAATTCACTGCAACTTCGTATACATAAAGGATTATTCTGCTATCTATAATCCTGCATGTTGCTCTTCTGCTCACCCTCGTATTCCCTTTCCTCAGTCCTTTTGTAACTGATGATCCTTGTGGAAAACACTTTCGTAATATCCAAGTTCAACTATAAAATCATGTTTTGTATATTTGTAAATAAGTTTGTTTCTGAATAAGGGAACCTCTCCCATTAAAGAGGAGGGACTTCTTGTCCCCTGACTGTTGCTCTTCTTAAAAGTCCTATTTGACGACCAACAACAGGCTATGTAATTTTTCCCTTTGCCAGATTATGGAAAAATTGAATTTGACCAATTCATACTTGTTTGTATTTGAAAATCCAATCTCAAGGTCGAAAATGTTGTGAAATCATGTTTCAGTTAACTTAGAATCGAAAAATCTGCCATCCTTGGTGAAAAAATTGAATTCTTGGGCATCCCTAGAATTTTTTACGTTTTGACGGTCAGACGGGAGTCATTTTCCCATCAAATTCACCCTCATAAGGTATTGGCAATGTGGCGGGTTTTCATTCGCCGAGGGGATACGGGTGGTGGAGGATTTTGTGGGTTTTTGGCTCAAGGTGTAAAAGTAAATTTTTGGCCTGAAAGCCCTCAGCCAATCGCAGGTGGACACGTGTCCATGAAGGGTCGGAGAGAAGTGTGGGCCACGGAGCGAAATGGGGAATTTTTCCCCTTTTTGGCAAAGTGGATAAAAGGAAAATTTTGGCCCAAAACCCGCAACGAATAGGAGATGGACACGTGGCATCACGGTGGCACAAAGTGGGTCCGCGGGTCTGCGGAGGGAAATGGGGATTTTTTCCCCTTTTTTGGCAAAAAGGCTCAAAATCAAAATTTAAGCCGCAGGCCCGCAAGCAAATCATCGAGCGACACATGGCAGAGGTCAAGGCGGGTCAGTGGGCCAGTGGATGTAGGAAGGAAATTTTTCTATTTTTCCAAAAGGACTCAAAACCAAAATTTGATGCGTTGGCCCGCTAGCGAATCATAAGGAGACACATGGTAAGGGAAAAATCGGAGGTGCGGGCCCATAGGGCAAAAGATGAAAATTTTCCCAATTTCCAAAAAAGGTCAAAATGCGCACAATTGAAGCATGATTTCAATGGGACCTACCATATGCCACGTGTCAGCTCCAAATTTCAAGGGCGGAGGGGCAGAGAAAAAAGTCAAAATTTTCTATTTTTCCAAAAAATGTGGAAAAGTCAAAAATGATCCCAATTTCGGTCCCAATTGTTTTTTGACACGTGGAGGGCCCATATTAAAGGACAAAGATGGATAAGATCAACAATTTTTGTGCATCCATTTTTTTTACCACCATGGGAGCTCCAGGAAGCTTGGAATCATGATTTTTGATTCAAAATTCATCAAATTTATAGTGATTTTGTGTCATCTTGGCCTTCCAGGATCATTGGCATCACTTTCATGGCTTAATTCTTTGATTTGAGATGTTTTTGAAGTAATTTTTTGCCCCAACCTGAGAAAACATGTAAAATGACAAAATCAAAAGTTGCAGAGGTAGTATGAAAAGGTAAAAGGGTAAAAATGATGAGTAAGAGGTGTTTGCATGCCTCAATGATGAAAAAAATGCCTCCAGGATGGATAATGATCCAGATATTTGTAATAATTTAATCTTTTGGGCACACCTGGCAGCCTACGAGTGTTTTTCTATTTGATGTCATTTTTATTAAATCATGAGAATTATTGTAACAAACTTGATCCCATGGCATATTATTTTCTTGGGAAAGAAGGCTCCGATGTGGCATGAGGTATATAATGCATTTTGGAGAAATTGTAAAGTGTTGGAAGTTGAAAATCATGAGAAAATTCTAAGAGAAAGCTCATTTTTTCTGAGAAACCCACCAAGGAACAAAAATAATTTCTTCTATATTGGATTTTCATGTATGTGAGTTGGTTACAAGTGTATAGCCATCACACATCTCTGAGATTGTTCATGAAACTCTCCCCTGCTGATGAATCTAACAAGCTTTTGAGTTAATCTTTATTTTCCTGGGCAATATGATGTCTTTTATCATTTTTAAATGCCTGCAAATAGTTTTCATTATTCTTGTTGCAATCTTGCATTAAAAGTCTTTAGAAATCACACATAATCTCCATTTTTTGTTGATAGTTTAGTGGCATTTGCAATCACATGTTTAGAAGAGCCTTCATCTGATAAACAAATTTAAAATCAGTTTACCTTCCTTGACTATAGAGATTGCTTGTAAGCCTTTGGGGGTACCTTAGGCATGGTTTGATCATGGATTTTTGTGTTTAATTGAGTTCTTTACTTCAAGATTTTGTGGTGAATTCTCAAAGATTGTGTGAAGAGTGCAACTTGGGATTTCATTTATGCCTCTTCTGGTTGAAAGAATATCCTGATTATTTGAAGCATTTTATCTTATAGTTGTTCAAGTATTGTAGAGGTTGTCAAAGATCTGATATATCCAAGTTTGTCTTGCCAACACCCCACCAAAATTTCATTCAGAATAACTAATCCTACCCCATACTACCCTTGCATTTCATTGTGTTTCAACAAAGAATACAATCCATTTACAAAAATGCAAAAAGGAAATCAGGATCATACCATGTCTCTAACAGCCTCAGCCTTGTCTTGAAAGCATTTCCATCATTTAGTAGTGACATCTCTATTGAGTTTTAATAATGGAAGATTGATCGTGATTTCCCAAGGCCACCTCCATACAATATGCATAGTATAAGGATATCTCCACCTCCTACATAAAACACAGGCTGCAATACAGGCTCTCTTACCTTGGTTAAAAGGCGCAACCTAAAATAGTGCGGGTTAGATCAAAATCCTTTCAAAGTGTTATCCATCTCTCCACAAATCTAAGTGCCAGTTAGATCATATCCCTAGCTACAAAATGACACACATCATGATCTATCTGACTTCAAGCTTCATGCCATATCCCTGATGCTGCTCAGACTGAAAAGGAGAACAAATTTGGATACCATAAGAAGTTCACATTAAATTTCTCCCTAGAAATCTTCTCTTCTTTCTATTTTTCTAAACAAAATCCATTCTTTGGTGTTTAAAAAGAATGTTTCTTCTTCTTTTCTTCTATATTGCATCTATTGAAAGATAATTCCTCTTCATGTTCTCCACTTGCTACATCAAATTTCATTGTCAATTTGGGTTTTAAAAATCTATGCATTTCATCTTTATGATTTTTACATTACATCACCTAAATTTTATTTGCAATCTATATACTGGAGGTCATGACCAGTTGATGATTAGCGGGAATTAATCATAGTTCATACTTTGTGCTCACACACCCCTATCCAAATCAATTTAACAATTTACTCATTTCTTAAACATCTTCCTTCCCAATAGTTTCCACCAAATGTTAATAACCTGAATTACGGTGGATCCAACTAGTGTTCTGGCCAGTCATCATATCAAAGTTCATACCTCACATATTGTGAAGTATATATTAGGGACACTTTAACCAAATCACACATGATACTAGTCATAGGTTGCTTATAGGGAACCTTTGTTGACTAAAAACTCTACTATATTTACATTCGGTTTAAAAAGACATAAGCTACATAAAATAAAAATATGGTTCTTAGGATTTGCGTGTTTTCTAGTTTTTACCTAATTTCCATTTTGACTTGTAAGAATGATTCATCTCCTTCTATTTTTATTTTATTTCACACATCAAAATCATAGTTGGTATATTTCAAATTTTTCTGAGTGTGATAGGACATCATTTTGTAATACTCATCTTCGAGGTTGGCTTTTATTTGACTTAAATCACTCTAAATTTCAAAATTTCTTCAGTTTATAAAATTTCTCAGTGACCGACATCGTTCTAGTGACTGCGGTTAGTTTCATTATCATACCATCACTGGTTACCTATCAAACGTCATTCTCCTTGTGTTTTTGACTATCCCATCAAAACATCTTCAATATGACATTTACAATTTATGGCACTTCCTGTGTTTTGGTTTCTTCTGATACACTCATTTTTGAGTCTCTGTCACCACTTACAGAACCCTGTTTCATCTATTTTATACCTTTCTTATCTAGATTTTCAAAATATTTAATATCCACATTAACTAATATCAGTCGAGTGACTGACATTGGTTCAGTTGCCTAATTGGCACTAATTACTCAACTGATGTCGATTTCTGTGTTTTGATTTTCCTATCAAAACAATATCTTATAATCATTTTCCAGATTCTCCCTAATTCTTATTTTTGTAGAATTTTCAGAGCTCAAACTACATTTTCTTCCATTATTCACATGGTTTTAACTCACAGACAAGTCAACATCCTAGTATTTCACGCTAGTTGTCAACAACTACCTTCTAGTCCTTCATCGCCCTCTATTTCTTCACCCATAGACCCCACTTCTTCTATCGCTATAGTTGTAGGTGATAAGGAGTTTGCAAAGTTCCTTGATAACAATCCCACAACCTTGCAGTATTACCTTTCCCATTCTTCCACCCGTGACTCATAAGGACAACCCTTATACGGGATGCCTGTCTCCATTCCTCCTACTCTCATCCCCACTTCCATATCAACCACCACCAGTGTAGTGTTACCTAATTCCACCTTACTACCCATTGTTTCTCAAATCACCCCTACATATTTGATATCTTTTGCACCTGTGGCATCTATCACCCCTCTGATGTCCACCGCCCCATCATCTATGACTCTTAGTGTAAGGATTCCCACATCATTAGTCGCTATTACCTCATATCCTCCAGTTGCGTTGACCCCTTTTAAAAGTTTGGTCATGTCTATACCTGTTACTCTGCCACCTATTGCTATAAGGGTCTCTACATAGGTCCCTCCTACCTACATCTTATCTCAACAACTACCTGTCACCTCCACTTCTTATTCAAGGTATATACCTACCTCATATATTCCCTCATATATACCCCCTTCATATTTTTCTTAATCAGCACCAACTTACACTAATATGTCTTCTATGACTTATCTACCTCATCCATCCCCTTACACTGCGGGGGGCATTGTAGTCATTTTTTATACCTAAATACCTCTTTCTAACCCAAAGTGCATCATCCTATCACCTACTATGTGTTGGGTGCTCACTCGAGGTACGCATTGGCATTGAGCCCCTCCTTTATGTGAGATTTGCAAGAGTGTTATGCCATTAGAGGATTATTTATAGAAATAGAAGTACATGCATCTACTTAAAAGAAGAAGATATAACTAATAGATCTACACATCAATGCATCTAAAATGGAAATGAGCATTTTATTAAACACAAAGAACCATATCTCAATCATTACAAGCCGAATAACATAAGGGTTTACACCCATGAACAAGATGTATAAAATATATCCTTATATATTGATTTAAAGAGTTTCTAGTAGCCATATTACATTTAAAAGGGACATCTCATACCATATACATCAATAAACAAATATCCAACCCCTGCAAACTAGTTTGATCATAGATCCTAGCTATGCTTCCCCCATTTAACCCCTATTATAGCCCCAAGCACCTACACATATGATTAATCATATTATTTACAACCCCCTAACATCAAGAACTCTAAACCCTAGCATTGCCTAGCATTTTTACATCACTTCATTACCTTCCTTCTTCTTTAACATTCTCACCCACCCCCTTGAACTCTCTCAAGGTTCTCTAGAACTCTTGTTTCTGGTCCAATCACTCCTTTAAATAGGATCAGCATCCACCTCCATGGCTTCTCCTATGATAATATAATGTGCCAAATGAAAATGTGGTCCTCCATAGTTCAATGCTTATCCCCTTTGCAAAAACCTCCACTAACTATAATGATGCTTCTGGGAATATTACCTGCATGGAATATCCTTTTCTTGGCCTCCAAGGTTCTAGGATGGCACCTGATCCACTCATCACACCTATTCAATCCCTCACATTTTTCCTCGAGTGAAGCCATGACACAAAATATGACTAATTCTTATAAACCCTTGCTATACCTCCCATGTGTGCCCTATTTTCCTTTAAACCCTTCTTAAACCCTTTTCTTGTGCCCTTTTCCATGAGTGCCCTTCTATTCACTGGTCTTGTGCATGTGCGCTTCTTAGAAATTAGTCAATATTCAAGGTCCATCATAATTTCACACTACAAGTGTTCTCCATCCTCATAAATATTCTTCTCTTCCAAAGAATAAAGAATATGGGAATTGAAATAATCTGAATAAAGAATGGAAGAATAGAATAATTTTTTACTACTACATGAGGAGTGGTAAATCCTTCTTTACGGATGCTTCAATCTTCTCCCAAGCATTTACCTTACCCTGTGCCTGCTGAAGTAATTCACCCACCAATGCTCTCACTTCATCAAAACTTAGTTCATTGCTCTTAGCTTTTAGTGTATCTAATACACTTTCCAATTGTTTGCTAAGATCACCTAACACATCCATCCTATGAGTGAATTGGGGGTATACTTCCTTTAGATTATTCTTAATTGAACTCCATAAGTTTTTGATTGCTTTCAAATTATTTTCAACTTCAGCCAGGATTTTATCATGCTCCACCTTGTTCTTATTTTTCTCTTGAAATTATTTCAAATCCACTTCATATGTAGCAACCAATATGCTTGCCACCCTATCTTTGTGGCCATAATTTTCATACACAACTTTGGCCATATACATGGTGGTATTTACTGTAGCAAGGAGCTTGGAGTACCAAGTCACTGTCTCCCTAATATTTAGATTCTCTTCCTCATTCTGGTGCACCATCGCCTCTTCTACTGACTCCAATGCGAGTAGTCTCCTTTCCATGGTGAGGATGCGTGCCAAGTGTCCCAAGAAGTACAAGGTTGAATCATATTTTTTATGAGGAGGATCTAGGTATGGGTGTTCCAAGATAATGGCATTTGAAATTACCTCTAATTTTTTTGTAGACTTCACGCACCTTCTCCTTTTCATCCCTCAATTCACACCTTAACTATGCACTGATAAACTCCTTCTACTTTATCTCCTTATCCGTCTCAATAATCTCCTCATTCTTCTTCTCAATCTCATCCTCCAATTCTCTTATTCTATCATTCATCTCAAAGATCCTTTCCTATACTTCCACCAACACTTTGTTGAATGTGTTGCACAATTTCTCATCTAACAGCTGTTGGGAATTCACAAGAGAGTTTATCCCCTTAGCAGCCAGTGCCTCCACCAATGCATCCTTATTTACCTTGAACTAAGGCTCATCAATGTGGGACTAAAATTACCATGATATCCTTTTCCATATGCATGCATAGGCACTTTCTTCATCAAAGGAGGACCAACAAAGGATTTGGTCTTTGGGCATTGTGCTCTGAAAGCATGTGCGTAGTACCTTGTTAGAGTCATCAATACATGCCATGGCATGCTCCTATGCTACTACTATGTCTTTCCTCCTATATTTTCTAATTTGGGGACACTAACTGTCAGGCTAGGATCTCTATCCATGCTTCCATATTCCTTCCCAATGCTCACGCTTCCTTTTGTTTCCTTCAAAACTTCATTGGCACTGCTCTCCACCTCCTGCTCCACTAAGTGTTATAGGTTGTCTGCCACCTCCTTCTCCATGGCATCCTCTATCTGCTCTTTATTCAAGGTCGGGGTCTTCTGATCTTTCATGCTTACTTCCTCACTCCCCCCTTCTCATGAGCACATTCCTCCTTCTCATCCCTATCTTTATTCCCTTCTTCATTTGAATCATGTATATCGTACATGGGAAGATTATACACTTCACCACACTCTTCATTGTCTTCATCACTCTTTTCATCCTCCATGCTTTCCGTTTCTTCTGAGTCTGACCCTTTTTTCACCCTTTGCTTCTTCTTTACTGGTGACTCCAACACATGGGACTTCTCTTATTCTTCTCTCATGGGTGACTCTTCTCTTACTGGTGAATCTTCTTTCTATTTCAAATATTTTCTGACGGGAGACTTCTTCCAGTGAATGTAAGTACTTGTGCCCACACCTGACTCATGTTCCCCTATAGTCTCCAATGTCTGCATGCTCAATGTCTTTTTCTCAGGATCCTCCTCTCATTCTATTTTCCAAGGCACATCCTTTTTCTTTGTGGTGGGGTCCTCTTGAATAGAGACATCATATTCAACATAATCAAATTTTTCATATTTAGGCCTCAGGAGAAAATACATCCTTATCGTTATTCTCCCTTTAACAAGAAATGTTACTGGTTTCAACATATGCACATCATGGGAGACATAATTCTCCACATAGGTGTGCTTCTTGGGATTTATTAGCATTCTACACAACTCCTAGTAATCTTGAACTACTACACTTACATCAAATTTGAGTTTCTTCACCTCCTTAAATCAATTGACCCCAACTTATAAGTATTGCGTCATGAAGGAGAAAGGAAATTTACACTAAGGACTCTTGGTGCCATAGATCAAAGTAAATTTTCTGATACAAAAGTGTTTTTATATAGTGATCTTAGCCTCTCCTTGTACTAATGAAGGAAACTATTTGATTATCCTCCATTCTACCCTGAATGCATCGCGCATCCATTTACACCATTTCTCCAAGTGCACCTTATGAGCAGCCGTCATGGTGTCACAAATATACTTTTCAAACCTTTTGGTGGGGGAGGAGTTCTCGTTTAGGTACTCCCAAACAAACTTATCCAGCCCATTAGACACTCCAATCTCTGGCAAGGCAATGGTGAGCAGGACATTACCAAACACGATCTTTTCCATGTCGCGCACGGTATTTATAATATCCTCTACAACAAACATTGAGAGGTTGTAGATGGTCCCCTCTAATATATTTCGATAAACATTCAACTAGGAATCTTTGATCTATTTCCATCTCTTTTAACCATTTAGCTTTGTGACCAAGCACACAGCCATCCTCATCATAGGGTCATTTATTGGAGAAATGTCGAAGTAGTGTGAACCCTGCTTGTATTCATATGCTGCAATAGTCTTTTTTATGGCATCCTTGTCATCTAATTCATCGTCCAACAATTATCCTTCGCAGATAAGGCTGGTGAACTTAGAAATCAGCTGGGGAGTTATGAACATCCTCTAACCTACGAAATAGAAGTGTTCTTCATGCATGTGCAAAATTAACCATTGGTATAGTTGCTCAGTTTTTTTAAAATATGGAAACTCATAGAGTTGCAACAACCCAGCCTTCTCCATCTTAACCTTCACTTGATCATCATAGATGGGATTTTCATCTAGTGTCCTCTTCTATGTAGGGAAAACTAGTTCTAACAGCATCTCCTTCTTTGTGGTTCTCATTCGATGGTTATAATCACTTATGGCCATCTTTCGGATATGAGACACCCACTCTTTACTAAGTAATATGTCATCTTGGTACTACATTTTTGTGGAAAATTCTTCATTGAAAGTGGTAGAAACGACTTGTTTTCCTTTACTTGTTTCCTTTATTCAGTGAAAACTTTGCTCCTTTCCTTGGTGTCATTCATTCATCAAGTCCTTGAAACTTCTTCCTCTCTTCTGGTCCTTGCTCTGCTCAACCTCATGGCTCCACTTCTTAGCAAAAATTCCTCTAAATCTCATGTTCCCTAGCTATGAAAACCCTAACCTTGAAAACCCCTTTTTCCACAAGACGACATAACAACCATGGGAACCTTCCACACAACCTTCTTCTGCTCATGCCCATGTGTACTCCCTTTCCACTTCTATTTCACTGATCAAACTCACTATGCACACAAATCTTCAAAAATTCTTTTCTCACAAATCTTCTCAAATCATCTTTGTAAGGATGCCCTAGTTTGCAAGAGCTCTTCGATAACTTAAAATGTAAGGTAAAGAATAACTCACTCCCGACCTTCTATTTATAAATTTCTACTTTTCTCTGTATTAAATGTCATGCCACCTACTAATCTAATTCATCATTAACAGTGGATTTTTCCAATGCCATCCTTTCACGGATTTTTTCCAATGTTTTTCGTCTGTGCGCAATCCTATGCAAAAACTTATGCAACCTTCTAGCGTGCAAAAACCATTACTGACCATAGATCCTTATGCCCGCACTTACAGTCCTAAAGGTATTGTTCTTTTGTGTCTTAATCCTACTTCTTGACATCATCTACCTCATGTTTTTCCTACGCTTTTCATTCATGTACATGGTTTCTATAAATCCTTTTGATATCAACCTTCCCCCATGTTCACCTTTTCTACGGGAGATCTTCCAATCCACCCAATTTTCACTCTTCAACCTAGACATAAACAAACATAGCTTCTAGTACTTATCACATCCTTACACCCCACACAAAATAAATGCATTGTCCTCTGCGCATAGAATTTTTTTTGAAATGGTAAGTGGCTACCGATGCACCCCACAACAAAATAACACTAAAGATAAACAAAGGAATGAGAAAGGGAAACACAAAAAAAGGAAATTGCATAAGGAAATCCTAGATTAACTAGAAATATTACCTTATTTACAAACACAAAGAAGAATTATTTATAGTAGGGCTTCAGTCAACTCCCATTGAAATGGCCTAGAAAATGTCTTCCATCTAGTGCTTGTAACTAGCAAGCGCGTGAAGCAAGTATATATGATACAATATATGGGCCTAACCAATGGACTTAAATTTCTTTATGTGGTATAGAAACTTTGAATCATAAAGGAAAACCATCTGTCAAACCTCAAATTTCTTATTCTTGATGTGTCTATCATGTCATGCCTTCTACCTCTCTTTTTATTTTCTGACTCCAGTGAGCAATAGACCACCTCTCATCTAATTGCATCAACTTTTCAATCCTCTCTTCAAGTGCTTGTTCATCAGCTAACCCTCCTACGTGTTCTATACGCAATGATGGTAGCATAAATTCAATGGGTAACACAACCTCCACACAAAACACTAATTGAAAAGGTGTGGCCTCATTTAGTATCTTATAAGTAGTCCAATATGACCATAACACAATAGAAAATTTATCATCCCAATCCTTTCTTCCCACATCACAAATCTTGGTCAATGTGTGATTCAATATTTTGTTAAAAGATTTTGTTGTTCCATTAGCTTGTAGGTGATAAGGGTAGTCTTGTGATGGGCCACCATGAATTCTACCAATAAAATTCTAACTGTCTCATTTAAGAAATGAGTACCCTTGTCACTTGTTAAACTTAGTGGGCATTCATACTTCTTGATTATGTTCTCCCACAATAATATAGCTATTGTAGCTACTATGTAATCTTTCATAAGCATCACTTCTACCCACCTTGTAAGGTATTGTGCACATAATGATATAATGTGAGCTTGTCCTTCATACAGTGTGGCTAGGGAAATAGGTCCCATGAAGTCAATTTCCCATTTCTCGAATGGCTTTGCATTGGAAATATGAATTAATGACATTTCATCTCTTTTCCCTAGTTTACCAAGGTGTTGGAAATGGTTACAGGCCTTACAATTCTTGATACAATCCTTGTAAACCATTTCCCACCAAATGATTTCTAGGAGGATCTTGTGCACAGTCACATTTCCTGCATAGTGTCCCCTTACAATTCCACCATGAGCCTCTTCCATGATTGTAAGGTGCTCATGTTCTAGTACGCGTGGATGTAAAAACCTCATCACAACCTAGCTTGTATAAGTCTCCACTAATTAATACATAGGGTGTGATGAGTATGGCTAATTTTTTCCTCTCTAGCACTTTCATCCCTTCTGGTGCCACACCCATTCATAGGAAAATATTAATATCTAATAACTTTGAGGGTGCACATTGCATCCTGAATAACTGTGCTTCTGGAATTGTATCCTTGATGCTCTATGTGTCTTATCCTGAAGTAATCCTTGACAAATGATTAGGTCCCAAATGAATTTTTCCTAGTTTCACCACAACCATAAACTCAAACTCCTAAAACAATAGTATCCAATGGCATATGTGTCGTTGAAAAACGGGCTTGTTCATGAAGTACTTAAATGCCATATGGTCTGTGTAGAAAATAAAATGACTTGCTAGAAAATGCTACCTAAACATGTGTAACACATATATCATTGATAATGTATTGCAATCTGTGGTGGTATAATTATGTTTTGTTGGAGTAAGCTTCCTACAAGAAAACCACAAGTGATGATCAACAGTCCCCTCTCCAGGATGTGATAATATATCTCCAATCACCATACCCGAAGCATCAAAATGTACATGGAATAGATTATCCCAAGAAGAAAAGTATAAGATGGTCGCAGTAGTGATTTTTGCCTTCAATGTGTTGAACATTTTCTATTGCACCTCATTCCAGTGAAATTTCCCTTTATGTCCCAGTAAATATTCCAACAATGCGACAATCTTGGTCTAGACCTTATTGAATTTTTGGTAGTATCATGTATGCCCTATAAATCCACACTCAACACTTTGATTGGTAGGATCCTACAATCCCAAAATAACATCAACCTTGGTAGGATCTACCAATAAGCCCTCTTTGCATATGATATGACCTAATAAAGTGCCAAATGGAGTAGTGAAGATATGATTTTCTATGTTCAGGGAGATTCTTAGTTGTCTGCACCTTTCAAAAATCATCCTCATATTGTCACAATGGTCTTTTACTAGTCCATAAATTTTCCAGTCATCTAGGTAGACCTGAAGGAACTTGTGAATGAATTCTTGAAAAGCTTGTACTACTATGCGCAAGAACATAGCAGTCGTATTCTTCAAACCAAAAATCATAACGGTATATGAAAAGCTTCCCCACTCAATCATGAAAGTGGTCTTCTCTTGATCTTCCTTGTCAATTCTAACTTGATGATATCATAAGAATCCATCTGTGAAAGAGTAGATCTCGCACCACACAACACCCTCTAAAATCTCCTAAGTGAACAAGGTTGGGAAAGGATTAGTGACACATACCGGATTCAAATCCTTGTAATCAATGAAAATCCTTATCCTTCCATCATTTTTAATACTAATGACCATCATGTTTAACCATTCAGATTATTAAACAACTTCTATTATCCTAGATGTTATCATCTTATCAATCTCTTCCTTCACCTTGATGCGTAAAATTGGATTCATCCTATAAGGTCACCTTTGCGTTAGGTGCTCACCCTCCTTCAACTTGATCCTTAATTCTCCTAGCAAGGGTTGAAATCCTTTAAGCTCATGGTACCCATGTGGAAATAATTTTTGAAAGTAATGCATAAGCTCAATAATCTTTGAGACCTCTTGGTTTGTCTAGTAGTCCCCAACAATAGCTTCCTTTGGTTCTGCCTCTGTACCAATATTAATCTTCTTAGTATTTAATGGCTTGTGTTAGGTGTAAAATTGATCATTTGACTTATCCATAACTTCATGTGTACCTTAAGTATGGTTAACATCCAAAGTTTTAACATCTTAATCATCTATTAA
Organism: Taxus chinensis; assembly: GCA_019776745.2. NCBI lineage: Eukaryota > Viridiplantae > Streptophyta > Pinopsida > Cupressales > Taxaceae > Taxus > Taxus chinensis. The sequence continues at coordinate 152,723,733 of CM034146.1, read as the reverse complement.
GTAAACCAACTTTCCTTTCTTTTTTTCTAGGCAAGTGCACTCAAGCTGTAATTCCTCTTATTATTCCTCTATGAAGCATTCCCCTAATTATGGTTCACCCAAAAACCTAGAATCATGTCCTCCACCATGAAACTATCTCCTAAAGTAAGGCGCCTGAATACCTACAACACCTCATTCACCAATGGCTTAGTATTTTGATACTCAAATGTTTGAACAAGATCCACAGTCAACTCCTACCAGTTCCCTGACTGACGTCACAATTCTGAATTAATATACCAAGCACGTGTGCAGCCCTATAGTGTGGAATAAAATTTTTACACCCATAGGGAAGGGGGTAAATATTCCACACCTCCCATCTAATTCTTATCACATTCCTAAATATGATTTGAGGTGGATTCCCTTCCATCATAGCTACAAAATTTAGTAGGTGCATTGCTCCTGAGAAACCTAATAGAGAGCACAATCATCACTTCATGCCACTCTATAAGATTGTATCGATGCATCCTGCACCAACATGATGATTTATTTCACAAGGTAGAAGTCAACATATTTCTCCTCTCAATTTGGGAGGTCCGCTGAACTTTCATTTCCCTTAGAAAAACATCAGGGTTTCCTTCCCCAACATAACCTCGTAATTTTTTTCCCTATAGGAACTTAAGTAATCATGCCCTAGAAACTCGTGCTACAGTGCCTCTTAATTGTCTCCCCATTAACTCATAGGTCCCATGTGCCCATTTGGCACATACCACACTAGTTTTATCACTTATAGATTGATCATTTTCCCACATAATGATACCTTCTCTTGATGGATGAACAACCTCAGGGTATTTTATAGTGCGTACATAGATCCTATCAAGATATTATTCTCCAAAGGGATTTGTATAGGGCACTAAATTCCAATATGTCAATGGAATTATGACATGCTTCTGTTTGTTTTCAAAACTTATGTACCCCTTATTGAAATGTAAGTCAACATTATTCTTATAAACACCAAGGGATCCCAAGTAATGCTAGAAATTTATCTACCTCTGTAAGCGCTAAGACTTCAAAATCTCTAATAAACTTCACCCCTTAAATTATTATGGATGCATCCTTCAATAATTCTATGGGAATAGCCTTTGTCCTATTCACCATCTACAACACATTCAAAGATGGCTTAATGGGGTTCATCCCATCTGATTCCATGCATCTAAAGTGAAAACATTGAATTCCACGCCTATGTCAATTACGATGTTAATTAAGAGCCATCTATCCACAACTGCATTAAATGTGATTTCTTTGTCATGGTCAATACTGTGAGGAGGAAGATTAACATGTAATACCTTCCTCTCGCGCACACCTCTAGCACTTGATACTTTTTCTCTCAACTATTCTCCTAACAGAGGAATGATATTCTCTTAGATTAAAATATTACACACCTCTCTAACATCATCTATATCCGTTTGAGGGACCTGAACACTTTTCTTCTTCCCCGACTTCTGGGATTGTTCCTTTAGATATTGAATTTCCCCTTAAAGGCTTTTGATCACTTCCGTGGTCTCTTGATAGAATTTTTTCTGATGATTCAGATCAAAATACTTCCCATGTAACACTTCTTATCTTGTAATTAGAGGCCTTTGCTTCATAATATCCTTTGCGCGCGTATCCTCATCTCGCGTGGTTGCTAGGATAGGTTCTAATTCAAGGTTTTGCGCCAACCTTGGAATCCACTATGGATCAGCATGCTTTACGCTCACCATCCCCATGCCCATGTAATTTTTTATTTCTATCTCATGTGCTCATATAACTCTGAGCACTATTCATACATGTGCTTCTTTCTACACCATGAGAATTCCAACAATTCTAGACACTCGCACATGTAATTCTTTGTATATCCACAATTATAATAGGTTCCACGAGGAAATTCACTCCTTCCTCCTCCACGATTGCCACATCCTCTAAATCCTCCCTAAAATCCCCTTCCATGAGTTCCTCCATCTATGTTTCCTTCATAATGGCAACCATCATCCTGGGAACTATTTATAATACTAGTCTAGTGCACGCCAGTATCAATGACATCATGTATTTGGTCAATAAATCTACAATCCTTGGTGTCATGAGTAGTAGAAGTGCAAATATTGCAATAACAAGACACATTCTTACGGATTGTGCATTGCAACCACTGATATCTACTTGCATCATGATCTCCATGGTAAATTTTACACTCAATTGACATGGTGCACACCGATCTCCGAGGACAACTATCCTTCATATTTCCTTCTACCTCACATTCAGTGTACCATAGGCCACTGTGAGTCTCTTGAGCCAAATTTGTAGATATTTTATCTAGCTAATTTTCCATGACAACAATCTAGGCCTCTAGAAATGGACTAACACCAGTATCCATGCTTCCCACAACCTTAGCTTGCAAGGAAACATCCAAGGCCTCATTCATATTTGTGAAATTTTTATGGGAAAGCACTCTCTTGAAAGGTGTTATCAATCTTCCAACAAACCATTGAGCATACTGAGAAGGATGAATATCATAAGACAATTTTGACAAGAGAGTCTCTTAAAGCATGCATCATACTCCTGCACACTCTCTACCATACCTTGTTGAATCTTCTTCATTTCGCTAATGCTCTTTTTCTCAATTTTAAGAATATGGAATTCTACTAAGAAGGCATTATACAACATGGTATAATCTACTATTTTCTAGTGAGGTTCATATTTCTGGTACCAGATATGCATGCGCCCTTGCAACGTAGTTACAAAATAACTTGATTTCTGCTCTGGGGTAGTTATGCCCTTTACATGCCATAGAAAATCACACTTGTGTACATGATCTGCATCATCCTCAACACCCTTGTAATCCGGTAAATGGAGAGACATCTCAAAAAATACTTGTTGAGGTGTTTGAGGCCCTTTTCCACCTGATTAAGGACCTTGATTCCCTTCGATGTTTCCTCCACCAATAGATCCATTGGCATCTATTCATCTCAACCCACCAGATCCTTCAGATCCAACAAGTTCACCATTTCCTATTCCTTCTAACCTACTATTTCCACTTCTCATAGCAGGTAAGGGTCTCGAATTAGTCACACCTTGTGTCCCCACTGTCGCACTAAACTATGTGCCAACAGTCTATGATATTACACCAATCCCAGATGTGTTTCTCGTGCTAATTCTAGAGGTGATACCCAAAATTTGTGTACCTGTAATTTTCCTAAATATCATGCTAGATAATATGCCTCTAAACAAAGGAAATGACTGTGTAGCCATAGATGTACCGAATGAAAAATTATACCTCCTAAGTGTCGATTGATCACCAATACCAATACCAACTAGGTTAACAATAATTATCTCTGGATTTCGAAAACTAAATGCCAAGGTTTGGTCACTAGGTGGGCTTAGATGCGCACCTACGGCTCTCCTCTCTCCAAGAGATGAGCTCTCACTAGAATCTGAGGGGGTATATCTCCTGCACTTGCCAAGATGGGGTACCAGGGACTGCTCAGGTTCCCCACCCTCCACGTGAACCTAAAATCCTTCCCATAATGTCTACCTCCATAGAGAAATCGATCATGGTGCTAGGGGTTTTAAATAATGTCATTAAGCATATGTGTAAGCTCTTTTGTCTGTAACAAGGGTTATAATTGGGGAAACATAGCTAGGATATCTGATCATATCATTTTGTAGGGGCTTGATCTATGTTTGTTGATGTATATGGTCTGAGATGACCCCATTAAATGTCATGTGGCTATTAAAAACTCTTTTAACTAAATATATAAGGATCTATTCTGTAGACCTTTTTCATGGGTATAACCCTCATGTTATTCGGCTTATCATGACTCAGATATGGTTCTTTGTGTTTAATACATTTTTTATTTACCTTTGTGATGCATTGATGTGTGGATTTATAGGTTATATCTTCTACTTTTAAGTAGATGCATGTATCTATGTTTCTACAAATAATCCTTTGTTAATGGCTAAGAACTCTTGCAAAGCTCGCATAATGGAGGGGCTCAACACCTGTGTGCATCCTAGTTTCACTTAAACCCTTTTCTTGCGCATTTTTCCCTGAGTGCCCTTCTATTCATTAGTCATACGCGTGTTCTCTTCTTGGGGCTTAGTCAATATTTAGGGTCCAACAAGCATTCCTCAATTATATCCTACAATGGATCTTATAAAGATGATGATGGAAAAGAATCAGACACTAGAAGAATCTATTTCCAGCTCCCGCAATGCTTTGACTTATAATGAAATTTTCAATGAGCCTATTCATCCATCCATACCCATTCATCCTTATCCCATACATTGGGATATGCCTAAGTTCGATCAATTTAATAGCAAGGAAGATCCAAAAAATCATTTATGATCATTTAAACACATTTGTTATCTCATCACCCATGATGATGCCTTGCTCCACATGAATTTTCTCATGTCATTGATAGGAGCTAATTTTGATTGGTACAATTCTTTACCTAGGAACACAATATTTTCTTTAAATCAATTGGCCCAAGCCTTCCTCAACCATTTTCCCATCAATATCATCAATAAGGTCACCATGACCAACTTGTATTCGATACACCAATATGAGGATGATTCTATTGCAGATTTTTTCACACGCTGGTGGGGCCTTATTAATTAACTCACCTTTCAACTTCCACAAACTAAGATGATATAGTTGTTCACTATGGCTTATGCCAAACACATCTTTCCAACTCTTCAAGTCCAAACATTCCGAACGTTTGATGAGGCATTCACCATGGCTCAGAAGCTAGAAATTCATGTTATCAAAGAGAAGAAACTACAATTGCACAACAAGATTGCTCCATTTAAATCAAATGATAATTATTCTTCTGCTAAACCACAAAACAATCCTGGTAAGGCAAAAGGATCCACCAAGGCTATGGTTCTGAAAGCTATCCATTCTCATCCTTCAAACCAACCAAAACCGCCTTCTAATCTTTCCCCTATTTATAATTTCTAGTAAAAGTATGAACAAAGATGATAGACTCCCATAAGAGAACCTTACTCCTATGTATTGGAAAAATTTGTTAAATGCGGGAGCCATCACTCTTTCACCTGTCAAACCACATACTGGTTTTGACCCTTCCCATCCTATATGTGCATGGTATAAAGAGAATGATTACTATAATTTTCATTGTGTAAGAGTTCATAATGACGGTAATTGTAAAAATTTCAAAATTATCATCCAGGAAATGTTAGATAATGGAGATCTTGTCTTGGATAACCCTAACATGCTGATAAATTAAAACCAACATATCTTTAAGAGGCCTTTTCCAAACCATACACACTCATCAAATTAAGCTAGCAAGACCTCTACCAATGATACCAATGTTTGTGAGGTTCATGCCATCTTCGATATAGTACCTATCCCTTCTCCTAAGTTTCCTCCCATCCCATCTATTGAGGAAATTCTTGCGCGAGATCCTCCACCCATGGAGGAGTCTATTTCATCCACTCCTCTACCCATGAAATAGTATACATCATCCCCTTCTATACCCATGGATAATTCTACCTTACCCCCTATTTTAGCCGCTGAGTAGTCTACTTCACCTATTTCTACATCTACACTGGAGCTTACCCTACTTATTTCTCGACCTATGAAGAAATTAGCACTACTCATTCTTCTACCTGAAGAAGATCCTATCTTATCCTCTCCTCTACCTAAGGAAGATTCTATACCACCTACCTTGTCCCATCCTTAACCCATAAAGGAGTCATTGGCGATAATTATCCAATAGCCTTCAAAGGTCCCATCAAACTTCTTACGTCACTTCTCTCTATCGAGTCAAAATCCAAAAAATTCCCTGTCTCACAGATGTCAGAATTCTTCATAGGGATTACCACTAAGTCCTCATCATCCCCCTCCACTTCTACGCCATTATATTATTTGGATGAGCACTTAGAATATGTCGACTACTCCATGGTTTGGGGCCACCTTTGACTTCCTGTATTAACTCAAATGAAAAAGTTGTCTCTAGATACGTCGATGATTTATCCTAAAGTGTTCAAGACAAATAAATCAATCACACCTGAGCTGTTCATAGTAGCTTCTTCTTTATTAGCCTGGCCTTCACCCCAACCTTCACTTGCACCCAAACCTTCATTCGCATTTAAACCTTCACCTACACCTAAAACTAACACTCAATTATGGGCCTTGCTGATACCTAGTTTAGTCCATCCACATTTGAAGCTAGATTTAGCCACCTCTTCACAAATTGTCACCAAGTATATCCCTACACCTTAGAGGATGACGCAACCTCTTAGGCCTCATACCATAATTTCTCCCACATGTCCTCTTTCTCCTTTTCCTCTTCTATCAATATTAGGCCCACATAAATTGACCCTAGTCAAACAACCTCTTCCTCAAAGTAAACCTAAAATGAAGAAACCCATACACTCACCTTGATCTCCTACTCCACCTACACCTTCTCCATTACCCAAGCCCCTACCTTCTCACTTACCACCACCTTCTGCATTACCCTCTACCACAATATTCACTGCACCCCCATTATCACCTTGGTTGACTCACACACCTGATATTCTCCATCCCCTTCTTTGTACACTGGCCCAACATCTTTACCTAAGAAGGTGCAACCCAATCACAAAAACTACACTACCTACCAAAAATGTGTTTAAAATGAGATAACCCCCAACTACACCTCTAGCAGTGCATCTTCCACAAAGGTCGCCCAAACCTACCTCTAAACCCAATCTCACTTATCATTGTGATCTTTAACTATCAAAACCTTCCTTGGTTTCATCATTTCTTTGCGAGGTATCAAAGTCGATCCCGCCAAAATCAAGGTTATTCTTGAGATGCCTCCACCTAATAACCTTTGGAAGCTTCATAGTTTGCAAGGAAAGTTGCAATCTATTTGGCACTTTATTTCCCAACTTTTTGATCGATGTCACCATTTTCATCATCTACTTAAAAATGATGTTTCATTCAATTGGGACAATGAGTGCCACAAATCCTTTTAATAATTAAAGGAATACCTCCTTCAACCACCTGTACTCATCCCACCAAAGGATGACAAACCGTTTTACCTCTACATTTATGCCACTAATCATTCCTTTTGTGCCATGCTCACTCATCATGACAATAAACATAGGGAGAAAGTGGTTTATTACATAATTTGTACTCTTTTAGACTAGAATAATATATATACCCATGCCAAAAAACTTTTATTATCCCTCGTCTTCGTCGCCACCAAACGTTTCCATTACCTACTCAACCATAAAACCTTCGTCATCACCAATATTGATCCCTTGCATTACATGTATGCTAAGACTTACCAACACGAATGTGCCACACATTGCATCATGCTCCTAGAAGACCTAGATCTTGAATTCATCCATACAAATTATGTTAAGGGACAAACCATTGCAAATAAACTTGCAGACACACCTATTTCTGGAAATCAATCTTCTAACTTCAGTTTTCTTGATGAATCTATTGTTACCCTCTCCCTTGATGACACCATCTATCAGATGATCTTATTCTTCGATGGTTCTAAATGTCAATGTGGGGGTGGTGCAGAGGTCATCCTCATTCCTCTTAATGGAGAGCCTATGCCTTTATCCTTCAAACTAGATTCCGAATGCACTAACAACATTACCAAACATGAATCCCTCATGTTAGGTATTCAAACCACCATATCATTAAATGTTAAATTGATTAATATCATTAGCAACTCTCAACTAGTTGTGAACGAAGTCAATGGTTTATACTAGTGTCATAACGAGGTACTTCAAAAGTATAAACATCACATCCACATGCTTTTGACTACCTTTGATCATTATGAACATCAAATCACTTCGCACTCAATTAATGAATTCACGAACACCGTGGCTTGCCTTGCTTCTCAAATACTCACTTCACCTTCAAACTCAAAAATATTTGTCACATTACAAAGGTTGCAGTCATCCTCTTATCTATTCCAGGACATTAACATTTTGGGAAGAATTGAAACTGGCCCATGTGACATTTGGTATAATCATTTTGCTAACTACCTTTCCCTTTCAATTCTACTTCCATACCTTACTCATAATTGAAAATGATCCTTCATCAAAAAAATTCTCTCGCTATGTCATCATGGGGGGTCTTCTCTATAAATGTGGATTTGATGATATCCTCTTGCGATGCCTTACAAGTTCTGAAATCCCCTACACCATCAAGGAGATTGACGATGGGATTTGTGGAGGTCATTTCAGTGGACTCTTCATTGCTAAACGCATCCTTTTCCTTGGCTACTATTGGCCAACCTTGAACCAAGATTGTTGTGACTATGTCAAACATTGTGTGAAATTTTAGTATCATGCTAATCTTCACCAAACCCATAGTTACGCCTTACAGGTCGCGAGAGACCTTTGGCCTTTCTCTCAATGGGGTTTGGATCTCGTCAGAGAGATTAACCCTCATTCTTCTCAACATCATCAATGGATAACCACGATGATCGATTACTACACTAAATGGGTGGAAGTTATACCTCTAATTTATACCAAAGATGAGAAAATGTGAAAATTCATCAACCATTACATCATTTTTCACTTTGGTGTTCCTCATCACCTCATTAATGAAAAATGAAAAACAATTCAAAAATAAAACCCTACACAAACTATGCGACACCTTTGGAATTTAATTAATTTTTTCTTCACATTATTATCCTCAAACAAATGGTCAAGATGAATCAACTAACAAAACTCTTAACAAAACTATTATGAAAGTGGTTGATGATATTGGTAAGGATTGGCACACACACATTCCTTTCACCTTATCAACTTATCACACTAGCATACACACCTCAACTTCTGCCACACCTTTCTCTTTGGTCTATGGTACAGAGGTCGTCCTAACTCTCAAAGTCCAAATTCCATCTCTTCATATATCACTCAAAGATATGCTTAATGATGATGACTTTTGCCAAGACTATTTGGTACAACTTGATATTTTATACGAACTTCATTTGAATGCCCCCAACCACTTCCAAACTTATAAAAAATGCATCAAGTGTGCATACGAAAAATGTGTTCATGAGATAAATTTAAAGATTGGAGATCTTATCCTAAAGGAAAATTAACATGTAACTAAATCTGAGAAAAGTAAATGGGGAAAGCTTGCTCCTAACTAGCTTGCAACCTACATCGTCACCCATACCTATGGATCAAATGCTTATCATTTATCTTCCCTTTAAGGTAAAACTGAAACTAAGCCCCTTAATGCCTTACATATTTGACCATTCTACTATATTATCATCCCTTGAGTGAATATTTCCTCCACGCGCCTCTTTTAAGGACCAATGAATAAACTAGAATTGTGTGATCATCCATCACCATTCAACCTTTTCTTAAAAATGAGTACCATGACTCTACTCATGGCATGATTCTCATGGATACTTTTCATCCTTTTCAGGATGGAATCCCATGGTCGTTCATCACTTAAAACATCTCCTGCATATCTAACCTCTTTTGTGTTATGGTTTCACTCTCATATAAGACGCTTATACTCCTTTTTAGTCCGGTCCATGACCTAAAGTCCAAAAGCAATACAAAATAGTACATGGGATAACCAAAAACTCAACTCCTTGAGTCAAAATTCTCACAAAAAGATGATTCCCTCAAAATGACATCTACCTTTCTTTCTTGCTTCTATAATTAGACTTCTTCCTTGAAGGACAACTATAAAAATCCATCCATTTATTGTAATTAGTCTATCTAAAAAGAATACTAATTGGTATCTCTCAAATAAAATAGTTATGGAGCTTCCCACATTGATCATCTTCAAGAAGAACTCGAGGAGAACCTCTTTATCCCATTATAGATTTCCCACATCGATTAGTCTATATAAACAATAAGAAAATAAAAAATCAAGAAGAATAAAAACTTTTGGTCATGGACTTGCCTATTCTGGTTTTGGGTATCTTACAGAAGGGGCATGTTGTCTCACAACAAGGTTATGCTAACCATACTCTTCCACATTACCCTTTGTTTATTACCTCCTAACTCAACTTAAGGGACAAAGTGTGTACTTTACACATTGTGATCATCTAAATTCTTTCAACTTACGACTAATTCATCATGCAATGAATCTAAGGACTTATGTTCAATAAGTATAAGGGTATGACATTTATGGTCTTTTCCAACTTAGTAAATTTCACTTCTTTTAATTTCACCTCTTAATGCCTTGTTGTTTTTTCAACAAGACAAGATTATCAAAATTGATTTAACCATGACACCTTCATCTATACCTATGCTTAAATTACCTTTCCTATTACCTATTCAATATTTTACCTTGCCTATTTTCAAACATGTCTTACCTAACCAACCTATTAATACAACATACCTATTAATCTTACCTAATCCAATCTCATTCTTCCCTGGATAATGGGAGAACTACATCGGCCTGAGGCCCATTTCAAAAGGGCTATGTAGGCAGCACTCTTAGGGCATATGACCCTTTGAGGTTATCTCGACCACTCTTTTCCCAATAATAATTTCCCCATCAAACAAGGAATTACCAAAACAATAACTTGGAAGTTAACTCAAACACAAAGTCGTACATCACCCATGCACATCATCAATTTATTTCCATAAAATCTGTAACTTGGAAATTAAATCAACAAAGTATAACACCAAAAAATGCCTAACCATCTAAGTTTCCATGACATCAATAAAGTGGAAATGAAATTAAAACTTACAACTATCAACTCAACCATAGCTACATACCTAGTTTTCATGAGATCAAAAACTTAGAAATCCAAATAACATCAGTTCATTTCATCACAAATGTCAACTCCATCATGCCTAATCACCTAATTTCCATGACATCAATACAATGGAAATAAAAATTGCAATCACATAACCATAATCAAACCATACATAAATATTTATTTTCCATAACATCAATAACTTGGAAATTAAAACCACACCATGCCTAATCTTATAAGTTTCCATAATATCAATATAATGGATATATAGTCAAATCATACAACCATAACCATTCATTTCTATCATCATAGTTTCCATAAAAATAAAAAAAGTGGAAATTAAAACATTAAATCTCATAACCAAACCATTCCTAATCATTTACTTTCCTTAACATCAATAATGGAAATGAAATCAACCATACATCATCATAAAGCCATGCCTACACATCTAGTTTCCATGATAACAATACAATGGAAATAAACCAAGTGCATCATATATAAATATCATCATCCATATATACATCAAGGGACTATATATCAATACACTGAATATATAGATATAAATATAAGTATCTCAAAACTCTCATTTACATATGACATCTTCGACATATAGACCAGTATGTATATCAAAAATAAAAAACAATGTCTCCATCTCTATAATATCATCTATGCGAGGCAGAGACACCTATGTTGCTCTCTCCGATAACCTAATCTGGCCCCCACCTCTACCTACTCGTCACTTCTCCTTGACCCTATCTATGTAGTGGATGAATCTCTGAGCTGCTAGAACTATGAGTCCGTGAGTTAGTCCTGGCACTCGCTTCCTGTTGTGCTCTATAATCACCATTTGTCACATATTGGATACCAATTTTCATCTATCGGTCCTGATAATGCCTAGCCTCCACCATAGCATATTTTTAATTGACCATAGAAATCACATGGGGCAGTGTCATAGATCTAGAACCTAATTGTAGACCTTGTACCTGTGTCAATTGTCTCTATCCTATTATATGTAACATGGGACCTTGTCCTAGTGCATGTGTCTATACAAAGGGACCTTGTCCCACTGCCGTAACCTGTGCCTGTTCATGCACATGGGCCTGAGCCTATGCCAGCTAATCCTATAAAGTGGCAACTTGTGCCTATAGTGTGACAACTGGTGCCTGCAGCCCTTCAACCTGCCCCCATCTCCTGCCTATACATGTGCTTGGTGATGAGACCAAAATATGTCTCATTATATCACCAAATAACACTCTTATTATCTCTCTTAAAATAAATATTTCAAGTGAATTTAGATGTAGTTTTAATAATGGATATATTATTTAAGGTAGAATATAGGATTTATCTTATCATCTCTTTAGAAATCTATTTGCAATCTAATTGTTGTTATTTCTTGATATTTCTTCTAAAGTTGGAATGTAATAGTGTGTAGAAAATAGGTCATAAACAACGCTACTCCAAGTTCATAGATTGTAACTACCGAAATTCTTTACATAGCTATGGAAACGCCCAGCTACAAAAATTATTCACGCAGCTATAGAAATGCCCAACTACGGAAATTCTTCACGCAGCTACAGAAACGCCTAGCTAGTGAAAGTATTTTGGTTTGTTATAAAATAATGTAAAGTAACACCGAACTATTCAATCTACTCTCTGCTTCCATGTCATCAACCAAGAATATAGATCTAAACATTTGGCAATCCAAATTCATGCATGCATGTGGCATTCCAAGAAGAATTCAAAGCCATAGACTTAACACTCCTCCATTTTCTCTCCATGTTTTAAGGATGAGTAAATAGTGGAATAGTATTAGGGATGTTGAATAAGTACTCTCACACTTTGTGTTCCTAGATTAAAGAGATGATTTGTAGAAATATTCTCCACAATAAGTGGATTTTTGTAGTCAATTTTGTTTAGTATTTATTGCTTTGAATAAATCCGGCCAAGAATAGGTAGTTAGTTCTTGGAGTATGGACCAAATAAACTAGGAGTAATTTCTATAAATACCTCTTCCATATATTTGGAAAGGGGGGCATATTTTGTAAATCATGTTTGAATCAATACAAGTGCGGTTTTAAAAGTTAATTGTAGTTGTTCCAAATCCAATTGTAGTTTTATAAGTGCATTTTTAAAAGTTAATTGTAGTTAAGTGCAGGATTTTTCTGTTATTTCTTAGCATAGTTTATTTACTGTAGATTTATTTCAGTAGTTTAGTTGTTGTGTGTTTCTTTTTCATGCATGTTTAATTTATATATGTTTTCTTAGGAAGAATTACTATTGAATAAGATTTTCTTTTCTCCTTTTGCATACAACTTTAGACACTGCCTTGGTTATAATGACACCAACTTGTCTATGAGTTGGTTAAATGACTGGTTATACAACGACCCATCATTTTTGGCGCCATTTCCGGGGACTACAGTGTTATTGGGAGACTCAAATTTTTCTAAAAGAGTGTTCTAGTGAAAGTAGAATACCTCTTAACAAGATTTTTGACAAGAGATTCTAATTCAATAGCTTCTTTAGAATTTATTTTCCAGCAATTTCTTTTCCTGCAATTTATTTTCCTACAATTTATTTTCCTGCAATTTATTTTTCTGCAATTTATTTTCCTGCAATTTCATTTCCAACAATTTCTTTTCCTGCAATTTCATTTTCCAGCAATTTCATTTCCTACAAATTTCTCTTTCTGCAAATAGATTAAATTTTATTTCTGCAATTAGATTTAGAAACTTGATGGAGATTGCCAAAAGAAACCCCCCCCCCCCCCAATAAAATGGAAACGTCATTTCATGTTTATTATTTTCATGCAATGAGGTTTTCCTATTATAAAATATTTTTTGTTTGCATGTACTATTACTTCTATAAAGATTACATAATAGTTTATGCATGCATTAAATACCAAAAAAACAAAAACAAAAACTAACTTTGTGCAGGTTAGCCGAGACAAAGATTTATGTGGAATATTTGTGTAAACAGATTGGGAGTTGAAGGAAAAGATGAGTTTCTTCTGTCACGGAGGAAGGAAACGTCATGTTGAAGGAAAAAATCCATCTCTGCAACTCAAATTCCTGCAATCAAAAATGAATCTACAACAATAATGAAATTTATTAGAACATGGTAGACAAATGCAAAAAATTATGCATTATTCTCTCATATAACAACTCGTTTGGTTGAAAAGTTCAAGCATGCAAGAAGAGAATTCTATTTTTAACTCTTACATTTAATGAAGTGAGACATTCCTTTTTGCATGCAATGACTCATGTAGTTGTTAGAAAAATTCAAATAGCATGCATTCCTATTTTATCTCTTTTATTTAATAAATTAGTCAAATTTTGTTAAGATATTCCTTACATGTCGACTTAATTGATTTAAAAAATAATTTTTTCATATAACAAAGAAATAAATTTGCATGCAATGAATGCTATAGATTTCATATCTTTTAATCAATTAAGTCTCATGCAAAGAGTGCTCCTAAATTGACTCTATTTATTTAATGAGAGAGACTTGTTCTAAATTATTTTCAATAATTATTGGAGATTTAAATTTGAAGGAGATAATTATATGTTGCAAGCATCTATTTTTTAGATGACATAATTACTGCAGGAAAGTACAAAATCAACATACATGGCGCATTACAGAGGAGGTCAAAGGAAAAAAATGCATCTGATACGGAGATCGTGCATGAAAAATAGCAGCATTTTATGATGCAAACTTTTCGTGGCTCATAAATAAATAGATCAAACAATTTCTAGGTTTGGTTCTACACAACATGAGTTTTCCATATCATTTTTAATCGCTCATTTTCGTTTAGAAACGGCCAAGATATTGCAGTTTGAATGCACGCTGCTCAAAAGAAAATAACATGTTGCAGACTGTTTTGATAGCAGTGTTTTCTGATGCCAACTGCTCATAGCTCGTAAAGAAATAGCTTAAACAATTTCTGTGTCTTGTTCTACACAATATGATATTTCCATATCATTTTGAATCACTCATTTTCGTTGAGAAACGTCCAAGATATCACAGTTTGAATGCATGCTGCTAATAAATTAACATGCTGAAGATTGTTTTTTAATTTATATCTATATATATATATATATATATATATATATATATATCTTATGATGCATGCAAGTATTCTGCTAGTACTCCTCATTTTCAGTATATGATTCATTCCATGCTACCCTCTTTATCTCAGTTTTTGTTGAGTTTTTTGCTAAAACTCATTTTCCCAACTACTGAAACTACTAAAATTTCCTCTGATATTTTGTAGTCAATGTTAATCCTTCTCATGACTATAGAAAAATATTGTCTCAACGAGTATATGAAAATTTAAATGTCAACATACCATTTGTATTCTAAGATCATACCCACAGCCTCTCATAATAACCATTCATTCCCAATAAATGAAGAAGTGCCTGAACCATTCCATTTCCCAAAACAGTTTACCCTTGTTTCTCAATTTCTAAATCAACTTTCTAAACCGGTTGGATGTTGCAGACACTCTGGAAGATTGCTTCCTGATTTTCCATCATGCTGACATTTCTCAAAAGGATAGTGATTGGTTAGAAAACCAGTTTACTGGCTGACCAATTATTTAAAAAAACAAAAAAAATAATGGGGAAAGTTGAAAACTAGAAAATGGCTGCTTTTCCCAAACAAAAAAAAGTTGTACTTCAAAGTATTTCTTGGAATCCATATGACTTCTTCTCTTATGCCGCTTGGTTGATGAAATAATTTTGTACTGAAAAATTTCTATGT
Organism: Taxus chinensis; assembly: GCA_019776745.2. Classification (NCBI taxonomy): domain Eukaryota; kingdom Viridiplantae; phylum Streptophyta; class Pinopsida; order Cupressales; family Taxaceae; genus Taxus; species Taxus chinensis. The sequence continues at coordinate 152,708,257 of CM034146.1, read as the reverse complement.
TGTAGAGGCCTTGACTTTATCTCTATTTGTTTTTTCAGCTGTAGATGGAAATCACGGTTATACAACATGATGAAAGCAAGGATAAATACTGAGTATGGTATGATAACTTTTGTTTTTCTATTCTTAAATATTGTTATTTTTGTTTTAATTACAAATAGATTCACTTATCGAAAGCTTATAATAATAAAGAGAAAAAAAGAGAAAATTTTCAAGATCTACATGTGTTGATCAAGTCAAGTAACAAAGCAAGTGATGCATATGACGTCTTTTCAGTTTACAACAATGGAGATCTATAAGTTCTTGAATTAAAATGAAAAAAATAGTTGGATGAGGTCATGGAAAAAGCTACATGAGGGGAAGACTCACTCTTTTCCAAATATTTTGAAGAATGCATGAGAAAACAAAGAGCTAAGTGTGGGGGAAAAAAAGCTCTCTACATTATCTACGAAAAATCTCATGAGAGCACGAATAAGAAAGAAGTAAAAAATTTACTTCTAGAATCTCAATTTGTTGTACTATCATGAAAAAATGAGAAGAACAATTTGAAAGATGCATAATTCTTGACAAAAACAAATTCTACAGGAAGATTGGTAGCTTGCATGAGGGCATGCAAGAAGTTAAGTGTGGGGGAAATGATGAGACCAAAATATGTCTCATTATATCACCAAATAACACTCTTATTCTCTGTCTCTTAAAATAAAGCTTTCAAGTGAATTTAGATGTAGTTTTAATAACGGATAGCATATTTAAGGTAGAATATAAGATTTATCTTATCATCTCTTTAGAAATCTATTTGTAATCTAATTATTGTTATTTCCTAATATTTTTTCTAAAGTTGGAATGCAATAGTGTGTAGAAAACAGGTCATAAGCAACTGTACTCCAAGTTTATAGATTGCAGCTATCGAAAGTCTTCACACAGCTATAGAAATGCCTAGCTACGGAAATTCTTCACGCAGCTACAGAAATGCCCAACTACGGAAATTCTTCACGCAACTACGGAAAGGCCCAGCTAATGAAAGTATTTTAGTTTGTTGCAAAATAATATAAAGGAGCATCGAACAATTCAGCCCACTATTTTCTTCCACGTCATCAACCAAGAATATAGATCCAAACATGTGGAAATCCAAATTTGTGCATACATGTGGCATTCCAAGAAGAATTCAAAGTCATAGACTTAACACTCCTCCATTTTATCTCCATGTTTCAAGGATGAGTAAATAGTGGAATAGTATTAGGAATGTTGAATAAGTACTCTCCCACTTTGTGTTCCTAGATTAAAGGGATGAGTTGTAGAAATATTCTCCACAATAAGTGGGTTGTTGTAGTCAAGTTTGTTTAGTATTTATTGCTTTGAATAAATCCACCCAAGAATAGGTAGTTAGTTCTTGGAGTGTGGACCAAGTAAACTAGGAGTAATTTCTATAAATACCTCTTCCATATATTTGGAAAGGGGGGCATATTTTGTAAATCAGTTTTGAATCAATACAAGTGCAATTTTAAAAGTTAATTGTAGTTGCTCCAAATCCAAAGGGAAGAGAATGGCCAAAAGTTGCTCTCCCCCAAGGAGGAGTATTTTTCTGTTATTTATTAGCATAGTTTATTTACTGCAGATTTATTTCAGTAGTTTAATTGTTGTGTGTTTCTATTTCATGCATGTTTAATTTATGTATGTTTTCTTAGGAAGGAGTATTGTTGAATAAGATTTTCCTTTCTCCTTTTGCATACAACTTTAGACACCGCCTTAGTTATAATGACACCAACTTGTTTGTGAGTTGGTTAAATGATTTGTAATACAATGACCCATCAATTAGGATGTTGCCAATTATCCCTGCAAAGTGGCAACCTGTGCCTTTAGTGTGGCAACATGTGCTTAAAGCCCTATGACCTGTCCCCCATCCCCTACTGGTACCTAAACCCGAACCTGAACCTGTGTCAACTACCCCTATAATCCAGTCACCTGTCCTTAGAGGGTGGCCACCTGTGCCTAAACCTAAGTAAGCTATAACTGTAGGGAAGTCACGTGCCCTTGTAACTAGTCCCTATCTACTATCACTGTAGCCAAGTCTCATTGATCGTGGTGGTGTTGCCTGTAATTACATTATCAACCAGTGTCTACATCTATCAGTCATGTCGGCATCATAATTCTTTATGTCAGCCACCCACTCCTCCTACCCTGTTGGCCTTGTCAGATGTGGTGGATATAAAGATCTCTACACATCTTCCCTATGATACTATAGAAACAGTGGAGGCACATCCTGCTGAAGCCCAAACTGGCATTGGACTCGATCGACTAGAATCATCTCATGCTCCCTAGGTCACCATCTCTATATCCACATGACCAGCTATAATCTTGTTAGCTCCTCGTCCATGCCCCCATATGAAGGAAAATATACATAGGGTCATCATACAATATCCAAAACATATAGCCTCTCTAATACCCGTCGATACTATGTCACATCTCGTGATGCCTCCTCCACTCATGGAAGTGCCACTACTAGATTCCATCTCCCTTATCTAGCTCTATATACACCTTTATACCAATCTTGTCTTGGAATTACCTCTGGGCACACACATAGTATGTGCTCATATGCCCAACAATGCATTCGATAAGTGCAACAAATACCAAACCGCCGAATCCTTTGATATGCCCATAACTCTCTTTACAATTGTACCAAGTAAGTTGGTGCCCATGTAAAACACACTCACTCCTCTATCATATCCTCCAATACACCCATAAATGGTCAAGGAAATCTCCCTACCTCTGAATCTAGGAGAGCATAACATCCCACAACTACCATCACTAGAATTTCTAGTTTGGTCTCCTAAGGATGTGTAGCGTATATATCCCCATAACTGATGCTAGCACTGTAATATCTCTAGTCACCCATCTCCTCACCAAATATTATCACTATAGGCTCAAATAACATCTCTGAAGAAATATGATATAATGGCTCCCTAATAATCAACAGCCACAAAATCCTGTAGGCATCCTCCAGTGTGATGGTCATCTCACCAGTAGTTAAATGAAAGGTGTTGGTCATTGAGTCCTATCTATCGATAAGAGTGACCATCAAATTTTAATCTTGTACGATGCACCAATATCGATTCACAACACCGAACCCAACATCCTGCATATGAGACCACTCCTCATATATAACACTAAGTTGCATTTGTACCAAAATAGGTGGCACCATGTCTCGCATAGTCAACTGTTGATGCACCTGTATCATTAACATTTAAATTTATCAATCAACTAGCCCATTTCATCATTTATTTTATCCTACCTAGTCACACCCCACCTGTGATTTTACTAGCCTAACTACCTTATCTCCAATTCACTCACCTACCATACATTTTACCTTGCATAAACATTTACACTTATTTTGATTCATTCTTTTCACTCCTTCCCTGATGTACCCAACATTCACCTAATCTCACCCATTTGTACCTACATTATCTCTAAATTTACCCAATCCTTTCATTCCAAACCCCTATTCCATCTAGACCTACCTCCCTACACACTCAACCATCCTCATCTTCTCTATTTTTCCATCCCAATCCATAGTTTTAGGCCTTAGCCACTTTTAACAGTGATTGACATCGGTCACCCTAATTGGTACCAATCCCCATTTAGCCCCACTGACGTTGACTGATTTCTGACTAGCATCGGTCACTGGTTCAACCCTAGAGATGAACCCCGAGTCCCCCATTTTTCAAAAAATAAATAAAAACACCTTAAAAGCTACCCCAAACCCCTAAATTACACCTAAATTAATATTACCACCTAATTACCCTACATTTGGCCTCCCCATACCTAATTTTCCCCTCTTTCACCAAATTTCTAATGAAAATTAAAAAACCAAATTCTTCATTTATCTACTTTAGTTTTAATCAGAAAAACCAAATGACGCTTGAATCCTACCTCTACTTGGTGTCGTCTCTTCAGTGGAATGTCTGGTCTCTGAACTAGAACTCCTCAATTACCCTCTCTAGCCTCTGCCGTGACTAAATCACCATCCCAGCTATCAACAAATTGACTCACTATATTGATATCGTGGGCCCGTCAATCGCATTTCTATCAACTGATAATAGCTCACCAACTCTATCTTTAACCTCGCCTTGTTGTTTTTCTCATCAAATCTCTCTCCTGTCATTTTCTAATTAGTAAATGATCAAATGAATCTATTTTACGCAGTTTTTTACCATTTAACCCCAAATCAACTTGACCAGTGTCGGTCTCATGCCCTAGCTAGTTGGAATCGGTAATCTCTTACCCACATTGGTTAATGCTTAACCGGTGTCGTTCATCTTGCCAACTCACTTATACCTTATTTAACCACAATTTTGATGTCAGATGCCATTTTCTTGCTACCTAAGCCTCCCCCAGCCCTACAACCCCACCCAATTGCCTTATTACCTTATACACGACCTCAATATCATTTAGGGAACATTTTTTCCTAAACCACGACCTTACCTATACACCCAAACCGAACCCACCTATTGGTACCCAAATTTGTTCTCCTTTTCATTTTGAGCAGCATCAGAGATATTGCATGAAGCTTAAAGACAGATAGATCGTGATGTATGTCATTTTGTAGCTGGGGATGTGATCTAACTGGCACTCAGATTTTTGGAGAGATGGATAACACTCAAATAAGACTTGATCTTGTCCTAAATATTTTAGGTTGTGCCTTTCAACCAAGGTAAGAGGACCTATTTTGTAACCCTCAAATGGTGAAGGACATGAAATATCCCTCAATTTGTGCAAATAGTATGAAGGGGACTTGGGAAAATATGATCAACACTCCAAATCTGACTTTCACAAGTTGTCACTTCTATATTATGGAGATACTTTCAATGTAATGCAAGGGTTACTGAAAACATTTTGAAATCCTGATCTGTTCTGCATACTTTAGCAAATGGATTTTGATCTTCTATGGGTATACAGGTCAAAACAGGGGTAGTATGGGGTAGGATTAGTTGTTTAGAATGATTTTTGGTGGGATATTGACAAGACAAACTTGACTATGCCAGATCTTTGATAACCTCTACAACATTCGAACAACTATCAGATAAAATGCTTAAAAATAGTCAGGATATTCTTTCAACCAGAAGAGATACACAAATGGAGGCCCAGGTTTGCACTATTCAAACAATCTTTAAGACCTCAACACAAAAGCTTGAGTTAAAGGACCCAATTAAACATAAAAATCTCTTATCAAATCATGCCTAAGGTACCCCCAAAGGATTACAAGCAATATCTATCAACAAATGAAGGTGAAGTGATTTTAAACTGCTTATTTTCAATGTCAAATGAAAGCTCTTCTAACAAATGAAATTGCAAATGCCACTAAACTATCAATAAGGATGAGATTTGTGTGATTCCTAAAGATTTCAATTCAAGATTACAACAAGAACAAGGAAAACTATTCACAGACATTTAAACATGATAACAGACATCATATTACCCAAAATAACATAGATTAATTCAAAATCTTGTTAGATTCATCAGTAGGGGAGAGTTTCAGGAACAATCTCAGAGCTGTGTGATGGCTATACACTTGTAACCAACTCAACATGAATGAAGATCTAACACAGAAAACATTAACCAGGTTTTTTGGAGGGTTTCTCAGAAGATGAGCTTCTCTCAAAAATTTCTCATGATTTTCAATTTCCTAACCCTTTGCATGTCCAAAAACATGCATTATATATCTCTCTAGTACATGTTACAAATTCAGCATGATTCACAGACAAGGACGTTTAACATATTTGCAACAAAATTTGCCAGGTCTTTCCAAAAAAGGTGAATCATTACAAAATCACATCATTATCCATTGTGGAGGCACATTTTTCATCTTCAAAGCACACATAGCCCCTTACTTTCATTATTTCATCCTTATGCCTCCAAAATTTGACTCTGTAACTTTTGGATTTGATATTTCACGTTTTTGGATGGGTTAGGGAAAAACTTTATTCCAAAAACATCTCTGATCTTCAAATTGATCCTCAAAACCAGTTGCATTGGTCCTTATAGGCACAAACGACACGAATTTGCCAAAAATTCAATCAAAATCAATGCAAAAAATGCATTTCTACACTTCTTGCAGCAAAAATGGTGACCAAACTAAAAAATGCACAGTTACCGTTGATATGCCTTTCTCCCTTCAATCTGGGCCCTCCACGTGTCACAATGTAATTGGAAATGTGTTTGGGATCACTTTTTGACTTTTCAACACTTTTGAAAAAATGTTAAAATTTGATATTTTTCTCCGCCCCTCCGCCCTTGAGATTTGGCGCTAACACATGGCACAAGGTGGGCCCCATTGGAATTATGGCTTGATTCTACACATTTCCACCATTTTTGGAAAAAGGAAAAAATTTCAATTTTCCTCTGCCGCTCCGCCCTCCCGCAAGACACATGTCCTCATATGATTGGCTGAGGGGAAGCACTCTGACTTCATACTTTAATTCCTTTTCACCAGAGGAAATTTTTCAAAATTTTCTCTGCACTCCCACACCTTTGATTTTGTCCCTGCCACGTGTCTCCCTTTGACTTGTTGCAGAGCCACACTTCAAATTGCCACTTAAACTCATTTTTCCAAAAAGGTAACATTTCCTTTTTTCCTCCGGCGGCCCGCACTCCCTTCTGCCCCTGATCCTGCCACGTGTCCTCTCCTGATTGGCCCAACGAACCTGTAACCTTTTTCACAACTTTTTCTCCCTTTCACCAAACAGTAAAAAAAATTTGTAAGTCCTTTGCCAGCCTTCTATCCCACTTTTGATGAAAACATGACACGTGTCCACCTCTAATTCGCTACAGGCCCTAGGAATTTTCTTTGAACTTTAACTCTTTCTTCCAAATTGCCTTAAGGCACAAAATGACCCGCCCGTCCACCTTCACTCTGTCTGCGACACGTGTACCTCCTCTGGGGCCTGTAGAGCTACTGGGGAAACTTGCACTTTTTTCCAAAACACAAAAAATGTTAAGTTTTTCAAGCAGACCCGTCGAAACTTGTCTAATCACAAATGGCCACGTAGGAGAAGGTTTTGAGCTAAAATTTGACAGGAAAATGACACCCGTATGACCGTCAAAGAACACAGAAACTATCAGTGATGCCCTAGAATGCCGAAGATGAATTTGACGGGAAAATGACGTCTATTTGACCATCAAAACATAGAAAATGCCAGGGATGCCCTAGAATTTGATTTTTTCACTAAGGATGACAAATTTCTCAAAATTAAACCAATTAAAACATGTTTTTATTGGTCCGAAAAACTATCGGGTAGGTAGGTCATAGGGAAACAGACCAACAGTGTGAAAGGCATAGCCCCTCTTTGAGACAAAAAATTGAAACTGGTTTATTGCTAATCTATCAAGCAGGAATCTGTGCAAATCTACACTATTCTAACTTCAGGAGGTTTTGGATCTCATCCCAATAGAGGTAGTTCCAACAACGAAAAGAAAGGTAGGAGGGAAGGAAAGGAGGAAGGTAGATCTGAAGGAAGAAGAGAAATGAATTCCAAGATAGAAATGTCAGAAGGTTTATGCTTTGGGCTGGTAGTAAACAGAGCCAAACTTACTTGCATAAAAAATTAAAGCAATACTGATGAATAGATGAAAAAAGTAGGAATGAATCTAAAAGAATAAAAACATAGATCTATCTTAAGAAAGATCTGATGCAAATAACACATACATTAAGCACAAAGTTTGAATATATGTATTAATATTTCTTCTATTACAAGAAAACACAAAGTCTTTCTCTCCTCACTTCTTTTTTCATACAAAAAACGTCCACCACTGAATACAGTAGGTATTCTAGTATTTATATAAGGAGAGGAGGAAAGAAGACAAAAGCAAACCCACCACTTTACAAAATATCTACAAAATATCTAAAAATTCAACAATTGACTTGGGAAAGTTTTTGGATGGCAACATCCCATGGTGCAACATGGATGATGTCATCGTGTATGCCAACATGCTTTTAAATATTTTACAAAAACGATCACTGGATCCCAGAAAGAAGAAACAACTCTACCCAATGTAAATGGGTGCACTTTTCAGCATGTCGACACGACATTTTCAACACCTTTGTAATGGGTGCACTTTTCAGCATGTCGACACGACATTTTTAGTGCCTTTGTAAATGGGTGCACTTTTCAGCATGTCGACACGACATTTTCAGTGCCTTTGTAAATGGATGCACTTTTCAGCATATCAACATGACATTTTCAATGTCTTTGTAAATGGGTGCACTTTTCAGCATGTCAACATGACATTTTCAGCAGCTTTGTAAATGGTGCACTTTTCAGCGTGTCGACACGACATTTTTAGCACCTTTGTAAATGGTGCACTTTTCAGCATGTCGACACGAAATTTTCAACACCTTTGTAAATGGTGCAAAAATGGCTAAGTCTTGAAACAACTTGATTTCTGAAAGGGAGTTTTGGGCTATTTCAAACGTTGTTAAACTTCCCTAGGGGCCAAAACAGAATTTTTTTGGTATGTTTACCTGCAAATTGCCCTTGTCAATTTTGCAGGATAAGAGCTAGCTCTTTCTGGGGACTTTGAGTGAAACTTAAGGGTAGAGAATCCCAAATTTTTCATGTGCCTATCCATTGGGTTACAGAGATTCAAAAACAAGAGTGACCAGGGGGAAAACAGAAAGTAAAAGAAAGGGAACACACAACAAGCAGAAAATAAACACACAACGAAAGAAAACTGTAGAAAGAGGAGAGCAAGCTCTACTTCCTGAAGATCTTTAGGTGTTGCCCGCTATAGGGAAGTAGAAGCTTAGTTCCATCCAGATATGAGAGATAGAAACTATTCTCTCCATTGAGTTGCTTGATCTTGTATGGCCCTCTCCAAAGTGAGTCAAACTTCCCATGCATACCTTTCGGTTCTCTTCGTTTGTCCCATAGAAGAACAAAGTCTCCCACTTGGAAATATCTCTGCTTAGCTTTCTTTTCGAACAACCTCTTCACTTGATTTTGATTTTCAGTGATCTTGTTGACTACTTTCACTCACTTTTCTTCAAGTTCTGTCAGGTACATAATCCTTTTTTCGAGAGAATTCTGAAAAGTTTCATCTTCAATTATTCGAGCCAAGCGCAGGGCAGGAAGTTCTGCGGAGAAAGGGATTTCAGCATCGATCTCATACAACACCTAGAAAGGTGACATGTCCAGAGACCTTTTTAGAGTGATACGATCTACCCACAAAGCATCATATAGTGATTTTTACCAAGACCACTGGTCTTCATCAACTAGCTTTCGTATGATAGTTACCAGGTTCTTGTTGCTAGATTCTGCCTGACCTTTTCCTTCAGGATAATAATCAAAGGCATGAGCCAAGGTTATTCCGTATCCATAACAAAAACATATAAATTTCTGTGAAGAGAAGTTACAAGCATTGTCAGCAACGATTTTGTGTGGAATGCCAAATCTCACAATAATATTCTCCTTGATGCAGCTGCAAACAACTTCAGAAGTGGCATGCCTGACAGGTATGGCCTCCACCCATTTTGTGAAGTAATCTGTTGCTATTAGGATGTAACTATGTATAGCACTCGATTAAGGATTGAGTGCTCTAATGAAATCAATTCCCCATTGTCTGAATGGCTCTTCAATGATGACGGACCTGAGGGGAAATGCAGCCAGCTTTGGTTTGCCAACGAACTGTTAGCAAAGTTCACATTTTGTTACCCAGGTGGCTGTATCTTGGAATAGCGTCAGCCAGTAGTACCTGGCACGAATGATTTTATGTGTTGTCATTGATGAGCAAAAGTGACCACCGCAAGTTGAGTTGTGAAAACTCTCCAACAATTTTACCTACTACGGCTTGTTAACACATTGTAGAAAAATACCGTCAATTCCATGTTTGTACAATCCATCATCCCATATGACATATCTTACGGCTCTGAGCTTCACTATTCACTTTTCCTTTGTGGTTAGGTGAGTTGGACATTCTCCATAGGTGAGAAAGAATAGGATGTCAGAATACCATTCATTGTTGGTTGCGACAAATAGAACCATGGGAAAAGAATCTGCTTTCTCTAGTTTATTTTGTTCTCCATCATTGTGATCAACTCTCTCTTTAGGTACCTCTGAGTCTTTATTTTCAGCCATTAGCTGACAAAGGCCCTTACCTCTTACCAACTTGGTTGGTTTGATGTCTAGATCATATTCTTGGACCTTTACAATCCAATTCCCTCGTAAGCTCCCTAACTCCTGTTGAGTCAGGATAGACTTGACAGCTGTGTCAGGAACTAGCACTACCATATGAGAATTCAGAATATAGTAGCAGAAATTTTTTATTGCTTTTACCACGGCAAAGGCATGTTTTTCCAATTGTGACATCTTCAGTTCATGAGGCTTAAGAGGATAACTCATGAAATCAATCGGGGATTCAATATCCTTGGATTTCTTTTGCATCAAGATAGTTGATATAGTATGCGTAGATCTATAACTGTACATGATGAAGTCTTTGCTGAAGTCAGGACACACCAGAATAGGTGCATGAGCGATAGAGGTTTTTATGTCTTCGAATGATGTCATGTCTTCCTCACTCCATCGAAATGTTTGGGACCCTTTCATCATATTAGACATATGACGAGTCTTCTCAGTAAAATTAGGGACAAAGCGTCTAAGAAAATTTACCTTTCCAAAGAAAGAGTGAACATCAGTCTTGCTTGTAGGAAAAGTAAAGCTCTGAATAGCCTTGACTATTTTGATTTCTATCTTAGTTCCTTCTCTACTGATGACATGTCCCAGCAGCTTTCCTTCGATGACCCCAGAAACTGAATTCTTGGGATTTAGCGAAATTCCGTGATCTCGGCATCTGATCAAGACTTGTTCTAAATGATCACAGTGATCACTTCATATCTTGGAGAATATGGTCAGGTCATCTAGGTAAACTACGATGACTTTTCCCATCATACCTTTGAATGCAAAGTCCATTACTCGTTAAGAGGTGGCACCGGATTTGATCAAACTGAATGGCACTCTGTTGTAGGTGAAATTACCCCAAGGAGTGGTGAACGTTGTTTTAAACTGATCTTCAGGCGTGACTTGAATTTGATTGTAACCTAAAAAACTGTCAAGCATAAACAGTATTTCTGAACCAGTTACTACCTGTAGCACTTGATCCATTATTGGTAGTGGATAGTTATCTTATAAGGATGACTGGTTCAGGTTGCGAAATTCCACGCATATGCGTATTTCACCGTTCTTCTTCCACACATGCCCAATATTTGCAACCTAGGTACTGTGATGAATTGGAAAAATAATTCTTGCATCCAGCATCTTCTGAATTTCATCCTGGATGGTACCTGAGATTTTGGGATTGTAGTGCCTTTGCTTTTGATGAAAAGGCTTGACATCGTCCTTAAGTGGAATGTCGTATCGAATGTCCTTTGGCTTGAAAGATTTCAGATCAGCATAAGACCATGCTAGCACATCCATGTATTTTTTCAGCAACTTAACGAATTTTCACTTTTCCTCGGGTGCGCAACACTTCCCGATATTCACGGAACAAGGATGTTCCGTAGTACCCAGATTGACGGATTCATTTTCCAAAGAAGAGGAAGGATCATCTTGTCACTTTTTCTTGACAAAACGGTCATGATTATCAAATAATCGTTCTAAGGAAACCAAACCTTTCGGAATCTTATTTCCTTTGAGCTATAACATTGTATCTTTTTCAAATTCATGTGCTTGGCCAGTGAGAGACTCATGACACGTAGAAGTTAATCCATCGAAATGAAGTTCTTTGAAATTGTTAGCTTTCTCCAAAAAATTGATAAGTTGGTTATCATCATTGAACACTTGCTAGTGTTGTGAATTATCTGGCACACTTGGGCAAAAAACCACCTCAATGGTATATGTATCTATTTTTAACCCTGGGTGGGGGAGCATGAGAGATTATAAAACGGCCAATGAATCACCCATGTCATTTTGAGCTCGCAGAACTACTTTGATTGAGAAAGCGTCAAACTCTTCGATGCTATCCCATACTACATTACGGTAGTGTCTGAGTCGGTCATTCTTTACTTGGTATATCCCTTTTACCTGATTGAAAATTAACTCATCATCACCTTGCACTTTTAGATTCTTGATTCCCTTCTCTTTTGCAGCTTACATGCCAAGTAACAAGGATTCGTACTCGGTAGTATTATTGGTATTGAAGAACTGCAACTTGAAATAAAAATGGAATATCTCCTCTTCAGGAGATATTAGAACAACCCCAGCACCGCATCCACTTGTCGCGCAACTACCATCAAATTGTAATGTCCTTACTTTGTTGAGATCCTCTTCTTGGATGAGAACATCCATTCTATCTGAGTCGGTGGATAGGAAGTAGTTCCCCATCCCTGAAAATTCGAAGAGAATCTGAGCTTTGGGTTCATCAGAATTGGTGACTAGATATTTATTTTGTGATTCTGGCTCCAATGTTTGCATCACTCCTTTGACAGGAATCCTGGCTTTAGATCAGTCCATATGAATTCCCCCACAAACTTCTTTACAAAAGCTCCACCCTAGCAATATTTCGTATGTTGTTAGAATATCAGCTACGAGAATAGTCATTTTTACTCTTTTCTTAGGAAATTCTGTGAATGCAAACTGTGCATCGTTAATCTGACCGATCAATGGTACCTGTTTGGTTTCCATGGAGTAGCATCTACCAAAAGGTTTGGTAAGTGTGAGGCCCAAATCATGGGTGACCTTTGCAAGCATAACATTATCAAAAGCTCTGAAATCAATTATACAGTTGCTAAGTTCATAACCATTGATCAGGAGAGATAGATAAAAAGGTTCAATTTTACTCGACACAGAATTCGAGGCAACATTTACATGCGACGTAGGAGGAATGGGAAGAATTCCTTTTGGGAAAATAGGAGGAGGGATGGAAACATGGCTTTAGTTAATCTTATAAGCTACTCTAGGTTGTACTGAAGGTACTCAACTTCAGACATTTGGATCTTGGTCTTTTTGGCATGATCAATTATATTGAATGCAACCAAGGGTTGCGCTAATGAAGGAATGGGGCCTTCATTTCATGTTTGTGGAGGAGGATTACTGGTCTTTATAGGACTGGAGGAAGGCTGATTTAGAGGAGAAACATGAGGAAAATATTTCTTTACAATAGGTTTAATAGGAGGTTGAGTAGGAAGGGGGTTACCTCTTTTAGCAATCGTTGGAGGAGGAGTTACCACAGCCTTTTCCTTTTGTTTTTTAGCATCAACCTTTGCTTCCTTTCCTTGTGAGTGAGTGAAAACTGTGTATGATTTTCCACGCGCATATCCTTGGGTACCTTATTCTTAATCAGATTCCTCTTCTTCGAATTCCATATACCCAATAGTAGAGTCGCTAGTCAGTTCACCGACATCTTGACCATCTTTGCCTTGAGATGAATGTTCTTCATAATTTGGATCATCTTCTTTGATTTCAACCAAAGCATTAACTATAGAGGCTTCAATTGCTAACCTTGGAGAAGCAACAGGCAAACGCAGCCTTTGGGGGGCATTGTTGGGAGTGAAGTTCCTCTGTAGGATATCCCGGTATGGAGTAGTGAACGATGTTTGAGCCAATTACTTATTTAATAAGAGCAAGTCATTCATCATCTTTTGGAATGCTGGATCTGATGAGGTATCCTAAGAAGAAATTGAGGCCTTTGATTTTGAAAGCTCCCATCTTAATTCACCATATATAAGAAGGTTATCTTCTATCCAAATGGCGATAGTTTAAGCAAGAGCCAAGGTGGGTATCTATTCCTGTAAAAGTAAGAAACTTTTGAACTCATGGCATTCAAGAAGAAACACTTTTGATTCTCTACTGTCGGCATCATGGCAAGAGGCACACGGTTGATTAGTGCATTGAATTTGGTGATAAAATCACGCATGTTTTCACTGGCTTCCTTCTTCATGTGAGTGATTTGTGACAATAACACAAATGCGTCTTCTGAAGGTTTGTATCTATCTTGAAATGCAGTCCACAATGTGGCCCAATTGGTAATGGATCCGGTTGGTAAATGCTGGAACCATTCTGCTATAGGTCCTTGCAAGGTATCTAGAAAGATACGTACCGATACGTCCTCATGAATCACATCTAGAATGTTGCATGACATAATAAATGCATATATATGTGTGTTCGTGCTTTGGTTTTTGCTCCCATCAAATTTCAAGAAATTCTTGCGATTTCCTTGGGGGAGGGAGTGGACTGGATGTGGCAATGCTAGAGGACCCATGGCATTTCTGCATGCTACAGGTAGATTTGCTGCCATTTGAAAAGCAGGAAAAAGAATGTCAGCAGGGAGTGTGGTTCCACTTAGCAAAAGAGCACTACAAGTTGATGTCGAGGCACCCTGTGAAGTATGGATCTTTCGTGGAGGTGAGGAACTTCTTGTTGATCGATCAGCTGAACTCAGTGATGTGAATTGTGCTGGAGTGATACTAAATTTTACCTTCTAAGTAGATCAAAAATTGGATCAAATTCTCTGCGAGCTCTTCTGCTGCGAGTAAATGGTTAGCACGCCAGTGTACCCGTTTAGATCTACAACAATTAGGAGCAGATTTACAACAATATTTTTGTTTGTACTTGCTGGTTTTCTGATTTTTCTGGTAAAAATCAGCAGCATGTAGTTTTTCAAATATTTAAATTTTACCCTTTTTTTATAACAACCGATTATGGTTTTCTGACAAAGATTAAGGATAAAAAGTGGGTTAATTTAGTAAGCTAATTTTCGAATCTTTGATCTGAATTTTGCAAGGTTTTGAAAATATCATGAAATGTCAGAATCTCAAATCTACTAAAATATACAAGTTTTTGTAAAAACTCAACGAACTAAAAACCCTTATCTAGTCCAGATCTATGGGTTTGTGTAAGGAAATTTTCACTTTTTATCACTTTTGTAAAAAAATTAATTTTTAGCAAATGGTTAAAATTTGTAATCTGGTAGTGATTTTTTAATTTTTTTTAGTTATTTCCTCATTTCGATCCCCAGTGGAGTCGCCAAAAACTATTGGTCCAAAAAACTGTCAGGTAGGCAGGTCATGGGGAAACAGGCCAACAGTGTGCATGGCATAGGCCCTCTTTGAGACAATAAAGAGAAACTAGTTTATTGCTAATCTATCAAGCAGGAATCTGTGCAAATATACACTATTCTAACTTTAGGGGGTTTGGGATCTCATCCCAGTAGAGGTAGTTCCAACAATGAACAGAAAGGTAGGAGGGAAGGAAAAGAGGAAGGTAGATCTGAAGGAAGAAGAGAAATGAATTCCAAGATAGAAAGGTCAGAAGGGTTATGCTTTAGGCTAGTAATAAATAGAGCTAAACTTACTTGCATAAAAAATTAAAGCAATATTGATGAACAGATGACAAAAGCAGGAATGAATCTAACAGAATAAAAATATAAATCTAGCTTAAGAAAGATTTGATGCAAATAACAGATACATTAAGCACAAAGTTTGAATATATGTATTAATATTTCTTTTGTTACAAGAAAACACAAAGTCTTTCTCTCCTCACTTCTTTTTTCATACAAAAAATGTCCACCACTGAATACAACAGGTATTCTAGTATTTATAGAAGGAGAGAAGGAAAGAAGACAAAAGCAAATCCACTACTTTACAAAATATCTAAAAAGTCAACAATTGACTTGGGAAAGTTTTTGGATGGCAACATCCCATGGTGCAACATGGATGATGTCATCGTGTATGCCAACATGGTTTTTAAACATTTTACAAAAACGATCAATGGATTCCAAAAAGAAGAAACAACTCTGCCCAGTGTAAATGGGTGCACTTTTCAGCATGTCGACACGATATTTTCAGTGCCTTTGTAAATGGGCGCACTTTTTAGCATGTCGACACGTCATTTTCAGCATGTCAACATGACATTTTCAATGCCTTTGTAAATGGGCGCACTTTTTAGCATTCTGACACGACATTTTCAGTGCCTTTGTAAATGGGCGCACTTTTCAGCATGTCGACACGACATTTTCAGTGCCTTTGTAAATGGCACACTTTTTAGCATGTCGACATGAAATTTTCAGTGCCTTTGTAAATGGTGCACTTTTTAGCATGTCGACACGACATTTTCAATGCCTTTGTAAATAGGTGCACTTTTCAGCATGTCGACACGACATTTTCAGCGCCTTTGTAAATGGCACAAAAACGGCTAAGTCCTGAAACAACTTGATTTCTGAAAGGGAGTTTTGGGCTATTTCGAATGTTGTTAAACTTCCTTAGGGGCCAAAACAGAATTTTTTTGGTATGGTTACCTGTAAATTGCCCTTGTCAATTTTGCAGGATAACAGTTTTCAAAGCATTTTTTATCATGGAATTAGATTTTCAATGGCATACAAGTGCAAATAGATCAATTTTAAACCTCCACACTTGGGAAAAAAGGGAAAAAGGTAGAGCCCACAGATTTTGGAAAAATTAGGGCACAAAAGAGGTCACACATGCAGATTTATTTCAAATTAGGGGAAAATAACAAGTTTGTGAGCACTTTCAAAGCATCCAAGATAGAGGGGAAAACTTGCAGACCACGGATTTGAGAGAAAAATGTTTTCAGAGCACGCAGAATGAAGGAAAATTAGGGAAAAATCTTGCATGCTCAAAAATGGTACCGACACCACCTATTGTACACTTAAATTCTCCTACTCACTATACCTTGTGATGATTTTACTTGTGTTGTTTAGACTACCAAATTTTCCTTACCTTATGTCATGATGCTTACCTTGACTAGACTAAACCTTTTTGTTCTTTGCAACTCACCTAATTATTGTTCCTACACCTAGCCTCTTTGTGTTTCTAGGACCGTATCCTATACCTTGGATACATAGACCACATCACTCTTGTTTGGATAAAATATTGACCTTTGACGATGTATAGTTTCCAAGCTCTTTAACTTAGTTCCTTTTCGCACTGTATATGTGTGTGTGCATTTGAGTTCCCTCGCCTATTACCCACACTGATGTTACCATTGCCTATACCCACACCATATCTCCTTTTTCCACCACCTACCACCTTATCAAACCCATTGTTGATTCAGCCTGTTACATCATTAGTTCCTAGTTTGAGGGGGATCACCTCCACCCATACCTAGGACAACCCCATCTCTACCCTTACTTCGGGAAACCACTACTATTTTTGTCAACATCGCTTATCAATACAAGCCACATGACAAAAAGGGGCAAATATAGACACCAAAACTGGGTTATGATCCTTTAAGCCCTCTTTGATTAATTAATTCAATACTACCCCATCACCATGCCCATTTGCACACATATTACTTAATTTAATTACCCATAATTAAATTAAATCCCCACCTCACTTCACAATTAATTTAATTACCTTAATTAAGTTGATTTCCACCTCACCTAGCCACATCATCCCTCCACCTCATCCTAAGACATATTCCTATCCTATTAATAAACTTAGACCAAGTCCCCTCTTATCCTAACCAACTGGGATACTTTCCAACCCTAAATATTCATGACATATTAATCTTATAACTAATTCCACACTCTAATTTATGCCATTCAATACTCCAAACTTGGACTAAGCCAAAGACCATGCCAAATTTGGGAGAAAAACCCTATCTTTTGAATATTAGATCAATTCTCCTTAACCAACACTGGATATTCCTCAACTGGCGTCAGTCACCTAACCGCCGTTAGTTAGGTTAAATAGAAAATCTTAACTCATTGATCAAGTTTAAAATCTTTTCATCTAGATTTTTTGACCTAACATTCTTGTTCACGAGTTCTCTAATGAATTTGTGACATACCAAAGATTCTCACTGCATTCAGAGACTATACCAACCATCCACAGATTGATCCAGAGCTCCAGTGCACTCTCCAGGAAGCACCGTGCCTTCTAACTAATGTCGCATTTGTTCAAGACCACCATTTTTCACAACCGCCACCACCATTTGCCTTCTACGTGCATTCTACAAGTAAGTATTGTTTCTTCCTTGTCATTTTCAATAGATTAGTTGTTTTTATTAGCTATATGTTTCATTCCTTATTCTATCTTACCTGGATCTCTCCTTCAGTACCTCCGTTCAACCATCTGACAATCTACCCTTCATACCTCACCTGAAAACCAATTTAACCACATCTGATTCCTTATAGAAATCCCACAACCTCACCTAAAAATCCCTATAGAGATAAGGAATTATAAATCAAGGATGAAAGTACGTAGGTTTTTGGAGCGTGGACATAGGGCGTGCAAGGCATGGAAATATAACAAAACATGCTGCACCCAGGAACGGGTAGAACTAGGACATAGTCGTTTTCAACGTGAGGCTATATTTGGACTTGGAGTGATAAGAACGCAATGATATGACACACAATGATATGAATACCTACAAACCACGCCAAGGTTATTTTGGGAATAGTCAAAATTTGAGGACCATGCATAGTTTTGGGCTAATAATAGGATCTATACTTGGAGTTAACTTTAGAAGATCTATTATTATCACTTGTATGCTTTTGTATTCTCTTGTAAAAGCATGTGGCTATTATTAACATGTAGCCTATTTTTTGAAGGTGCATGTGTGATGAAGGGAAATTCCCCACTCCTATAAATATGTATTGATTTGCATGGTTTAGATACCCCTGAGTTTTTGTAAAGTTATGTTGTTGGTTTGTATGCACACATGACTCATGGTGACACTATTATGATGTATGAAGCTTCTATATTTTACATTATTTAATATAATGAGTCTTATTAGTTGGATATTTGTTTTAGATGTAATCTAATATGGATATTTGATGGTGAATTTGATTATAGTAATTTTTTTGTTAATTATTCATATGATTAGATATAGACCTAGTTTATGCAATGAGGTTTGATTGATTATCTGTTATGGATCTGAATTATACTTGCAATCATGCAAAGATCTTGAACAAGCTACTCTAAAGAGGGACCTAGTACCCTTGCATGCTTTGGGTGAGCTCTTAGTTCAAGATGAGTGATGTGCCAGTGTGCCTTGGGATATTTGCAATGACTTCTAGGATACATCATTAGTTCCTGTTGGTGCTCAAAATTGTCTCGCCCCATTTCTGCCCTTGAATTTTTTTTTATTTACGGCCTTTTTCATTTTATCCTTCCCCATGTTTTTCTTGGTTGGTCTTTGTTGCCATTTTTAGTCTGCCCCTGGGTCAAAGATCATGTATGGGTCCATAGTTGTCTCCTAGTTACTTTGTTCCTCTACAAAGGTCTATATTTTGAGTCCCTCGTGCTCGGTCCTTTCAAAAACTTGCGTTTTCCCATTCCCTCTATTTCCATCGTCAAAATTTGTCGTTCTTGTCATTTCTACCTTAAATACTTGAAGAATAATGAGTTGATATGTCCCTGAGGAACGTATTTGAGCCTTGTAACTTTCTAAACTCTCTGTCCTTGAAGGAAATTTCATTTCCATGCTCAAATGGTCATTTTTTGTATTTTACGGTTTGACAGGAATTTCTCCCAGTCAAATTTACATCCTTGCATCTACAAGGGACATGGCACCTATTGATTGGACATGGCTCGGCTAAACACTTCAAAACTTCTACAAAAAGCCTCAACTCATAAATCTATCCACATGGGTGAACGACGCTCATTTGAAGATTTACTTTTTAGTTTGGGCTTAGAGTAGCGCCAGGAGGACACGTGGAGGCTTCCATTGCTTGACCCAGACTTGGAAAATTTTTTTATGCAATTGGATCAGTCTAGCAGAACAGGACACGTGGTGAACTCACGCTCATTCAGGGTCTTCGCTTTGGGCACCATCTTAAAGAAGCACCAGGATGACATGTGGAGGCCTCCGCTTGCTTTGCATTTTACTTATACTTTTTAATGGCCAAAAGGAGACTACCTTGGAGTATGACATGTGGTGCCTTCCGCTGAGCTTCAAGCATTTAGATAAATCTCGTTAGAATAGGACACG
This sequence comes from Taxus chinensis, assembly GCA_019776745.2. Classification (NCBI taxonomy): domain Eukaryota; kingdom Viridiplantae; phylum Streptophyta; class Pinopsida; order Cupressales; family Taxaceae; genus Taxus; species Taxus chinensis. The sequence goes on along the minus strand of CM034146.1, from coordinate 152,688,323 downwards.
TGGTGAGCCCGCGCTCGTTCAAGGTATCAAATTTTTAGGACTGCCTCAAGGTGTGTTGTGGTGACACGTGGTAGTTAGAAAAGTCAAAGAGGTGGGGAGGCAGACCATCGGGGGAAACTTCGAAATTTTTCCTCTTGTATTCAAATGACTCAAAGTATCAAACTAACCCGCGAGCCCGAGGGTAAAAACACAAAATTCATCTGAGAAGTCAATAACAGAGGTGCGGGCTGGTGGAGGAAATGTTACAAAATTTCTTTTGTGAAATATGATTAAAATATGAAATGAGAGCACTACCCCTCAGCCAATCATATGAGGAGATGTGTCTTGCGGGAGGGCGGAGCCGCGGAGGAAAAATGAAAATTTTTCCTTTTTCCAGAAAAATGTAAAATGTGTAAAATTGAGTCGCGACTCTGTATCCAGTCATATTGTGCCACATGTCATGCCTAAATCTCATCAACGGAGCGGCAGAGGAAATCAAGAAATTGTGCAAATTTTCCAAAAGTAGTAAAAAGGTAAAAAGACCTCCCAAGGCCTATTTTTAGCCGGATTTGCCACGTGGAGGGCTCAAATTTGAAATTGAGGAACACATCGATGATAGATGTGCATTTCACCAATTTGGCTGCCATTTGAGCTCCAGGAAGTTTGGAGATGCCTTTTTGCATCAATATTCCTCAAATTTTCTACCAATTCATGTCGTCGTGGCCTACAAGTTCCGAATTAATCAATTTAGGGGTTCAATTTGTGAATCCAAGACATTTTTCAAATTAATTTTTACTCTGGTTCGTGAAAAATGTGAATTACCATATCCAAAGTTACAGAGTAAGAATTGGGAAGGGAAAAGTTGAAATGATGAAATGAAAGGGATCTACATGCATGGGAAATGAAAACCATGCTTCCACTTTGAAGAATGATGAAAGTTTTGAGATGATTCACCTTTTGAAAGAACAACTGACAACTGTTTACGAGTTTGTTAAACATCATTTTCAAAAATATTGCAAAGCAAAGATGCTTCAAATATTCCACTTTTGGAGGGAAGATTTGAGGGGAAAATTGAGTGAGTGGAAGTTATATATTGCATGAATTTATCATGCAAATGGTCAAAGTTTGAATCCCTAAGAGAAAATTTGAGAAATTCGTCTTCATGAGAGACCAATCCGAGATAATCTGTTAATTTCTTCTATGTTATATTTTCTATCATGTCTAGTTGGTTGTGAGTGTATGGCCATTGACAAGGTCTAAGACTGTTCTGTGTAACTTTCCCCTGCTAATGAATCTAAGCAATTTTGGAATTAATTTGTGTCTAATCTCTAGAAATTTTGTGCCTGCTTTATTTTCAAAACGTCTGCAAATAGTTTCTTTTGTTCCTATTGCAATCTTAAACTGAAATTTTTGTGAAATCACACAAGATCTTGTCCCTGTGACAGTCTAATGGTATTTTCAATTTCATTTTAAGAAGAACCTTCATCTTCGATGAGATAAACAAATTTAAAATCAATTTGTTATCATTTTTTGATAAAGATTGTCTGTAAGTCTTCGGGTGTACCTTAGGCGTGATTAATCAGAAAACTTTACTGTTTAATTGAGTCTTCCAATTCAAGCCTTCGTGTTGGAGTCTCAAAGATTATGTGAAAACGTGCTGATCTTGGGCCTTCGATTGAAGCACACCTTCTGGTTGAAGGAACGTCTTGACTGTTCTAGAGCTTTCTGTTGTGAAGTTGATCATTATTGTGAAGTCCCTCCCAAGGATCCGGTATAATCAACTTTGTCCTGCTTCATCTCCCACCAAAATCATTTTAAAAAATACCATTGATCCTACCCTGAACTACCCTTGTTTTCCCTGTGTATCAACAAAGGAACAAAATCTACTTGCAAAAATATGCAGAACAATCAGAATTTCTTAATGTCTTTAGTAACCTTTGGCTTGTATTGAAAATATCTCCATAATCTGGAAGTGACAACTCGTGAGAGTCAGATTTGGTGTGTTGATCATATTTTCCCCAAGGTCTTCTCTATAAAATTTGTGCGAAATAAAGGATTTATCAGCGTCTCCTTCAATAACAGAGGTTACAAAATAGGTTCTCTTACCTTGGTTGAAAGGCACAACCTAAAATAGTTAGGATAAGATCACATCCTTTTAAGGTGTTATCCATCTCTCCACAAACTCTGAGTAACAAAGGACCAGTTAGATCCTCATCCCTGGCTACAAAACGGTACACACTTATGATCTATCTGCCTCTAAGCTCCACTGTCCAATCTGTGTTGTTGCTCGGCTTGACAAGGGAGAACGAAGTTTGGATACCAGCACTAGTTGCAGATGAATTTCACAGGGAATCCACAATGAAAGACTCACAAAGTTTCTATTACCTATGGTAATGATTCTACTCACTACTGTGTGCAAAAACGTCCTGAACACATCATGATCTAGTCAGCTGCAAGAAGAATTGAACAAGGTATATTAGGTTGATCTAAGTGATAACCATGTCTCTATTTCGCTAGCAAGATACAGCTAGACACCACAGTTTTCAAACTCATCCGTTGATGAACATTTGGGTACAAAAAACCTCTCATTTGTAATCCTAATGTTCATCAACATGAATAGCAGCTCACAACCATAATGATAGACAAGTCTACCTGCATATGCACAACTATGTTGCATATCCTTAGTGGCGACTCCTGGTTGCTTCAAAATACATAAAGTCACCGTCTTAAAATTTATCAATGAGTGAATATTTTACTAAGTATTTGCAAAGTTGGAAACAACAAGATCAACCTTCGTTGCGTAGCCTAGTTGTCACGTGAATATTCCTAAGATTCCTTTCCAGAAGTCTCCTTCAGATGCATGGAAAATTGTCCACAAGCTGTGGGACATCATTCATTAAGTTTCTAGAGTCTTCTCCTATTTCCTCAAGTTGACCAGCACACAGTCCCAGATTACAATGCTCCCTAGTCAATACTTGCTGTCTGCCACATCAAAAACTTTTGCTTTTGCATTAACAAATTATCTTGTGGCACCTATAAGGTCACCTCCTCGTGATAAAAGGGATTAAGTGCCACCACCTTTTCGAGGATCAACAAATATGGTCGTTCAATACTCATATTTTTCATCATCAATTTTACAGGTATGGATGGCTACTCTGCACCCACCTTTCCCCTGGTTTTCAGAAATCGTCTTGTGCCCTAGCACGATCTCCAGGAAATAATGCGACTGTAACCATTGCATCAACAATCTGCAACGCTTTGTCAATCATGCATCTAGTCCTATTCTTTGTCTCCAACATATCACAATTTGATGATGTATACATTAAAATTGTTTATCATACATTAGAGGAGGATGCCCTAGGGACTGGTGTAAATCTCTGCCTAATAACTCTATTGATTCTTGGACTAAAATGAAGAATGCATTTAGATTACAGTATGGTGACAAGAAAGACCCTAGGTTTCTCTTGTCAGAGTTTGAGAATATCAAGAAGAACCCAAATGAATCAGTCCATGACTTCAACACAAGGTTCAATAAAAATTTGAGGAGATTAAACCATTGAATTTAAGACCATGCGATGAATCTTGTTTGATAAAATATTCTGATGCATTTGATAAAAAGGCTGCATATTACTTGAGAGACAAGGACCCTGGCAATTTAAGGTAGGCCTTCACCATGTGCACTTTAAATTAAGAACAATATCAAGGCTGATTAGCAAACCTCCTAAGAGAGATGGACATTAAATTGGTAAACCCTTAGAAGCCTCAAGCAAGCAAGAGTGTAGATCCATTGGAGGAAGTGGTGAAAAATTTGGCAGGGGATCCTGTCAAAGATATTTCCTACAAGTTGGTAAGAGCTGAGAAGGGAATTGTTTCTGACAAACTTCACAAGGTCAGCCTAGGCAGCAAGCACAAGATAGATTCGGCAATCACCACAGGAATTAGTAGATATTTGATGACAAAGGTAAAGGGCCTATTGGATTTAGAAATAGGCAATCTCAGGCCAAGGAAAGTAAGGTAGTGATTGATCCGTTAAATGCTACAGTGGCTATTGTTGAAGATGTAAATTAGATTAACTGGTGTGAAAGATGTTTATTACCCCATCCTCCATGTGGAATAGATGAACTAATTGTTCTTGAGAAAAAGATGATGATTATAATACATATGATGATGCTTGTATGATGGACTACCCTATAAACTCATGTCAAGGAGCAACATCCACTAAGTGATAAGTTCAAGGACTGCTGCCAACCTTTGGGATTGCATCCAATGGGTACATATTTTTCCTCCTTCTCATGTTTTAGAAATTGATAATGTAGAAGCCTTTGAGCTGCCCAATAATTATTTTGAATACTTGATGGCATTGATGATCAAGAAGTAAGATGCAGGTATACCCTCAAAAGAGGATAGGCAACTACTTCTGAATGCTATGGTGTTCTAAGAGAAGGAGTATACCACAAGAAGTAAGACTATCAAGGGAGTTGGGCCTCAGGAAAAAACTAAAACCCATTGCTTTCTAATATCTCAAAAGAGGTTTGTAAGAAAGAAACATCTGCTAAGAGCCCTGTTGTATCCCAAGCAAAATTTATGCTTCACACCATACTCAAAATGTTAAAAACCTTATGCCATCTAATGAAATTTCTACTCTCCTTCTAACTGTTGTTTTTCCTAAATAAATTCCCTATGACATCACTCAAGTTTTGAGCTAACTCAAGGTCAGTGTTCCAATTGTTGAGATTTTTAGAATCCCTGAGCATAATAAGAGAGCACTTCAGTATTTGAGATTGAAGGAGGGGAAGGTTGCCATGAAAAGGAATGTGAATGTTGTAGAGGCTCCACTTGTTATTGCAAAGGTATGAAAGACATCAGCATTATAAAAATTTGGTGAACCACCATAGGTATATTTGGGAACATCCTTAGTTGAATCTTAGCTGAGTGTTGACCCTTTCTTGACAACTTTGATCATCAAGGACAAGGCCAAGCTACATAATTGTATGTTTGACTCCAGGGCATCATGGACAATGTCATGCCTTTGGAAGTTATGAATGAGTTAGATATCAAAGTAACAATAGCTGTATGGAAAGTATATTACCATGGATTCCAGGGAAGTGCTAGTTGTTGGGTGTGTCAAATCTTTGGTGGTGCAACTTACAGCCTATTCGGGTACGAATTTGAAACTTGATGTTGTAATTTTTTATTGCCCTGCCAAATGGGGTATGTTATTGTCAAGAAAGTGGGCTAGCAAGTGTTGGAGGGAGTGTCCAAATGGATATGTCTTTTGCCACCATTCCCACTGAAGGTAGCCTTGTAAAATTATATGGAGAGAAGAAGATGATGTATCTGATTGAAGACCCAAACAATGCATCTTATGAATTTTTGCAAGCAGATGTTGATCTTAACAACTTTGTGAGTTTTGTGGACTTAATGGAATACAAAAGTGTTGAAAATAGAGCTCCTGAGTATGCTGTATTTTCTAGGAATCTGGTCTATGATTCAACCTTGAAAAATGTTGAAGAATGTGACAAAGGCACAATGGAAGAGCTTAAGAGAAAATGGATGGTTTACAAACATAATAGAGAAGAAAAAGAGGTATATTTCCAGTTGAGGAAAACATAGCAGAACCTAATGGCATGGTCATATCTCAAGATGGTAGGTAGCTTGAACCCATTTTTCCTTAATTTTTCTCTCTGAATCAAGGTAAACATCTTTTTTACAGTGTATAGTCGGTTGTTTATTTCATGTTTTGTGTTTTGGTTCATCGTGGTCCTAGGTGACCTATTTTTACTAGTTTCTCTATTTGTTTTTAGAGATGGCTTTGTTTCTCTTCCCTGCAAAGATGACTTTGCTGCCCAATGGATAATATTTTGGCACTTGGTCTACTTTTGTTCTTGTGGCACTTGTAGGGAGTGCCACATCCCTGAGTTCAATAGCCTATGTTGGTGCTCAAATTTTCTCTCACCCCGCATTTGCTGCCCTTGACAATTTATTGATTTAACTAGCCTCTGTCATTTTATCCTTCCCCATGTTCTGCTTGGCTGGTCTTTGTTACCATTTTTAGTCTGCCCCTGGGTCAAAGATCATGTATGGGTCCATATTTGTCTCCTAGTTTCTTTGTTCCTCTGGAAAGGTTTGTATTTTGAGTCCCCTATGCTCTGTCCTGTCAAAAAAATGTGTTTTCCCATTCCCTCTATTACCATAGTCGTAATTTGTCATTCTTTTTGTTTCTACCTTAAATAATTTCAGAAGAATGAGTTGATATGTCCCTGAGGAACATATTTGAGCCTTGTAACTTTCTAAACTCTATGTCCTTGAAGGAAATTTCATTTCTAGGCTCAAATGGTTATTTTTCTATATTTTATGGTTTGAAGAGTGTTTCACCCAGTCAAATTTTCATCATTGCATCTACAGGGGAGGTGGCACCTTTTGGTTGGACGTAGCTCAGCTAAACACTTCAAAAATTCTATAAAAATCCTCAACTCAGAAATCTGTCCACGTGGGTGAATGACGCTCGTTTGAAGATTTATTTTTTGGTTTGACCTTGGAGTAGCATCAGGAGGACACGTGTAGGCTTCCACTACTAGGCCTAGATTTTGACAAATTTTTTATGCAGTTGGAGCATTATGGCAGAACAGGACACATGGCGAGCTCGTGCTCATTCAGGGTCTCTGCTTTGGGCACCATCTTAAAGAAGTGCCAGGATGACATGTGGAGGCCTTCACTTACTTTGCATTTTACTTAGAATTTTCAATGGCCAAAAGGAGACTACCTCAGAGTATGACACATGGTGCCTTCCACTGAGCATCAAGCATTTAAACAAATCTCGCTAGAATAAGACACGTGGCGAGCCCGCGCTCGTTCAAGGTATCAAATTTTTGGGACTGCCTCAAGGTTCACTGTGGTGACACGTGGTAGTTTGAGAAGTCAAAGAGGTAGGGAGGTCGACCATAAGGGGAAACTTGGAAATTTTGCCTCTTATATTCAAATGACTCAAAGTATCAAACTAACCCACAAGCCCGAGGGTAAAAATTCAAAATTCATCTGAGGATTCAATAGCGAAGGTGTGGGCTGGCAGAGGAAATGTTATAAATTTTCTTTTGCGAAATAAGATTAAAATATTAAATGAGAGCACTGCCCCTCAGCTAATCATATGAGGACACGTGTCCTACGGGAGGGCGGAGCTGCGGAGGAAAAATGAATTTTTTTCCTTTTTCCAGAAAGATGCAAAATGTGTAAAATTGAGCCACGACTTTATATCCAGTCATATTGCACCACATGTTAGGCCCAAATCTCATCGGCATAGTGGTGGAGGAAATCAAGAAATTGTGCAAATTTTCCAAAAGTAGTAAAAAGGTAATAAGACGTCCCGAGGCCCATTTTTAGCTGAATCTACAACTTGGAGGACTCAAATTGAAGTTGAGGAACAGATCAATGGTAGCTGTGCATTTCACCAATTTGGCCATGATTTGAGCTCCAGGAATTTTGGAGATGCATTTTTTCAATCTTCATCGAATGTTTTACCAATTCATGTCATCTTGGCCTGCAGGGTTCAAATTAATCAATTTGGGGGTTCAATTTGTGAATCCAAGGGATTTTTCAAATGAATTTTTACTCTAGTTCGTGAAAAACGTGAATTACACTATCCAAAGTTGCAAAGTAAGAATTTTGGAAGGGAAAAGTTGAAATGATGAAATGAAAGGGATCTACATGCATCGAAAATGAAAAACGTGCTTCCACTTTGAAGAATGATGAAATTTTTGTGATGATTCACCTTTTGAAAGAACAACTGACAACTTTTTCAGAGTTTTTTAAATGTCATTTTCAGAAATATTGCAAAGCAAAGGTGCTTCGAATATTCCACTTTTGGAGGGAAGATTTGAGGGGAAAAGTGAGTGAGTGGAAGTTATATATTGCATGAATTTGTCATGAAAATGGTTGGAGTTTGAATCCCTAAGAGAAAATTTGAGAAAGTCATCTTCCTGAGAGACCAATCCGAGATAACTTGTTAATTTCTTCTGCGTTATATTTTCTATCATGTCAAGTTGGTTGCAAGTGTACAACCATTGACAAGGTCTGAGACTGTTCTGTGTAACTTTCCCTTGCTGATGAATCTAAGCAATTTTGGAATTAATTTGTGTCTAATCTCTAGCAATTTTATGCCTGCTTTATTTTTCAAAACGTCTGCAAAATAGTTTCTTTCGTTCCTATTGCAATCTTATACTGAATTTTTTGTGAAATCATACAAAATCTCTTCCCTGTGACATTCTAATGGCATTTGAAATTTCATTTCAAGAAGAGCCTTCATCTTGGATGAGATAAACAAATTTAAAATCAATTTACTGTCATTTGCTGATAAAGATTGTCTGTAAGTCTTTGGGTGTACCTTAGGCATGATTAATCAGAAAATTTAGTGTTTAATTGAGTCTTCCAATTCAAGCCTTCATGTTGGAGTCTAAAAGATTATGTGAAAACGTGCTGATCTAGGCATCCATTGAAGCATACCTTATGGTTAAAGGAATGTCTTGACTGTTCTGGAGATTTCTGTTGTGAAGTTGTTCATTATTGTGAAGTGCCTCCAAAGATCTGGTATAATCACCTTTATCCTACTTCATCTCCCACCAAATCATTCAAAAAAAAATTAATCCTACCCTGAACTACCCCTGTTTGCCTTGTGTATCAACAAAGGAACAAAATCTACTTGCAAAAATATGCAGAACAATCAAGATCTCTTAATGTCTTTAGTAACCTTTGCCTTGTGTTTAAAATATCCCCATAATCTGGAAGTGACAACTCGTGAGAGTTAGATTTGGTGTGTTGATCATTTTTTCCCCAAGGTATTATCTATAAAATTTGTGCAAAATAAAGGTATCTGCGTCTCCTTCAACAACAGAGGTTACAAAATAGGTTCTCTTACCTTGGTTGAAAGGAACAACATAAAATAGTTAGGATAAGATCACATCCTTTTAAGGTGCTATCCATCTCTCCACAAACTCAAGTAACAAAGGGTCAGTTAGATTTCATCCCCAGCTATAAAATGATACACATTTATGTTCTATCTGCCTCTAAGCTCCTTGTTGAATCTGCATTGCTGCTTGGCTTGAAAATGAGAACAAATTTGGATACCAACAATTCCATTGCTGGGACCTCTTCTCAATTTTTTTTTAGGATGTTGCGTGATGAAGATGTACCGGTTGACCTTGGAAAGTATTGAGGAGTGGTTAGAAGATATGGAAGAAGAGTATGCCTGTAGATTTAGCACTGGACTTGATTTTAATACAGGTGCATGGGTTGAACATAAATTGTACATGAGACATTATTTTCTTATTTCCCTATAGAGCTATACGAGTTCTTGGTTTCATATGTGTCTAAGAGGAATTGGAGGTTCACACACTTTTTTGAATGCAAGAAGAATTCCAAGACTTGTATGATGCTGATATGAATTGGATGCACTATGTGGATGTTTGGTTCCATGGTGTTTTGAAAAACTACACATTGGAATAGGTAGTTTCTACATATTCCTGTCCAGATGTTACTGAGTTCCAATTCTTGTGCAAACCCAGAGGATCATTTTTGTGTGGTATTCCGCTGGCAATTAAGATCATGATTATGACCCTAGATTTGGAAGAGAATCCTATGGCTAACTAAACCCCAACACACATAGAGGCAGGAGCAATATTAGTGAGGATGGAAGACCTAGCAACAGAAAGGAAAATAGAAGAAAAACAACTTAATTTCAATGAGGCATACGTGAGGGATTTAAAGAAGCATCATGAGCTTATAGAATGGATGGCATTTTGGGAGAGATGGATTGTGAAGCATTTGGAGCCCATGCAAAGGAAGTGGATCCTGAGAATATGGAACTCCCCCATTTGGAAAAGCATGACAGGGAACCCTCTTCAGCCTCATATGAGAGTGCACCGATAGAGACGACATGGGCCAGGGGCACGCATCTGATCCCTCCTGGTGACCTAACATGTGTGCTTGGTTTTCTAGTATCTATGATAGTCTATAATTAACAATTTAGTGTGGGAAATAGAGTAGCGAGAGACAAATTTAGTTTACCATCAATTTCAAGAGTGAATCAAGTAGCATATTCATCTATGGTAGGTTAGGAATATTCTGCGTTGTTTGAAGGAGGTATAATTTATGATGCATCTTCAACATAGTACAACATGGGAGTAGTACAAATTTTCATAATGTGGGAGTTTAATTTAGTAAAACTGTTGGAACGTAAGGAAATACATCCTTTGGTTCAATTCCTGCTACATGAGGAGGATCAGGAGGATCGGGTGGCTCGGGATCTTGTGGATCTAGTGGTTATGGAGGCGGAGGAAAAACATGGTTTAATACAAGTTCTAGATTTGGTGGGCATGGTCTGCACCAACCCCAGGATATTTATATGGATATGTCTCTTAGTCTTCCACAATATAGAGAAATAGAATATACGAATGAGCGCATACATATGTGTGAGATACTATGGTGCGTGAAGGGGATTACAGCTCTAGAGCAGAAGGAAAGTCAATTTTCAACTACATTATAGGGGCACACACATAGTTGGTACAAAAAATTTGACCCTGACCAGAACTATGTCAATTATACCGTGTTACAAGATGCTTTCTTGAAAGAATTTTATATCCCTGAATTTGAGTAGAAGAACATCAACGCGTTGAAATATATCAAGCAAAGCACTACTGAGAGTGTTCGAGAATATAATGCATGGTTTAAGACTCTGCTATCCAAGTTATCTTATGACATACATGTGACCTAGCATGCATAGTGGTTCATCAGAGGATTTATCACACCTTTTAGAAGTGTGCTTTCACAAAAACTTACACATTTGATTTTGACTATTGATTTCTTTGTCTGTCAATAACTACATGCATTGCACAGTGAATGTGAAGAAGTAGGCTGCTATCTCGACAATAATGATCCAACGAATTATTTTCCGTGAAACCTCCAATAAAATAGTCATGCATGGCGATAGGAACTCCCAATTCTCTGGCGAATACTACTCTTTTCATCATTTCTTCACATGTACCTGCAATAGCATTCAAGTAATGTACCTTAATCTCGCCCGTCTTAGCCTGAGCTTTATAAATTGCTTCTACACAAAATCAAAAATGATCTCTCCAGTGCATGAATGGTTGGGAATTCATGTTTTCATCATCCTTGGTAAAATCAAGTCCACCACGGAGACATTCGTAAATGGCTCTACCATAATTTTTGGCAGATAGGCCCAATTTTGGTTTTATAGTACATCCTAGCAAAGGACAACCATATTTGTTTAATTGATCTCTTTCCACTTGGATACCATGTGGTGGGCCTTGGAAATTTTTTTAATAAGCAGGAGGAATTCGTAGATCTTCCAGACGTAGAGCTCATAGGGCTTTGAATCCAAAGACATTACCTACAATGGAAGTGAACAGGTTAATCACAGAGCCTTCTTCAAAAATATCTAAGGGGTAAGCTACATAGGAAATAAATTGATTTTCCTCTCCATGAACGGGTTCAATATCATAGCATCGTCCCTTATAATGATCAAGACTAGTAAGTCCATCGGTCCAAACAATGGTCCATGTACCAGTGGAAGATTTGGCAGCTACTGTTGCTCCCGCTTCCTCGGGGGGCACTCCTAGTTGAGGAGTGACTTGGAATGCTGCCAAGATATCAATATCTTTGGTCTGATATTGTGGATTATAATAAGTTAGTCTGTAATCTTTAACACCAGCTTTGAATCTGACACTTGCTTTAGTCTCTATTTTTGGTGACATAAATAAGTCCCTCCCTATGATTTATTAGTTAATAGCTCTTATCAAGAATGAGGTCTACTCGACATGAGTGTAGAGCGTAAAGAATTCTAATATGCAAAACAAAAAAAAATTATCCTTTATTATTTTCAAATAATATTGTATCATGTTATGTATGTATGATGCAACCCAATTTCTTATTTCTATTGACCCGAGGACTTTTCTATTTTATTTTTTAAGTATCTAAAGGTCATTAATTTGACTTATATTCATAAGTGTAGAAAATTATATTAATATATATAGAATAAGAATATATTAATAGAATTAATAATTTTATATGAAAAAAATGAGAAATGTACATAAAAATACATTAAAAAAAAAGAAAAAAATGGAATATGGCTCAATTTAAATATTTCCCAGAGGGTATGGGCAATACGGGGAAATCTAGGTATTGACAACTCAAAGACTTATTTATGATCGTTATGTATCTACTTCTAAGAAAAAGAAAAATATTGCGGAGATATTCCAATTTATTTTGGAAAAATAGCATCAACAGCCTCTAGTCGTGTTCTAGCTCTTTTGAGAGCTACATCAGCTTCGATTTCTTGTTTCTTGCCTTCAGCTCGTCCAAGATCAAATTTAGCTAATCTAAAAGTTTCTTGAGCCTCTCCAGGATCAATGTTAATACCTCTTTCTACATTATTGACCAATAATGTTATTTCATTATTGTTTATCTTGGCAAAATCACCCATTAAAGCCATAGTCGACCATTAGGCATTGAGACGTATTTTCATCACTCATATATCCAAAGTTGTTACAATTGCAGTATGATTGGGTAACACATCAATTTGACACTGTTGGTAGTTAGAATTATTTCTTGAACTTCTAAATCCCAAACAACTCGATTGGGAGTCAGTACACGAAGATTTAGGTTCATTTTATAATATTAAATTTCTTTGAAGTTCATAGCCTTCGCGGTAGCTTCATCAATGTTACCCACCAAATAAAAAGACTATTCAGGGAGACCATCTAATTCTCCTAAAAGGATCATTTGAAAACCTCTAATTGTTTCTACTAAACAAACATATTTACCTGGGGAACCAATGAATACCTCTGCTACAAAAAAAGGTTGTGACCAAAACCTTTCAATTTTTCGTGCTCTTGTTATGGTTAAACGATATTCTTCTGACAACTCATCCAGTCAAAGAATAGCTATAATGTCTTGAAGTTCCTTATAACGTTACAAAGTTTTTTTAACTCCTTGCACAGTTTCATAATGTTCTTTGCCCATGATCGAAGGTTGGAGCATAGTCGACGTTGAATCTAATGGATCTACTGCTGGATAGATCCCCTTGGTAGATAATCCTCTTGATAGTACAGTAGTAGCATCTAAATGTGTGAATGTTATAGCAGGAGCAGGATCAGTCAAGTCATCTGTAGGTATATAAACTACTTGAATTATAGATCTGTCTTTGGTAGAAGTTATTCTCTCTTGTAAAGAGCCCATTTCTGTACTAAGAGTTGGCTGATAACCCACAGTGGAAGGCATTCTTCCTAATAATGTTGATACCTCTGATCCTGCTTGGACAAAGTGGAAGATATTGTCAGTAAATAAGAGTAAATCTTGCTTACTGACATCTCAGAAATATTCAGCCATGGTTAGAGTATTTAAACCAACTCTCATACGAGCTCCTGGTGGTTCATTCATTTGACCATATACCAGAGCTACTTTGGATTCTGATATATATTTTGCTCATTAATTACTCCCGACTCTTTCATTTCCTTGTAAAGATAATTTCCTTCACGAGTACATTCTCCTACTCCACCAAATACAGAAACACCTCCATGATCCTTAGCAATGTTGTTGATTAATTTCATAATCAACATTGTTTTACCCACTCCAACTCCCCTAAATAATCCAATTTTTCCTCTATGGCAGTAAGGAGCTAAAAGATCCACTACTTTAATGCATGTTTCAAAAATTGAAAAAATTGTATCCAACGGTGTAAATGCGGGAGCAGATCTATGAATAGGAGATGTTGTTAGAGCATTTACAGGACCTAAATCATCGACAGGTTCTCCAACAACATTAAAATTTCTTCTGAGAGTAGTTTCACCAACTTGAACACTCAGTGGAGCTCCTGTATCAATTACTATCATTCCTCTCATCAAACCATCTGTAGCACTCATAGCTACAGCTCTAACCTTATTATTTCCTAATAATTGTTGTACCTCACAAGTAACACAAATTGGCTGACCATTTGTGTTATTATCCTTAACAATTAATGAATTGTAAATTTTAGGCATATTACCTGGAGGAAAAGATACATCTAGTACTGGGCCGATAATTTGAACAATATGTCTTGCCTTCTTTTCTACAAGTGCAGAAACCCCAAGAACAATAGGATTGGTTCTCATAATAATATAAAATAAATAAAAAAGGAGATTGATTCAAATTTCTAATACTAGCAAAAAAGTATAAAAAACACAAAAAATATTCTATACTGAGTTGATCAGTCAATAATAACTGAGAGTGAAGTTACCACTTTTAACTTACTTAGTAATCTCTTTTCTTTATAAAGTTCAACTTCGATAATGATTTGGAAATACATTCATTATTTAACATGAAAATGTAGAAAAAATTATTAGATGCCATTGAGAAACAAAGTCATAGGCACGTAAGTTTAGAGCTAGACCAACTACTCCAATGGCACTCATCCATAAACTAGTCACTGACACAAACAACATGAAGAAATGTAACCAACATTTATTGGAAAAATCAACCCCAAAAATTTGTGACCAGAAATGGTTAGCAGTACCATAGAATAAGTCTCTTCAGCTTGAGTTGGGTTAAAAGCACGGAACGTATTTGCACCATCACCGTATTCAAATAAATTATTTTCCATGGTAGCACCGTGAATAGCACATAGAAGAGCAGAACCCAATACTTCGGCAACTCCCATCATATGAAATGGATTCAAGGTCCAATTATGAAAACCTTGAAAAAAGAGGTTAAATCAGAAAATAGCCGCTACACCAAGAGGATAAATGGATTCTGTACGCTAAGGCAGTAGAAATTGTAGACATAGAAGTGAGACCATTCTTGGAAGCTCAGATTGTAAAAATGGCTAAACAGTTAGATAAATTATGAGCTAATTTGGTGCATGAGACACATAGTGGAATTTGGTACACAAATTTTTTAGTAGAAGGGTATACTAAGGATAGTTGTCCTTGTAAATAGGTGTGATCTTTTTTGTTCGAATGTGATATCTGTCACTTAGACCATAGTTCAAGTCGGTGCCCATTTTTCCAGCATATGATAAGGAAAAATGTGTCTAGTTACTGTAAGATTTAATGGTCTTCCACTCATGATACTAAATATTGCAGGTTGACTGATCATATTAATGATATCATTGATATTGGCGTACGATAGACTAATGTCACAAATAACTCTAAGGATAAAATTGAGCATCATGACCATGATCATAATGAAGGGTGCTTCAATAAAGGCCATGGTAGATGTCAAGGATACCATGGTGGATTCAGAGTTTGAGGTCGTAGTGGTGGAAGAGGTGAGCTCCCCCATGGGACTTGCTATACATGCATATCTCTTGATCATTATAGGCGTGAGTGCCCTCAAAATATTGTTTTTTTCTGTTTACAAAAAGAATCATAGCTATGAAGATTTTCAGGACTTGTATGAACACTTAAGCAAGAAGCACAAACTAGAGAATAAGGGCATGGGAATGGTAAGAGTATACCATGTTGTAGAAGATCATTGGATGTCAAAGTTCGTGCATGATCCTGAGTTGGTACCTATGAAGAATACTACATGCGTCGAAGCTACGCAGGCTAGGGAGGTTCCAAAATAGAAGCCTACTATTACGAAGGAGGAAGTGCTACATGGAAAGTATCCAGACCATATGCATCAGAAAGAGGTTTATCAAGAAACCATGGAGGTTATTTAGGATTTACAGGGGGAGATATAGTGTTTGAAAGAATAATCATGGAAGTTAGAACAAAAGAGGTTGTTGAGATTCATTTGAATCATGTTGATGATATAAAGGAGGTCTGCAAGATGTTGCACCAAGAAAACAATATTCCTTTGTTGGGGAATTGGTTGAAGGGAAATATTCTGTGCGCTAGAATTGAGAATGAAAGAATTTCTTTGCATGCTAACCTCCACCTCATATCCTGGATTATGACAAGGAGATCACTTTGAATGTTATTTTTGATGGTTGGTTTTTGAGTAATATATTGATTGACACAAGCACAGAAGTTAATGTGCTCACTTTAGATGTGTGGGTTGAGATGAGCAGACCACCATTATAACCATCTTCTAATGTTTTTTTTATGGAAAACCAGACGAAGGCCATGCCAATTGGGGTTTTGAAAGATGTGTCAATTACTATATAGGGTTCTAAGTTTACTAGGGACTTTTAGGTCTTAGTACTTGTAGAAGTGGATAGATTTTGAACATTACATGGGCACCCTTGGTGTTATGCAAATAACACTGATCTGTGCTTCAATAAGGGGTATATCAGTTTTGAATGCAAAGAGGAACATGTTGTTATCACTTTGACAGATGGGAAATCTGCACCTTATGTGGAGCCCTTAAGTGAAGAATACTTGAACAAAATTTATGTGCACACCATTCAAGATCTGAAAGTTGTTGAGCCATTAAACTAAGGAATTATCCACTGGGATGATGCACAGTCTATGAGTGATACTACAAGTGTTGCATGTGATAACTTGGAACATGGCACTTATGAAATGGTTGCGCGCAAAGTAAGAAATGCATATGCATGTGTAAGCAGGCCGCGTTGTGTTAGGCATTTGGGCAGCAACCAAGTACCTTGGTATACTGGTAAAGGTAATCCTGAAGTATTCCTATGCACTATGGCAGTATAGTGGAAAGATCAGGTGGAAAGAAGGAACATGCTAATTTACACCCTATGTGGGATAATATCATTTTGGTGGATGATTCATAGAGATAATATGATAGAATGGCGGGAAGTGATAATTTCTTTCTCTGCTAGATTCTTCCAAAGTAATATACGTACTCAGCTCTGTGAATTTCAAGGTAATGATCATGTTCAACACCACGTTCAACAGTGTGAGAGACTCTAGATAGAGACGAAAGAATCTTTACCACCCTCTCTGTGGGTGTACAAGATCTACTTCACCTTATGGGGTTGCGCGCTCGCATGGTATGTTTATGCAGATATAAATAGAGAGACTGGAAATTGGAAAAAATTGACTGTAGGTATGATTCATACCTTTGATTATTTTTCCACTAAACCTCTGGCGAATGAGGCGTTATAGGTTATGAATCACTTAACTATGGGAGATAGTGTAAAGGTTGAGGAGCTACTTTAGGATTTGTTAGGAGAGCCACACCTGGAGGTCCATTTTGAAGAAGTGGGAGAGGCAGATGCAGAATAGATGGGGTGTGCTTACCTAAAAAGAGAAAAAATAAAGTTCGTCTACATTATTGATGATGAAGAGTGGAAAATTTGGATGTTGATCATTCATAGGGTACGCACAAGGTCTTGGATAGTACAGATGAGAAGGAACACACCTACCATAAACCTATGAAGACCAAGAAAGTAAACATTGGGACGAATGTTGAAACTAAGGAGGCCATCATTGGAGATTATTGGTTTGAATTTGAAGTTGATAAGATAATTAAGCTACTATGGGAATTTCAATATTTATTCCCTAGAGGCTATAATGAATTAAAAGGGGTGCATGTATCTTTGGGTGAGATGAGTATTAAGTTAAAGGAAGGTGCACACCTAGTTAGGAAGAGTCCTTACAGGATGAACCCTAACTTGTGGATCAAAGTTAAAGAAGAAATTGAAAAGATGTTGAAATATGGAATCATTGAGCCCATAGAGGAATCAAAGTGGGTTAGCCCTCTGGTAATCAGTATAAAGAAAAATGGAAGGATAATAATTTGTGTGGAATACATGGATTTGAATGCTACATGTGTAATTTATCCTTTTCCACACCGTTTACTAAAGAAATCTTCGAGGGTATTGCAGGGTGTGAAATTTACTCCTTTACTGATGAATTTTTTGGGTATCATCACGTGAGGATAGCTAAAGAGTATCAAGAGATGAAAACTTTCACCACCAAATGGGGAAGTTGTGCATACATTCTTATGCCCTCTAGACTAAAGAATGCACCTGCATTATTTTCACACATAGTTGTATAAGCATTCAAGGATTTTATTCATAAGTTCTTACATGTGTAGCTGGATGATTGAAAGGTCTATGGGCTTATGAAAGATCATTGTGATAATTTGAGGTTGATGATTCAGAGGTACATGAAGCTAAACATCTCTTTGAACATCAAGAAGTGTATGTTTACTACACCTTTTGGGAATTTTCTAAGACGCATCATTTGCAAAGAAGGCTTGTTAGTGGATCCTGCTAAGGTTGTTATTTTAGGCTTAGAGGAGCCTACTAACCAGAATGAGGTGCATGGATTCTTAGGACAAATAGGATATTACAAAAAAAATATCAATGGGTATGCTAAGATCTCTACATCCTTAGAGGAACTATTGAAAGGTAAATGCAAGTTCTATAGGGGTGAAGCGCAACAACGTGCATTTGAGATGTTGAAGGAAAGGCTTACTATAATGCCTATTTTGAGCTTTCCTTCATGTAATCTACCTTTTCATGTACATGTTGATTCCTCTGGCATGGCCATTAGTGTAGTATTAGCCTAGCCTAGGGAAGGTATTATTGATTATCCTATTTTCCTTGTAAATAGGAAGTTGACTCCAGCAGAATAGAATTACACAACTAAAGAGTGCAAGGCTTTGTTCATGATCTACGTGATGTATAATTTTTAAAAGTACCTGCTGGTGAAACATTTTATTTTCAACACAGATCACATGGAATTTAAATACTTGGTGAGTAAGCCCATTTTACAAGGGCGCATATGTCTATGGGTCCTATTGTTTTAGAAATTTGACTTTACAGTTGTGGTGAAAACTGAAAGATTCCCATTTGGGACTCTTTGAATTGTGAGTGGGTTAAAGCAATCCCAACACTAAAAACAAATTCAACAACAAATAATATAGGGAATGTGTCTACAAATATGAATTTTATGAAGATAAAACAACTAGGTTTATAGAGAAACCCATGCTAAAATTCCCGGCAACAATGATATACCCTCACTCCAAAGTGATGTACAAATTTTTGGAATTCAAATCAGCTATAAACAAGTGATAATAAATCCATATAAATTTAGTTAAACCTACTACAATAAATTTTTAGGAATGACGACTATGATATGGGTATGAAACTCATACAAAAGAGGCTCAAACAAATATGATTCTTAAAGAATTTGATCTCTATATTTTATAATACCCAAATATAGAGAAATCTAAATTCATAGAGTTTAAACTGAACTGAAATAATTATAAGAAAGTATTCCTTCTTAGAGAGCTAAAACTAACATTGTAATGCCTTACAAAATTCTAAAATTCATTTAGTTTAAGTCACAAATTTGTGATTGATAACTAGCATACAGATCAGACCTAGAAATGTTATTTATTCCACAAAAAAACACTCACAACATGGGTCGCTCTAGCTGGTGCAGAGAGATACCACTGCTGCAAATCAAGTTTTCAAACCCTTCATGAAAAACCCCACAAAAAGAGAAAATATTGAAATTCCTTGCAAGCTCAATGGAATTACCTCGGTGGAAATCCCTCTCAATCCCTTGCGATTTTCATCCACAAGAGAACTCTTGGGGTTTTCGTCCACAAGAGGTATAAACTAAGGGTTTTCGTCCTTAGAATATAATTTGTAAAAGCTTCAGAGCTTAAGTGCAAAATCATAAAACGATAAGTGAATAAGAATTCTTTCCTCAAGTCAACCTCTCCCTTTTATAAGAGAAATGACCCCAAGTAAGCCTCCATAATGACCAATCAACAAAGGTGATTTTTTCTAGACATATGCCCCAAATAATCCTTAGACTAGGTTACATTTTTCTTGGGAGGAGTAATAATTTTTATCCTTTCTAAACTCCATTCTCCCTCCTTTTTCCTTGGGATGACACAAAAATAGCATGGGTCTCTTTTCTACTCTCCCTAGAAAGGATACAATATAATATTAGACCTAATGCACCTATCTAGAGATTACAAATTTATTATTAATTCAAATAAATTAATACATGTGCTTTATTAATTTTATAAATATTTTTTAGCACTTTTTAATAACTTATTGTGACTTAAATCACCCTTTTGCATACCCTTTGGCCATCGTGTAGACAAAATTGGGCCAAAGGTCTTTACTAAGATCTATTTGAAAAGAGGGACATTACAAAACCAAGTAAGAGTAATTCTGGTCCAAATCATTTATCCATGATTCAATCAGGAGAGGACACGCAGAGCATTGAGGATACAATGCCAAATGCACAACTATTCAGGTTAAACCATGCACCTTGGGACTTAGAGGATATTGCTATCTTTTTACGTACAGGTGTGGCACCTAAGGGAATGAAGGCTTTAAAAAAGAAATAACTTGTCATTTGTGTTGCACCTTACATGTTGATCAATGGAGACTTATACAAGTTAGGATGTGATGAAGTTTTGTGCCAGTGTGTACTTGAGCATGAGCGGGAAGAAATTATGGAGGAGACCCATGGTGGTATTACATGTGGACACTATGCAGGGGATGCCACTGCACGCAAGATTCACCTAGGTAGTCTATGGTGGGAAATTTTATATAAGGATTGCAAAGAATATTATAAGGCATGTGACCATTGTCAGCACGTTAAAAATCCTGGGAAGAGCGATGAAATGCCTTTGAGGCTTATTACTAGTGCAGAACCTATTGAGAAGTGGGAAATTAACTTTGTGGGCCCTATTTCCCTATCCGCGCACAAGAATGGATCACGCTATATTATAACTTGTATAGATTATCTTACAAGGTGGGCATAAGTGGAGCCTACAAAGGATTGCACAACAACTACAACATCAAGGTTTATATGGGAAAATAATATTAGTAGGTATGGATGTCCTTTGAGTTTAATAAGTGATAGGGGTACTTGTTTCCTTAATGAGACTATGAGGATATTATTGGATGAATTTATGGCTGCACGCCATATAAAAAACCCTTATCACCCTTAGGCAAATGGAACTATTGATGCCTTCAACAAGATATTGAGCCATACCTTAACCAACATTTTTTATGTTGGAAGAAAAGACTGGGATGATAAAGTATTTGTTGTACTTTGGGCATATAGGACAACCTACAAGAGGTTAAATAAAACAACACCTTTTCAGTTGGTGTTTCACATAGAGGTAGTTCTACCTATGGAATTCATCTTACCTTACTTATGTATTGTGAGCGTATGAGATTTAGCTGATGAGAAGACACATGAAGAATGTATTGAAAAACTCATGTAGCTGGATGAGAGGCATGCCATAAAAATATGGAGTTAGAAGCAAGAAAAAGCTAGGCAGAAGTCATGGCATGATAAGCACATCAAGGATAACAAGCTTGAGGTTAGGAAAATGGTAATTCTGTATGAAAATAAATATTTTTGTCCACCTTGGAAAGCTTAAGGTGCATTGGTTGGGACCGTATGTTATCACTTATATAATTTATTCAAGTGCTTTCTAGTTAGAGGTGCTGGATGGAACACGGTTGCCTGGTTAATTTAATAAGAGTAGGCTGAAGCCCTACTATAAATAAGTCTTATTGGTGTTTGTAATAAGTATTACCACTTAGATTAGATTTCCTTAATGCATTCCATTTATGTGTTTCCTTCATCGTTGATATGCTTTGTACATTTAGTTCATTATTTCGTGTAATAAGCGCGCTTGCGTGCCAGAAGATGATTACTATTTAAGTTTTTTCATGCATAGAGGACCATGCATACCCCTAGTGTGGGGTGGGTAAAGAAGGATTGACCAGTATCTTATTTTTAGATTGTGGTGCATGATAAAATCAAACTCACTGGTGATCAAGGAAGGGGCAGGTTCTTAGATAAGGAAACTTCAAAAAGATTTCTCAAAGTTAAGACCACAAGTGGGAGGATGGATTCTAAGTATAACACAAAATAGGCCACATAATTGGAGACTACTTAGGAAGAGTCACATTGGATAGGTACTTCGGCACAAGGAAACACGGGTAGAGAAGATTTGTGACAAAGTAGTGGGCACGCCAAAAGGTTATGACTAAAGCACAAAAATCTGAGGCGTCGAAGAAAAATTATAATGCGCGAAGAAGCGCAAATGTGGAATTAAAGTTGCATATGGTGGTAGATGGGAACAATTAATGTGAAGTATTTTTGAAATTCGCTATATGTTTTACATTTTTAACATCATTATTACTATGAATTTTTGAATCAAACGAGTGTGAAGTACGAAGGAGAGATAAAGATGAAGAACAATTTGTAGATCGATGAGACAGGTGGGATCAAAGCACAGTGTTTAGAAACATTCAACGTAGAATTGAGATTCAGATGGTGGCACAATTATTTTGAGAAGGGTTTTTACGACTAAGGTTTTAAGAAGGCAGAGTGTAGCTAGGGTTTGACAGATCAAAGGATCTAGTTTGTAATCATGGGAAGTAGAGTATCAAGGTGATAATTTGGAAGTTGAAGAACATTTTAGTCAGATGAGGAAGGAAATATGGCACCCTTGCGAGACCCCGTTGTTACGGCAGAGGTAGAAAAATTCGCAAAGGAATGGTTGGTGGAAATTTTTTATCTAGAGGGAGTAATTGAGGGGTGACCATGGACAATTAAGATAACACAACGTAATATTTTTGACACTAACCACATAACAGATAAGTGCATGAAGTATAACGTCGTCGAGGTCGTTATAAATACTAATCAAAGGGTGGTAGATGGAGATAGGGTTTTGGATGAATCTGTCAGGAAATTACATGAATGTGTGGGGGTCATGAAAATTCTCGAGTTGTCTTACTTAAGGAAGCCTGAAAAATTTTACCAATGGCTTGTGTCATTGGTACATGAAGAGTTCTTCTATTTCACGGGTAGGAGAATAAGGATCACCACCAAATTGATTGGAAAGGTAATAGGGTTGTGCAACTCCAGATGAGAGATTTTTGGTTACTTGTTAGATGATGAGGGAATTTATGCAATGGACGTTGTGCTTAAGTATAAAAAGGGGAGTCGAGCATTCAAGGTAGCCAATATTAAGGATATGTGATAAGGCCAAAATATGTCTCGTTAATGTGCAATAAATGATCTTATTTTACTCTCTTTTTTATCAAGTTTGACTGCATTTTGTGACTTTTGTTTGATCTAATATAAGTTAGGATGTAATTCTCCATCTTTTGTTGAAATTAGTTCTAACATTTAAAAACTCTATAATTCCTAACAAAATGTGTGGAAATTAAGTTTTTGTAATAAAAAAGGTCACAATCAGTCAGAAGAATGAAGTATGAAGCAACCAACATGTTTTTTGGAGCATTGGCTTCAATATAGCTTAGTTCCAGAACTCCATCACATAGTTATGAGCTCTATCACTTAGTTCCAGAACTTTTAGACTTAGTTCTAGAAATCCAGCACTTGGTTTCAAAACTCTAGTACTTAGTTCCGAAACTCCTGCATTTAGTTCCAAAGTTCCGAAACCAATGGGAATCTTTTTATTTTGACAACATCTAATGATAAATCAATTAATGAGCCTTTCAATCAGGAGCAAATCATAAGATTTAAAATTCTTCATACTCGAAGATCCAGGGATGACTTATCAAACAACTGTTTGTCGAGAAAGGTTCCAAATTCAACATCTATTTTGGGCATTATTCGGTTCCATCTGAATCGGCTGAACAACTATGGCCATAAATACAACTTTGGATGAAATATAGATATATATATATATATAAAGACACATAGATAGATTTAGGATATACATATACATAGTTAGATAGACATAGAGACAAATATAGAGATATAGAGAGATACAATAAGTTTTTTTAATGCAAAACATTTCAGCAATAAAATAGCCATTTCGTTTTGAGAGAACATCAAGTTGTCAAATCCTGATTCAAGGTGGAGCAAGGGCCCACTCCTTCAAGAACCAGGATCTGTATTTTATTGGTATTTATTTTTGAAGAAAATCGGGTAGATCTGTAGATGCTTTTGATTTTCTAAGTTAAACTTTGTATAATTGTTCCTGCAGGTGTTATAAACTAGATTATTATTTCCTTGCAAAAATTTTACAACACTTTCAAACCATGTGTTTATTTCTGAGAAAAATCTATTTACTTATGTATTGTGTGTTTATTTCCAGTAATCTATTTACTTATAAATGAGTGTTTATTTCTAGCAGGTTATTCCAGTAAATAGTGTTTATTTCAACAAGTTTTTTGTAGCATAAATATAATAAGGCTGTGCCATGGAACTTTAAGGACACTGCAAAACCCCCCCAGAAAATATAATAAGAACCTATAGTCAATTACTAAATCACTAGGATTCTTTTTGTTGCATATAGTTTCAGACACACCCTTGGTTTGAATATGACATCAACAAAGAATTTATTAAATGAAGAAATAACGACACCCATCATTTTTGGCGCCATTACTAGGGACTCACTAGTTAGAATTTTCTAATTAGGTGTCGACAAAAGAAACAATCATACATTTAGCAATTGAAAACTCTTCCATACAATATCATAAAATTTATGAGAAGACCAAGAGATTCCAAGGGTATATTTCTCCCAAAAATATCTAAACAAGAATTATCAGCATCCTTTAGTTCAAATAAGAAAGTTGACCAAGAATTATAAGCACCATTGTCCCATGTTAGACAAGAAGTAGAACATCCACCTTTGGAATTCTAGGATCAGTGACTAGAAGGAAGTGGAACCTTTAGAAAAAGGATTATATCCCAAGACCCATTTAGAGCAAGTTTTGATTCACAATTGAGTAGTCAACCTCCTACTCCTAACTTTTCACCTTCTCCAAAGTAGATCACATACCACATTGATTAGGAGAAATGACTAGAAGATACTGTAGAGATGGCAGGAGAAGCTAAAAGAGAACCTAATATGACTTTTACCTATCCAATTCGGTTAGAGGATGATGAAACCACTATGAATAAAATTTCACCTGCACACTTTCCCACATTTAGAGGGATTTCATTTGAGGATCCTGACCAATTTCTATTTAAATTTAAAGTATTGTGTCATACCTATGATTACCAAACAAATAATTAGAAGCTCAAGTTGTTTCCATCTACCCTAAAGGATGCAACAATGAGGTGGTTTATGGGATTAAAATATAATTCTATTACTACTTGGGCATAAATGTAAATTTCCTTCCTAAAAAATATCAAGACTAATGTAGAGGGAGAAATAGGAAGGAATCATTTTTAAAAATCAAGTAGGAAGAGGATGAGAATATGGAATATTATTTAGAAAGGTTCCTCTTTGTAAGTAAAAGGTGTGGATTTGTACTTCAAGAAGAGTTAAGAAAAACCATTTTTCTTAAAATTCTGGATGATGAATCTAGGGAAGCCCTTGATTTAATAGGACATGGAAACATTTATCAATTAAGAATAAATGATATCAAAGACATTTGTAGAAGCTATTTAAGAAAAAGGGGTGGAATTTGGAAAGGAAAAATAGTTAAAAGTTTGAATCCAAATATGAAAAAACTGATGGATGAACTGGAAAACTTTAAAACAAACATTATAGTTCAATTAACCTCCACCATTTATGGATTGCAAGCTAAAACAAATGCTAAAACTAAACCATTAGCTATGTATTGTCCTAGATGTAGGAAAAAGCATTCAATAAGAGATTGTACTCTGGATAAAACAGAAATGTGTCTTATTTGTGAATCTAGGGTCCATGAGAGTAATACTTGTTCTCTTCTTCCATTTATAAAAAATCAGCTTAAACAAACCAGCACTCCATCCATATCAGAAGAAGTAAACGTTATCTAGAGACAACCTAGCCAAGGGAAGTTCATGCCAAGGTCATCTCATAATCCTTGGATGATGCCATGGGCTGCTCAGTCAATACCAAAAAGTTGGGGATAACCACCTTGGGCCCCTCAACCAACTTGGAATTCCCAGGATTGGGAAGGACAATCTTGGTATGCTCAAGGACACCAAAAACCATGGTCTATTCAAAGTAACCCATATGCTTGGTCACAACCTAGGTGGAGCCATAATAACTATGCTCATGGGAAGACATATCCCAATCATAATCAATAAGTCATAATGGGTTCCCCAGCACAAAATTGATAAACTCAAAATTTGGTTCAAACACAAATACCAGCACAACCAATTGCTAATCCCATAAACAAACAAACAACTCTTGTCTATGGGACAGAACAAAAAAAACCAGTTGATCTTAATGCCATGGATTGTAAAGGTATTCAAAATTGATCTAGAAAAATAATTAACAATCCACCTGTTATAATTATTGAAATGACAGAAGAAACTAAAACCCCTAATGTGGTTGTTCCCAAGAAGGATGAAAAAGAAAAAGATAAGGAGCCAGATAACAACTCTACTGAAACTCCATTTCTAGAGAGATTTAAAGAAGTTATAAGGACCAATGAATCTGAGTTGGTATAGGAGTTGAGGAAATTAAATATTGAAATACCATTATTACAAGCAATCAAGGACATTCCGGAGTTGAAAAAGTTAATTAAAATTCTATGTTTAAGAAGACCTAGAAGGAAAAAGCAGTACCCCAGGACTATTAAGGTAGATGGGAAACTTGTTGATTTATTAGCATGAAAAATCTTACTTCCCAAATACGAAGATCCTGGAAATCATGTTATTTCTATCTCTATAGGGAATAAAGATATACATAATGTTTTGGTTGATTTGGGAGCAGTTATAAATGTGATGATATTGGACACTTTGAAAACATTACCATTAACAGGTATACAACCTACTAGCACCATATTCCAGATGGCAGACTAGTCTTTAGCAAAACCAGAAGGATTTATTGAAGATGTAACAGTTATGGTGGAGTCACGGGAATATCCAGTGGACTTCCTTATATTGCAGCCAAAAGGTAAAACACTTGATTATCCCATTATTTTGGGCAGACCATGGTTAGCTACAGTTGTTGCCTTAATTAATTACAGATTAGGTGATATGACTATCTCAAATGGTAAGAATTCTAAGAAAATTTCCTTATATCCCTCTGCATGACCTTTTATTGATAATCAAGAACAATTATGGGTTGATGATCCTGATACTAATAAGCAAAATTTGTCTTCTTTGGCTATGATAATGTTGCAAGATAACGTACAGGAGATGGAGGATATGTTTAATCAAACCTTGAACGAACACCAATTGTCCTTGAAAGAATCGGGGATAGTTTTGAAACCTTCAAAATTGGTTCTTGAACCATCATATTTAGTTCTGGGATACTCGCTTTTAGTTCCAGAACCTGCAGATTTAGTTTTAGAACCATTAGATTTGGTTATGAAACATTCACATTTATCTCCGGAACCATAACAACAAAAATCCCATACAAATGTAAATAATTTCACTCTTGGGGGACAAGATTTCTCTTAGGGAGGAGAAGAAATAGCTATGGAATAATTATCTTCAATTTCAAAGATATCAGGAAATGGTGAGGAATTTCTAGAAAATAGCAGTGACGAGGAGTTTGACCTACAATAAGATAAGTATCATAACTCTTCCTACTGTCCTTTGTCTAGTATTCTTTCTCAAGGGAATTTTGGAGATATTACTACATATCATATGTTATTACCATATCCATGTCCACTAAACACATTAATGGAACCCTTTTAACAAATTAATTCATTACACACTAGAACCAAACATGTTGAGAATCAACCGGGTAAAATTTTGAACATTAATAACTGGTTGAAGAATGATGAAGAAGCTAAATTTTTTGATGTTCTGAAAGATCATACTAGATATTTTTCTTGGGACTATAAAGATATGAAAGGAATCCATCCAATTATTTGCATCCATCACATCTATATTGAAAACATTAAACTAGTTAGGAAACCTCAGAGAAGGATTAATCCATCCTTAAGGGACATAGTCAAGCAAGAAATTGAAAAACTATTACAAGTAGGTTTTATCTACCCTATCTCATATAGTCAATGGGTGTGTCCTCTTGCAATTATGCCTAAAAATAACATAAAATGGAGAATTTATGTTGATTATAGGGAACTGAACATAGCCACATTGAGAGATTATTTTCCCTTGACATTCATAGATTAAGTTTTAGATAACCTTGCAGGTAAACAATACTTTTCTTTCATGGATAGATTTAGTGGATATAATCAAATCAAAGTTGTTGCTGAGGATCAATAAAAAACTACCTTTACTTGTCCATGGGGTACCTTTTCCTATAAGGTATTGCCATTTGGACTATGTAATGCTCCAGCAACCTTCCAAAGTGTTGTATTAGCAATTTTAGTAGACGTAACAAATGATTGTGTAGAGGTATACATGGATGACTTTACTATGCATGGAGATACATTTAATAATGCTTTGAGGAATTTGGACAGATTATTAACAAGATGTGAGCAACACCATTTGTCTCTTAGTCATAAGAAATGCTTGATGATGGTCAATAAGGGGATTGTATTAAGACACCACATTTCAAAAAGAGGAATTTAGGTTGACCAAAAAAAAATTAGGATTATTTTGAACTTACCTATTCCTCAAGCCCCCATAGATATCAAGTCATTTTTAGGGCATGTTGCATAGTATAGGTGTTTTTTCAAGTATTTTAGTAAAATTGTTTCCCCCATGTTTAGTTTACTTACTAAGGATTGCAAATTTTGTTGGGATAAAAAGTTTCAACATGATTTTGAAGAAATTAAAGAAAAATTAATCACTTCCCCAATATTGAGAGGACCTAATTGGGAGAAACCTTTTCACATCCAAATAGATGCCTCAAATAACTCAATTGGTGCAGTTTTGGGACATAAAGATGAAGAAGGGAAAATGTATGATATCTACTACCTTAGTAAAAACCTTACTTCCACTGAAAGAAATTACACTACCACTGAAAAATAATTCCTTCTTGTGATCTATGCAATTAATAAGTTCATACATTATATTACATGGTACAAAATATTTGTACATACATATCACTCAGTAATTAGATACTTAATAAAAAAACTAGTGGTTGGAGGTAGGACAATTAGATCGTTATTACTTTTACAAGAATTTGATATTACCATAGTAGATAATCCTAGAAAATCTAATGTGGTAGCTAATTTCTTGTCAAGATTGACCACTACATGGGAGCAAGTTCCAGTTAAGGAAAAATTTCCAGATGAACAATTGTTTGTTATTTCAACTGATACACCATGGTTTGCTGATATGAAAATTTATATTGCAACAGGGAAGTTTCCTCCTTCTTTCACTAAGAAAAAAATGAAAAAGTTAATCAAAACCAGTGCACAATTTAAATGGTTAAATGGAATGTTATTTAAATGTGGTCCTAATTTGGTTTTACGCAGGTGTGTGAGAGAAGATGAAACCTTTGACATACTCAGGGCATGTCATGATGAACCAAGTGGAGGACACTTTTCAGTGAAAAGAACAACTCACAAGATACTTGGCATTGGCTATTATCGACCATATCTATATAAAGATGTGAAGAGATATATCAAGCAGTGTGACCCTTGTCAAAGGATGGGACAACCAACCTTTACCAATGAAATGCCTCTGCAACCTAGAGTAGTGATTGAACCATTTGAAAGGTAGGGGCTAGATTTTGTTAGTCCCTTTAGTCCTCCATCACAGGGAAAGGAGAACATTCTCATGTGTACTGATTATGTGAAAAAGTGGGCAGAGGTGTAGGCTTTAACAAATGCCACTGAAGAAGCAGTTGCTGATTTAATTTGGCACAAAATTATAATGAAGTTTGGTGTACCAAGAAGTATATTTTTAGATCAGGGGCCACAGTTCATGTCTCACATGATCTAGACCTTCATAATGTACTATCGGATTAATCATAAGAAGTCATCTCCCTATCACCCACAATCAAATGGACAAGTAGAAGCAACAAACATAGAATTGGAAAACATCCTTACCAAAATAGTTGAATCAGGTAGAGGAGATTGGGTAAAGAGACTACCTAATGCAATCTGGGCTTATAATACAACTTGAAAGACTACAACAGGGTTTTCACCATATGATTTAGTATATGGGAAAAATCCCTTGTTACCTATTGAATTTGAACTACAAACATTAAGGACAACAACTAAAGTGGGTATTGAGTTGGATGTAGCTCAAAAGGAAATAATTCTTCAACTCAATGAATTGGATGAATTGAGAATGGAAGCACTTCAATAGACAGAGATAATCCAAGACCAATGGAAGCAATGACCTGACACACATATTAAGAAAAGGTAATTCAAGGTAGGAGATTGGGCATTACTGTTTGATTCCAAGTACCAGCAATTCAAAGGAAAGTTGAGAACCATATGGTCAGAACCCTATCATATTGAGAATATATTTGACAATGGATCTATTCAACTACTTTCCATTGATGGCAACAGAAGGACACTTTTGGTCAATGGACATAGGCTAAAACTTTATAGGAAGCCTCCTACTAGGGATGAATTCTTGAAGCAGATTGAAGCGGAAAAATAATTTGATCACATGGAAGAATCCATTTCTTCCAAAAGGATCAAATAATCATATGCATAGATCCAAAATAAAGGGAAGACAATGAAAACCAACAAATGACGTTCTCTTCCTCAAAAAAATTAAATTAAATTAAATTAAATTAAAAAGGAAAGGAATGAAAACCAGTAAATGGCGTTCTCTTCCCCAAAAAAATTCTCTTAGAGATCAATTGAAAACCAGCAATGGTAGTTTATCTCCTCAATAAATGGCTAATGCAAAATAAAAAGATTTTTTTTGAATTGCAGCTGTCTTTTCTAACTGTTTTTACTTTTTTCACTTTTAGGAATGATGAGTCATCAAGACGGAGGGATTACATCAGCAAGGACAGTAATTATTTCTTGAACTTATTAAAGGTTAGATTAAAAGTTCACATGTGTGATTAAATTTGATTTAAAAGTTGGTATGATGAGTCATTTATTGCACATTATGATTAAAAATAAGTAATCATAAGGATGATTTCAGTGGAACAAAAAGTAGCGGCGTATTTGTAATGAGCTATAATTTAGGTGGAATAAACAAATTTGAGAAGTAGTTGTAGACTAACTTCAAGGGAGAAGCAGAAGAATTATATTTGAATTCCACAACTAAGCACAACGGTTCCGCAGCCAAGCACAATAGTTCTGCAGCTAAACCCAATTGTTCCTCAGCTAAATCCAAGAGTTCTATAGCCAATTCGGATAGAGTAATAATTTGAAGAAGGAATAATTTGAATCATCATCTTTTCCATGGGGATTAAAAAATTCAGAACCAGAGGATGATACCCAACTTCTTGCAGATGAAGAAGTGGCAACCATTTTTGAACAAACAGGGTGGTTAAAATTCCTGAAAATGTTCTCGAATTACTATAGAAATATGGTAATATAATTTGTTATAAATTTAGAAGAATCGAGAAAAAATGTTAGAAATATTGTAATTCCTTTTTTTGTGAATACAATGAGCAGTGTGTCTGGAATACCAATTTTGCATGTCCAAAATCCTGTCAAGGGAACCCTTAAAGATCTGGTGGAAACCTTGATACATGAGGGGGAATCTGAACCCCAATATATCTATAACACCAATAAATTCATAAAGGGGGTCGGAAGAGCCAACTTTCCCCTAACCCTTTGATAGGGTAGCATTTTGGGTAGTTAAGTATCTAACTTGTGATGGTCAATTTGGAATTGTAGGAAGAGAGATCCTTAAGATGCTAATATATCTTAGGTATGGGAATTCAAAACCATAATATATAGTAAATCTTTCTGGATTCCTTTTTTACTCCATTCAAAAAATGGCCTAGAGCTATTCCTGGGGTGTTGGAACAATCAGACATACTGGGTTAGTCCATTTAGTATGCCAACACCACTTTCTTTCAAATAAAAATGGAGAAGAAACATGGGAAAAGTTTCTTAAGAAGTTTAAGCAAAACCCTAATATTATCAGGAGGGGAATACTAACCCCTTTTTCTCCTACAAGTACTTTGGATATTGATGCCCCTGTAGAGGAAAATAAGGAAATAGGTGGGGAGAATTTACCAAAAATATGAATATCTGGAAGAAGGATTAAAGTTGCAGAACCTACTATACATTTAAAAGAAACTCCTTCCTCTACAGCAGTGGTAGGAGAGCTAATTTTTGTCTCTGACATT
Organism: Taxus chinensis; assembly: GCA_019776745.2. Lineage (NCBI taxonomy): Eukaryota > Viridiplantae > Streptophyta > Pinopsida > Cupressales > Taxaceae > Taxus > Taxus chinensis. Next base: position 152,656,334 of record CM034146.1, on the reverse strand, counting down.
GACAGTTCACCTAAGCTATAACATGAAGTGAAAATTAGAAGAAGCTCTAGCAGGAAACCCACTTCTGGAAATTTTCAAGCTCCTCAAAGAAGAATGGAAGTGTCATCTCCCACAAATTTAATCTAGAGTTTGGAAAGAGAAAAAAAAATTGCACGCTAATTCCTCGGATCAATGAAAAACATAAGTCCATTTGGATGGGAATGAGAATAAGGCCTCCTCTCCTTCTCACTCCCATGTCTCCATGGAAAAATATAGAGCCTCAAGATCCCAATCAATTTGAGGAATGGCTGAGGAAAGTAGAAGCAGTATCAAGGTATAGTACTTCTAAACTAAAACACTAGGATATTCAGTTTCAGCCATTTGACCTGAGCAATCAATTGGAATGCAAAATCCACAACCCAAGATTTGAAGAGTAAAGTTTGTAAGGGGACCTACAAACAAGTAAGTATGGGGGAGATGATAAGGCCAAAATATGTCTCGTTAATGTTCAATAAATGATCTTATTTTACTCTCCTTTTTATCAAGTTTGACTACATTTTGTGACTTTTGTTTGATCTAATATAAGTTAGGATGTAATTTTAAATATTTTTTGGAAAGTAGTTCTAACGTTTAAAAACTTTGTAATTCCTAACAAAGTGTGTGGAAAATTAGTTTTTGCAATAAAAAAGTTCACAATCAGTCATAAGAAAGAAGTATGAAGCGATCAACATGTTTTTGGGAGCATTTGCTTCAATACAGCTTAGTTCTGGAACTTTTAGAATTAGTTCTAGAACTCCATAACATAATTATGAGATCTATTACTTAGTTCCATAACTTTCAGACTTAGTTCCGGAACTCCAACACTTAGTTCCGGAACTCTAGTAATTAGTTCTGGAACTCCTGCGTTTAGCTCCGGAACTTTCATGGTTAGATCTAGAACGGTCCCCTTTAGTTTCGGAACTTCTCCAAAGTTCCGAAACCAATGGGGATATTTTTATTTTGACGACATTCGATGATAAAACAATCAATGAGCCTTTCAATCAGGAGCAGATCAGAAGATTTCTGATTCTTCATACTCGAAGATCCAGGGATAACTTATCAAATAGATGTTCATCCAGCAAGGTTCCAAATTCAACATCTATTTTGTGCATTATTGGTTCCATCTAAATCAGTAGAACAGCTATGTCCATAAATGCATCTTTAGATGAAATATATAAATAAATACCTGTACATATATTTAGAATATACATATGCACATATAGATATCCATAGAGACAGTTTTAGAGATATAGAGAGATAAAATAAGTTTTTGTAATGCAGAACATTTTAACAATAAAATAGACATTTTTTTTTGAGAGAATATTAAGTTTTCAAATCCTAGTTCAAGGTGGAGCAAGGGCCCACTCCTCCAAGAACCAGGATCCTTATTTTATTGGTATTTATTTCTAAAGCAAATCGTGTAGATCTATAGATGTTTTTTATTCTTTAAGTTGAACTTTGTCGTATACTTGTTCCTACAAGTGTTATAAACTATATTCTTATTTCCTTATAAGCCTTTTTTACAGCACTTTCAAACTGTGTGTTTATTTCTAAGAAAAATTTGTTTACTTTTGTATTATGTATTTATTTCCGGCAATCTATTTACTTCTAAATGAGTGTTTATTTCTAGCAGTTTATTCTAGCAATGAGTGTTTATTTCAGCAAGTTTCTTGTAGTATAAATATAATAAGGCTTTGGCCATGGAACTCTAAGGACACTACAAAACCCCCCAAAAAATAGAATAAGAACCTACAATTAATTACTAAATCACTCGGATTCTTCTTGTTGCATATAGCTTCAGGCACACCCCTAGTTTGAATATGAAATCAACAAAGATTTGATTAAATGAAGGTAAAAATGACACCCATCAATATGGCCACAAAGGTCGCAACACGGTTAGCAGGTTGTAAGTTGGGTGCCTCTGAAATATGGAATGAGGTAAATTGGCGTTGATTGAACATAGTGCGAGAAATTGCAAACAAAACATACTACAACATCGCTGGATACATTGCAAAAATCTTGGTAGGTGAGGCACGCATCCAGGAAGATAAAGGTGAGGATATTACTAGGGGCATCATTCTTCTATTGCTTGTTTTCAATGATTTTGGTGTACCTGATGGACCAAGGCAAAATGTATGGGAAATTCCCTTGGAAAATAAGTCTCTAGTAAAGAAGTTTTCAAAGTATATATTGAGTGGCTCTATTTCTATCACATACAAGGAGCGCTAGAAAAAGTGGTTTAGGTGGTTGCGCTGGGCATTTGAAGGGGAGTGACACATTCCATGTGAACTTCTTATAGTGTTGGATGGCCAAGTAGATTTCGTCATTTACCGGTACTTTAGTTTGGGACGGTTTCATAAGACTAGCGAGAAGAGCCCATGGTGTAAGTTACCTTTCACATTTACTACATATTATTTTAAGGATTCTGTCAACATGTTTCATAATGCACACAAAATAAGGTTTGACATTGATGAGGTAGACGTGGATATTCATATCTTGCGCAAGACCTATGTATGGCCAAACAAGGAAGTGTATGTCGAAATTCTTGAAACAAATAACATTGATAACCCCAAAGGCCATGGTTGTAGGGAAGATTGAACTAACATGTGTCTTTGTATACCTTAGGTTGTACTTCAAAGATGGAAAGGTGAGGACATAGCATTGTCGGGTCCCCTAAAGAATAAATGGAATGTGGGCACAACAAGGCCAGTTGAACCTGCACCCCCCACTTAGGAACACAGGTGGTTCATTAGCTAGGCAATATCCTAGCACGTGGGTTCATATTGAGGTAATTAAAATTAGTAAAATTAAATTCATATATCGGTAGACATGAAGGGGTGAAAGGGTTTAATTTATTAATGTTTTGAATAAGGTATTGGGGGTAGGTTAGAGAGGTGGGCCAAAGGAAAGGGAGGTTTAATTTTAATATTAAACTAAAACATTTGAACCCTAGATTTTAAAATTAAATACCTTAAAATTGAAAAAGGAGTGTGGTCATAAATTAAATTATAATCTCTTTTTAATAAATAAATCTCAATTAAGAGATTCTTAACCAAGAAATAATAAGATGGTAGAAAACTAGGATTGAGTATGCTTTTCAACACAAGGGATATAATTTCACCTTCTTAATTATTTGAAGAACTATTGATAAATGATTAAAACTTCACATATATAAGGAGATTTTTTATAGGTCTTCAAACTATCTTTCGAGAGGAAATGCATATTAAAAAAAAATGAGTGAGAAATATAATATATATTTTTTCTAATATATTAGGGTAGAAATAAAAAGGGGTAAATAAAATTGTAATTGAAAAATGGGTAAGTAAGCTACATGGAAAAATAGGGGGTATTTTAATTTTAACAATTGAATAATTAGAGGTAGAAACTAGAATTAAGGGTATTCTTTAATACCCTTCGAACGCACGTGCTATACCATACTTTTACTAAGTGAGACCCCCGTGCTTAGGAAGAAGCAATACCTACAATCTTAGATAATGTTCTGGAGCAGAAGGAAGAGGAATAAGATGATAACACAAAGGTCAATCACAAACGAAGGATTCTACATAGAAGGTGTATGTCTAGGGATGTTAGTGCTAGGACTTCACAACCATTGAGGAGGTCACCACGGGTCACTCTAGTAAAGAATGTTGAAGAGAAAAGGAAGAAGCACCAAAAATATGTATCGGTAAGATATAGCGAGGAGGAGAAGTCCTCTCGACAGAGCGCGTAACAAGACGTGGCCACTCCAAGTCTAGAAATGTAGGATGATGAGGACATAGGTGATATAATAGTCTATGAGGAAGTTGTTCCCAGTATAAGTGCCCAGGAACCTGACGAAGACCAAAGCAGTGTTGGTGGAGATAAAAAGATCAGTGTACATCTTGCGTGTGAAGGAAAGGAAACGGAGGAAGGAGAAGAAGTTGAACAGAGTGTGGGCGCTAAGGCACAACAGGATGTAGGCATCCCTAGACAAGAGGACGTCAGAGAGCACACCATTAGAAACAAAGAAGAGGAAGATGTAGTATGGACTCAGAACTTGGGATATACAGATGACGCGACTAATATTATTCGTGCCCAATTTCAGAGTACCTTTCCCATGGAATAATTATATGGCTAGGATTTAATGGACCCATAAATGGTGATAATGCACACTCGTAAATAGTTATCTTGGATCATACAGACTCACACGAATGAGCTTGACTTTGAAATTTGTGAGGATTCATGTGTGTCACATAGAATGAGGAGGGTGCCACATACCCACTATATTACTTTGAAACCCACACAGTTGTCCGATGAGTAGATAAGCAATGCACTTTTTAAAGTATCTACAGAAGTTGTGTGCCATAACATTAATAAAGTGTCAACTATAAGAGTGTTTTTGGATGATAAGAGGGATAAGGACACAGAAGTAAAGCACCTTATAGAAGAAAAGGAGAATGTTGAGGTAGAAACACATACAGTTCTTAAGATGGTTGAACAAATTGCTGATGAAATTATGGAGAAATGACCTGATTTGCAAGCTAAGGTATCAAAAGGGTTTTTGTGTGCTCTTAATTATTTGCGCACAACATCCCACTTTCTTTTATAAGAGGGGCCAATATTCCTACCGAGACTAAAGGATGTTGTAGAAGAAGCAATGAGAGCTCAAGTTGTCATTGCAAGGAAAATTTTTAGTTACGAGTCCATTATACATGCTTTAAAAGGTGAATTGAAGAAAGAGGATCTGGCATTAACTATGTGAGCAACACCAGATGTAATTATCAAGACAAGGACTCTAGTATAAGAAGATGAGGTTCTTCAAGTGGCCAAGAGTGGAACACTTTGGTGCATGGAGAGAATTACACTGGTAGAAACTAAGTGTGACGTCCTTGAGGCTGCCAGAACTCTGCACAATGAAAGAATTAAGGAAATTTGGAAGCTCATCGCAGATAAGATGGACATGATGGAAGGTATGATCTCGGGCATGGATAATATTCTCATGATTTTATAGAATGAAGGCAGTAAGATGACTCTTGATGAGTTAGATAGAGGCAGAAGTTATAGATATTCTGGATAAGACAAATAAAGCATTGAATGATGGGTATGCATTGGAGGCAGAATTCCAGAGTGAGTATCTAGAGTTGATTCTGTTAGTGGAAGAGAAAGGCATCGAGTAGCCTTCCAATATTTTTACATGTAATTACCTATTATTTCATTCGTTATTCTTTATTATTTGAGATATAAGCTGTTATTACCCATTGTCGGGGGTGGAAATGATTTTAGTGTGGGGTAATGTTGAGCTAAGGAAGTACAACTTAAGGATGAAAGCGCATAGGGTTTTGGCACATAGACAGGGCACACAGGAGCATGTGGAAATATAGCAAAACAGGGCACGCCTAGGAACACGTGGAAACAAGACAGCCATTTTCAGCCTGAGGCTATATTTTGACTTGGAGTGCTAAGAAAATAATTATACAAAGACTTGCAGACCACACCAAGGTTATTTTGGGAATAACAGAACTTTGAGCACCATGTAGAGTTTTGGGCTAATAATAGGATTTGTACTTAAGAGTTAACTTTAGAAGATCTATTATTAGCACTTGCATGCTTTTGTATTCTCTTGTAAAAGCACATGGCTATTATTAACATGTAGCCTATTTTTGGAAGGTGCATGGCTAGTGAAGGGAAAGTCCCCACCCCTATAAATATGTATTGATTTGCATGGTTTAGACACCCCCCTGATGTTTTGTAAAGTTATGTTGATGGTTTATATGTGCGTATGCCTCATCGTGACATTATTATGATGTATGAAGCTTCTATGTTTTACAGTATTTAATATAATGAGTCTTATTGGATGGATCTTGCTTTTGGATGTAACTAAATATGGATCTTATATGGTGAATCTGATTATAGTAGTTGTTGAGTTACTTCTTCATATGATTAGATCTAGATCTGGTTTATGCATTGTGGTTTGATTGATTATATGTTATGGATATGAATTGTACTTGCAATCATGCTAATATCTTGAACAAGCTACTCTAAAGAGAGACCTGACACCCTTGCATAGTGAGCACTCAATTTAGGCTGAGTGATGTGTCAGCGCGTCTTGAGCTATTTATAGTGAATTCTAGGCTACATCACTCCCGTGACTCTTTTTGCAATCACAGAGAGTACTCAAAAACCCCATTTTTAATATTATTGCCAAATTTCCCTTACCGACATCAATCACCCAACTAGCATCGGTCCATTACCAGTAGCCGACATTAGTTGCTCAACTGACATCGGTCTCTGAGACTAGTAATATATCCTAAACCAACAAGCTTATAACTTCCTCTAAACAACCAAGAACCTTACCCAGCTTTTCCTAAACCTCACCTACCGCCTTCGTTATACCTGGAAACCCAACCCAACCTATTAGCCATCTGGATTTAATTGTGACTTTCTCGTGTTAGATTAAATTTACTTATTGTATGTTATAGGAGATACCTCAATATTATCAACTACAGTAGGATGCATTCACTTACAATTTCTTCTTATATTGATTTGTTATAAACAGGGGATTGATAACCATTCAAGGAAGCATCATGGTTCCTGGATCTAGCCTTCGCTAGGCAGTCCTCTTCTAGTTTCTATTTAATATCATTTAGTGGTCTTGTTTTGTTTCTTATACAGGTCATTCCTCTTAACCAAAGGGAAGCTCTCTACAATTATCTTGGTCAACATTCTACGTGCGCACACCGTTTACATAATCACAGGTACACCTCATCGCCCTTACCTATTATTTGTTTTATCTCATACTTTACAGTGAAACAATGCCTTTAGGGCCTCAAACTACTAGAATATATAAGTTATATTGATATAAATATATTCAAAATTGTTAAAATAATCAACAATAACTAATTTTATTTCAATCATTATTATACGAATGTTTTAGGGTATATTTTAAGGGAAAAACTAAAAGACCAAATAAATAGGAGTGTTTTCCTTTGCGACCATGGTCAGGTGTAATGGTATATAGATGTAATCAATTTATAAATCTATCTTATGCTCTTACAAATGTAGATATATCTCCAACATGAAAATATATCTACCTCACTTTCGCTAACAACATCTTCATTGCATTGCTAGGATGTGAGCATTTTCACTTCTATAATGACTAGAGCAATTTTTTATTGGTTGTATGTCGAGAGCTAATGTCCCCGGTAAATCAATGCATTCCACCTATATTGTATTAATTATATTTAAAATTATTAAATTCGTTGCAACCTTACAATATGTGTTAAAATTTATTCTTAATATACCATGTTTTTCTATTCTAAAGTATTTTCTAGTTTCATTGTGTTAACAAATCTTTATCATTATTCAATTTTTATATTATTAAAATACACAATAATGTAATTATGATAATCCCAAACAGTTACAACACCATTAAAAAGTAGGGCTTTTCTAGGTTGGTAGCTATTAATACGGATTGCATATTCAACATACATTACATTAACAATTTCACTTGGCTTCGAATATATGATCCCATTCAAATCCACTTGTGTTGTACGCACCTCGTGCCACATGGGAGGCTTCATTAGAAAGATAATCCAAGACATCAATTTTCAAGCATGTTGTTGACAATTTTTTTTGCCATATATACCGAATACTTTGATAAGTTGTCACTTGTTTCTTCACACAATTTAAAAAGAATATGTGAGGCCAAAGATGAGTCACAACACTTAATATGTTCTCACATAGCTAAAGAAGTCGAAAAAACAATCATGTTATCAAAATTATAGGTGGACAATAGTAGTATGAAAAAAAAATCTATTGATGTAATCTGGAAGCAAAACAACAACCGAACACAAGAATACCATTGACTATGATAAGACAGAATGACGACAAATCTGAAATATCAAAATAAATTATAATATTAACATGAAACTGTTACAATCTCACCCATGAGATACTTCAACAAGACTATGGGAGAAACTTTACAATTACACCTCTTGATGGCTTCTTCAACACACCTTTAACTGATGGCTTCCTTCGCACACTTCCTACAATATTTCTCACTACTTCTTTCTATGCTAAATGAGGGGGGTGGCCTCTCTATTTATAGAACTTCCAGGCTTATCCATCCTATCTCTAAGATAGGATAAGAAATCCACTCTGACGAATCATATTCCATACCTTAACTCTTATCTGTACATGTAAGCTTATCTGTTAAGATAAGATAAACCTTATCATTTTACATGGGTTCCACATTTTTAGACTTTTTACAAATAAAATACACAAAATATTTATGACCTCACTCCTTGTCCTTATTACCAATATAATATTTCTAATTCCTAATCATGTAGACCCTACTTCTCTAATTACCCAAACTTTGACATTTTAACATTACCGGACCACTTACGACAAATATTTACTTTTTACAACATTCCTATTGTACTTTGACTGTTACCGTACTCCACATTATTGGCGGCACCGTACTGACGGCGCCGTTATCTTCTATCGGACGCTACTACTAATTACACTTAACAACATCCTATTCCTAATACATACATTAATGAAATAGAAATTTTGGAGGAAAATTTTAGTGTCGACATCTTCCCCCTTCCTAGCTTCTACTCCGTCCTCGGAGTAGACTATTCTGGTGCTTGGAAAATCTTCAACTTGTCGTGGTTGACCCATTTCGTAATGGGAGTGCCATCCAATTCCTCCAGTCGGTACGTACCATTTTCATGCACAGCTGCTATTTTGTAGGGCCCCATCCATTTTGGAAGAAATTTTCTCTGTCTTCTTTTTTTGTATCTGGAATCATATACTAGGACCAAGTCATTCACATGAAATGGAGACCATCGGATCTTTTGATCAAAGTATTCCTTCTGCTTCATTTTCTTCTTATGGCTTGTATCCTTTGCTATTTCCCTCATTTCCTCTAGCAAATGAAGATGTACCAACCTTTCTTTTACTGAATCACTTTCATCCATCCTTTCATTTTTCATAACTCTCACAGTGGGAATATCAAACTCAATAGGAAGAACTGGATCAATGCCATAGGCCAACTGAAATGGGGAGTATCCTGTTGCTGACTTTGATGTTGCCCTATATGCCCACAATGCTGCATGAATCCTTTTATCCCATTTATGTACCTGCAAGGCTGCATCTTTTGCTAGAATTTGACACAGCACAAAATTTGTTCGTTCCACCTGTCCATTTGTGCTTGGCTTGTATGTTGTTGCCTTCCTGTGCTTGATAGAAAACTTATTGACTAGGGCTTCTACCACCTCATTAATGAAGTGGCTTCCTTGATCTGTTACAATTTCTAATGGACAACCAAATCTGGTGACAATGCGTTCATATATGAACCTTGCCACTTCATCCATGGAAGCTGTTTTCAATGGCCTAGCTTCAACCCACTTGGTTAAATAATCTGTGGCAACTACAATATACTTATTTTGACGTGATGTAGTTGGAAGTGGACCTACAATGTCTATTCCCCATTTTTCAAAGGGACCAAGGGGAAGAATAGGACATAATGGAGCTGATGAAGTCTTACGGTTACCATGTGTTTGACAAATATCACATGTCTTACAATAATTATAACAATCTTTAAAAAGAGTGGGCCAGTGATAACCTGCATCCAAGATCCTTCTTGCTGTAAGTTGTCCAGAGAAGTGCCCTCCACATGTACCATTGTGGAATTCTTCTAGCAGCTCCTTTCCTTGATCACGTCCAACTGCCCTCTTGTACTGTCCATCAGGTCCTATTCGAAATAATGCTCCATGCAGAATAGAATATGGACGACTGGCTTGAGTAATCTTTCTCTTAGTCTTTGCATTGGCACCATCAGGAAACTTGAATTCATTCAGATAATTCCAAATATCTATGTATTCACTAGGGATTGTGTCAAGGGAGAACAATGCTGCATCGGGAAAATCATCATCATCACAAGATGATCCTAAACCATCATAGGCTCGAGAGAGTGCATCTGCATTGACATGCTTCTTTCCTGGCCTATCTATAATATCAAATTCAAATTCTTGTAGCAAAATTATCCATCTTGCTATCCTCCCTGATGGGTTAGGCTTATTGACAATATATTTCAGAGCCTGATGATCCGTTACAACTATAAATTTCTGCCCTAGCAAGTAATTTCTAAACTTCTTTACAGCAAAAATGATAGCCAGAGCCTCTTTTTCAGTTACAGTATAGTTTACCTCAGCACTGCTCATTTGTCTGCTCCCAAAGTAAATTGGATGTTCATTCCCATTTTCATCCTTTTGGCTCAAAGTACTACCTAGTGCTGCATCTGAGGCATCAGTGTACACAATGAATGGCTTGCTCCAATCTGGATTCTTCAAAACAGGTGAAGACACCAGGGCTTCCTTCAGTTGTCCAAAAGCTTCATGCGCCTTGTTTCCTGGTTCATAAGCAACATCCTTCTTCAAGAACTGGGTTAGTGGCTGTGCAATCTTTGAGAAATTCTTGATGAACCTTCTATAGTAACCCACATGGCCTAAAAATGATCTCAACTTACTTCTATTCATAGGAAATGGTAAATCTTTGATTTTTGAAACTTTATCAGGATCAGTACCAATACCATCTCTGGATACAACATGCCCTAACAAAACACCTTTAGAACATCCAAAGACACACTTTGTAGGGTTTAGTGAGGCTTGTGCTTCATCTAACCTTTGAAATGTTGTCTCCATCTGGTGCAGGTGGTCCAACTTGCTCCCATAGATGCAAAAATCATCCAGAAATACTCTGATGAAGGTCCCAATGTAGGGTTCGAACACCCTATTCATCAAACGCTGGAATGTTGCTGGAGCATTACACAACCCAAAAGGCATAACTCTATAAGCAAACGTTCCCCAAGGAGTGGTGAACGTGGTCTTCAGCTGATCTTTCTCTGCTATACGAACTTGGTTGTAGCCGCTATATCCATCAGCAAAACTATAGCACTCCTGGCCAGCTACTTCGTCCAAGATCTGATCTGAAAATGGAAGAGGGTAATGATCCTTCTTTGTTGCCTTATTGAGCTTCCTGTAATCAACACAAATGCGTAGCTTCCCATTCTTTTTTATTGAGATCACAATGGGAGAAACCCATTCTGAATTCTCCACAGCAAATATGAATCCTGCATCAAGCAACTTATCTATTTCTTCTTTTACAGTCTTGGAAAAATTAGGATTCATTCTATATGGCATTTGCTTTATAGGCTTAGCACCATCTACCAGCTCAATACAATGTTCTACCCAACTTACTTGACGGAGTTCCTTGTAATCAAAAGTGAATAGGTGTATGTACCTTCGAAAGAGCTGGAGGTAGGATTCCTTCTCACTCTCCATCACAGCATCACCAATCTTTATTTGTTGGAGACGATCATCAACTTCTTCTTCAGATAATTTTATGGGGTCATGAGTTGGTGTGACTGGCAGGATATCCATGACTGAAACATCCACCTCGCTTTCTTCATCTTCAGTGTCCACTTCACTGGTACTAGAGTAATCAGAGGATGTCCAATCATCAGTTTCATCACTTGAATCCACAGGTTCTACTTTATGATGTCGAGGGATCACGTTTATCTTCACCCTCTCTCTACCACGTCCAAGTGTCATGAAACCTTCATTCCAGTAGTTTCTTGCATGAACTCTCCTTAGCCATGGTCTTCCCAGCAGCATTGGGTACGCAACAGTACCATTTTTCATCACCTGAAAGTCTACCACACATACAACACCCATAACAGATATTGCCACATTTGAAACTACACCTTCTGGTTTAGTTTTTCCCTTATTTAATGACCTTAACATAAGTGTTGAAGGGCGATCAATTTTTAAACCCAACATATTCATTACAGACTCGGTCATTACATTAACTGCAGCACCTCCATCAACTAAGACATCATGAATTGAAATACCATTACATAATACCTCAGCTTGTGGAGCATAGGGATCTGCCTCTGCCTCCAAAACAGGGACCTCAACCTCCTTCCTTCTTCGAGCATTGAGTCCACCTCGCAACTCCCGCCTCTTCTCAGAAGACATAGCCAAGAGTTGACCATATGTAATATTTGCAGGCCTTTTGGACAGATCTTCCAAGATGGAGTATGGTCCTTGCCCCTGTGAAATCAGAAAATCCTGCACACCCAACTTTCTTCTCCTATGTTTCTTACTAGTTTCTTCTTTCATCTTCTTAGGATCATTTCCATCTTGATTATCTTTTTCTTTCTTTCTTTTTGTTACAAACACATCTACTTCATTATTTCTGCTCTTATCTACTACATCAAAAGAATTCACAGGTGCTTTTCCTTTATCATTATCTCCCTTACCAGATGTAGAAGCTCTATCTGGACAATTATACTTATAATGACCCTTTTTATAACAACCATAACAAACAACTTCAGAAATATTTCTCTTTGGACCTCTATCTCCTCCCTGAGAACTAAATTCCTTTCCTTGAAGAAGATTAATAGTTAACTGACCCATCTTTTTGAGCAGATCTTCATACTCAGTAGATGTATTAGGAGAAATATTTGTGCTCACCGGGAGTGGTTGTGGATTCAGGACCAAAGGTGCTGGTGTAGGCTCTACTTTAGCAACAATTTCTTTGGGCTCCTCTTCCATGCTTTCTTCTTGCCTTCTTGCAATCTCCTTTGCTTGTTCAATGGTAGCTGGGCGGTCATACTTCACTCGTTGTCTGATCTCCGGCTTCATCCCAAGAATGAAGTGCTTACAGAGGAGATTATCCACGCCATTCATCAACCCATCCGCTAGTCCTTCCTTCCGGATCTGGGCATCGAGCTTCCTCCTTAGCTCTAGAACACGAGCATGATAATCCCTTATCTTCTCCTTCTCTCCTTGGGATAGCTTTGTGATCTCGATCATGAGATCTGCATATTTCTGTTGTTCACCAAATTCTTCAAGAAAACTTTCGGTTAATAAATCCCATGAATTTTTCACATTATCACCTAGTGTTTCAAACCACCTAAGTGCTGAACCATCCAAAAAGGTAGGAAAAAATTCAGTCCATTGTTCCCTTCTTATAAGGCCATTACAAATACAAGATCGTTTAAACTCTTGAATGAAAGAAGAAGCATCTTCATTAGATTGAGCTGAAAAAACAGGAATCTTTCCCATTTTCAAAAGTAACCACCGTGAAATACCAACCCACAAGTACAATTAACAAGACTTATGTGCACAAATAATTGGAATCACTATACTAGAAAGTGACTTTACACCTTTCTACAGTAAAATAGAAATGACCACGGTAAACTATGGTAAAACTTGACTTACTACGGTAAAAACTGACTTTACTGTGGTAAACACTATTCACGGTAAAAAGTGAAGTTACTGCGGTAAATACTATTCACGGTAAAAAGTGACTTTACTGCGGTAATTACTATTCCCAGCAAAAAGGACTTTACCAGGGTAACTACTATTCATGGCAAAAATGACTTTAACATGGTAACTACTATTCACGGTAAAAATGACTTTACCATGGTAACTACTATGCACAGTAAAAACAAGGTTACCCTCCAATTAATTTTTGCCTAAGTGGGAATATCTCTCCAGAAAATCCACCAACGAGGAATGGTCCCGGCAACGGAACCAAAATGTCATCACCAATCCGGCACTATGATAATTCTTCACCGGGAACTCCTCGTGCTATGATTATTTACTAATGCACAGACTTTAGTTTGGTGGATGTAATCTGGAAGCAAAACAACAACCGAACACAAGAATACCATTGACTATGATAAGACAGAATGACGACAAATCTGAAATATCAAAATAAATTATAATATTAACATGAAACTGTTACAATCTCACCCATGAGATACTTCAACAAGACTATGGGAGAAACTTTACAATTACACCTCTTGATGGCTTCTTCAACACACCTTTAACTGATGGCTTCCTTCGCACACTTCCTACAATATTTCTCACTACTTCTTTCTATGCTAAATGAGGGGGGTGGCCTCTCTATTTATAGAACTTCCAGGCTTATCCATCCTATCTCTAAGATAGGATAAGAAATCCACTCTGACGAATCATATTCCATACCTTAACTCTTATCTGTACATGTAAGCTTATCTGTTAAGATAAGATAAACCTTATCATTTTACATGGGTTCCACATTTTTAGACTTTTTACAAATAAAATACACAAAATATTTATGACCTCACTCCTTGTCCTTATTACCAATATAATATTTCTAATTCCTAATCATGTAGACCCTACTTCTCTAATTACCCAAACTTTGACATTTTAACATTACCGGACCACTTACGACAAATATTTACTTTTTACAACATTCCTATTGTACTTTGACTGTTACCGTACTCCACATTATTGGCGGCACCGTACTGACGGCGCCGTTATCTTCTATCGGACGCTACTACTAATTACACTTAACAACATCCTATTCCTAATACATACATTAATGAAATAGAAATTTTGGAGGAAAATTTTGTGATAATAACACTATCGACAAAAAAGTTGATTTAATCATTGAGAGTATTGTATAATAACGAATTACTTTCAGAGTTATCACGAGAGTATGTTGCCTCAAATATTTACACATCATACCCTTGTTCTCCTTCCACCAAGTTGCACAAATGATAGGTGGTCCTTATGTGACTTATCAAAAGAGAGGAGAATCGTCTAATTTGTCTCCAACATGTTCCCTTCCTATGTAATTCTTCTTCCTTTCTCCTCTTCTTCATCACTTTACTTTGTCATATGGTATTTCTCTTTTGGTCCTCACTATCAACGTCCCAATTGCACTACTAGAGTATGATTGCTAACTTATTCGGTATGTGTAAATCTTGACGAGTAAAGTAAAGAGGACAAACGAAAAATGTAGTGGTCAATTCTTAGACGTCGATTGCTAAAAAGAATCCGGAAAGTTTTTTTTGGGTGTGAAAAAGGGTAGCCGCTAAAAATATAAGCGTCATAAAGGGGAGTTTTCCATGACGGGTGGTTTACTCGTGTCCTGTGGGAAATTTGGTTGTATGCAAAATGACTGCGTCCTCCTAATTGTTGACGCGAAAAAATTGGCGATTAAATGTAGGGTGTTTAAAATCGTCAATAGACGCGGAACTGAGTCATGAAATCAAAGCCCATGGTTATCGCGATTTGACGGGTGATTTTCTGTTGTCCCGCGCTTATCGCAATTTGACGGGTGATTTTCTGTTGTCCTGCGGTTATCACGATTTGAACTCGTCAAAACAAATGCAAATCAAATGTATGGAAAGTGACGATTATATGATATATTATAAATTACGACTGGAGGTTTCTGATGGGTGATAGTGACTCCAACGGTTGCACACGCCTTCTTAGTTTTTAAAGAGTAACTCGTTGGTACATTTTGTGCACTTAAATTTCAACAGGTTCAAACGGTGCACTATTGAATACGAGCATTTAGTCTTCACCAACTCACTATGTGCAAATGTTAAATATGTGTGTGACTTTATATCCTATATTATCTCGTGTTGTAATTGTCTAAATATTGATTGTACTTGTTAGATGGCCTTTCACACAAATAGGGTTGGTATTGAAGAAGTTAAAGTTGAAAGAGTGAAGGTGAAATAGTAAAGGAGAGGCGGTAATGAAGAAGGGGGAAAAAATTGTGAAGGGGGGAAAACTATTGGAGGTAACATAGGTGATCTTCTTCTGACTTTAGGTAAGCTACATATGGATGACTTGTTGTTTTTGCGAGCTGCTATAACGAGACAACGGGTGCAAGGCACAACTCATTGAAGCAACTTACTCTAGAGATAGCTAAGAAAGAAATCTCTTGTTGTTCATTACTCTCAATGTCAGTAGTAGTTTTTTATTTTATTTTGTGGATAGTTATAGCTCATGACATTACGATAGAATTTCGTTTCCACTCTCTATGAAAAACTCTAAAGATAGGGACATATTTATTGAAAGTGATATCTCATGTAGACCCCAAGTACTAGTTATTGAATTTGATAGCCAAAAACCATGACAAGCACGGTGGTTTTTGTTGAACTAAAACAACCCAATAAAATTATAAACATGATGAAATAAAAATACTTCAAGATAGAAAAGCATGGCAAATCAAGAATAAATTTCGACACATTTGTTATGAACAACACTAGGTTACTTAAAAGTCTACTACAATAGCTCCCATTGTTGTTTAGACGTTCCTCCATTTTTTAATCACAATCCCATTTAGTCATTATTACTATGTAGTCATTGCCTTTGTTTACATTTACAATAATAAAGCTCTTTTAGTGCCCTCATAATAATTTGGCAATCCATTTGACATGTCTTAAAGAACCACACAATCTTGCCAAATCTCATCAACGATATATATAAAAAGGCACAATATTACATTTTCGATTCCGGAAATGAAATTGTCCTTAAAGATACACGATGACGGGTGATTGCAAAGCCCAAGCCTTGTTTTAATGCATTAAAGACATTCTTATCAAGGAAAATATTGTAAATAATATGATGAGTATATTTTCCTCCTAATTAAACACAACATTGTTAGTGGATTGTTAGTGAATGGAAAGGGACATGGAGGCATCATGGTGTTAATCAAGGATGCATGGGGCAAAAATATCAGGATAGAGAAACAAGATGAAAACAAGCTGTACATCTAGATAAGAATAATGGAGAATAACAGTATCCTTAATGTAGTGCCCACATTTTACACACACAATTACAACAGTAAAATACTAGGATAAATTTTTTTGACTTACATTGCTCACTACACATAACATAGCATGGGCTTCAAGTATAGAAACTCGACTCGCAAACGACAATCACATAAGTCATCGACTCACATAGACACATGAAACACAACATAGGCATGTCGTGAAATGAACAATAACCAGATCGTATGAAGCCAAGAACACAGATGCTAATCAAACACCACGATCAATAAGATGAAAGCAATTCGCTAGAATAAATTTACATAAAACCTTTGCAAACAAATGAGCAGAAATATCATATATTATTATGGAACTCAATGCAATACATTGAGAATGGACCTTGCTTAAATAGACAAGGAATAACAATCTAAGAACCAGTCAAGGTCGTAGATCAAGCCATAAATCAAGGAAATAACTAGTCATCAAAGAACTAGTCAAGACCATATATTTAGGAGAGAACTAGACATCAAGGATCTAGTCAATAACATAGATCAAGGAAAAAACTAGTCAATACCATAGATCAAGGAAAGAACTATACCTAACAACTAGATAATATCTCCTGATATCTAAATAAGATAAAAGAAATATCCACACACATAAGTGGGTGAGGATAAATACAATAAAGGTAAATAAAGTACCCAGGTGAACATGAGCTAAGGTAAATACCTACTCTAACATGTCGATGCCACGGCCCACACCTTTCCCAATGAACAAATACTAGTAATGCCCCAACCACAGAAAGAAGACTCAAGGATAGGAAAACCCACAACACATTTTTTTCTTTAATTGTATTTTAGTTACGATTAACATTACAAGAACATTATTATGCAAGGATAAATTTCTCGTTTGTCCACCGACAGATTCTTAAGTTCATATCGCAGTTAAATTATCATTCACCCCTTGTAAGATGGTTTCTTATTCTTTACAAAAGTTTCCATAACTTGCATTCTTATTTGTCATAATTCAAAAGCATATAAAGTACTTAATTATCTTGTCCTTATGTTAAGAATCTTCTTCTCGAACATATATTCAATGTCTACCTTTTTACTCTTATACTCATGTGAATGTGACTTGGTGTCCATATAGCGATATTACGATTTAACGGAGATTTAAAATACAAGATAGCTTTTTACCACAAAACATTCCTCGATCACGGTACAGTTATTTCCATTTTGTTTCATATATGTATTTTGTTTTCTCGAAGGTTGAACACACCAAGGCAATTCATATTCTTTAAAACAAAAGAGTATTTTTAATCGAGATATAAGGTCTCCAAGAGAGGCATTATTCCGAACCTCAAATCCCATTTTTATTCTTATATGCTTTATTCTCTACGTCACGTTATGGCCTTATTACTAGCATTGTCTTGTAAAAGGAGTTACGAAATGGTTTGCCTAAACTCTTGAAGACATACATGATTAGGAGACTTGAAGCTACACACAAACCCTAAGTTAACATCCAAATCAACTGAAGTTTAGATCAATTCCCAGCTTCACCTAACGGTCTACCCCTCAACTAAATATCAGTTTTAAGTGAGAGGTCAATTTTATGTTAAACCACCTTCCAGAAAGGATCAAGGTGTTATGTTGAGAGAAATCAAGGTAACACATTTAGCTGAGCGGGGCTAAGGGGTTCATTAACAAGAGTATAAAACCTAGAACAACTAAGTCACAACCTCCATCTATGTCGTCTGGATCCAACAGGAATTTCACTCGATGAAGAACTTTAAATTTAAATCTATCTTCGGATGACAAGGTAGTCCACTAGGCTACAAAGGATGAGTTAGCTCTACGTACTCCAAGAGAAATTTGACTGTGTCGCTCCTATCCACCAGGTTTATGACAATGTCACAAAACATACTGATTAAGATGATAAACCCATTCTTGGGCTCTTGTTTACTCAAACTAGGAGATTTCCATCAAGTGCGTGGTTTAAGTTCACTCTACGGTTTTCAATGTCTTCTATGGTAAGGGGTATCACACATGAAGACAAGCTATGCTCTGATACTAAACAAGGATAGAGTGTTTCGATTAAATCCCTTTATTACATTTACAAAGTATGAATGCACAAGATGACGCGCTGATCATTTATTGAATATTGAATATGCACTACAAGATATTACTTAAAATTCATTTACCTTATATAAATATCAAACATTTTTACCATGTGTACTATGAATCAAAATTGAACCTAAGATTAAATGCACATTTCCTAGATGTCCTTGAAACTAGCATCTTATACATAACAAAAAATTATCAAATATAACCTTCTGTAACATGAGACTATATTATACATTTATTCTTCTAACAATGAACTATAGAAATTACAATGGTAATTAATGCATTACACAATGCCTTTACGTCATCATTCTTTCATCCTGCAAAAACCACGTGAGCAAGATATTAGCGATAAATCGTTGGCATGGCATCCACCCTAATCTAACATAATTATTATTTTTTAGTTTCCCAATTTACATATGATAATAATTACAATTTTCAATCGAAATAAAATTTTTAGAGACATATATTCATTACATTTCATTTTACTTCTTTTTGTAGCCTTGGAAAGAGAAAGAGAAGGGAAGAGAGAGAAAACACCATTTTGTCAAAAGTTATATTTCACACAACGAGTTACACTATAGAGTTTTAAATAGTTATTTGCATGTGTTAAAAGTTTCCAGGGTGGTTTGGTAACCCTACAAGGGTCCCGCAACTTTCTATTTTTACATTTTCTCACTCACTACAAAACGTTCAAAACGGCTCGGAGGCTAAGAAACCACATCCAAAAGTTATCTTCTAATGAGAACACACACCACGATCAACTTTCTACGTGTTCCCAGATATACCAAGAGTTCATAGCAACTGATGGAATTGGGAAAAAAAGTGAATGGTTTGCATTTGGCGGCTAGTTTTTCGGGGCCACTGGTCGTAGTTGGCCCAGTGAAAATTGAGCGAAAGTTAGCTCGAGGGCTCAGAAAACCACGTCCAAAATTGGCGTTCAATGGGTGAGCACGCAACAAGACACTTCCTACAAGTTCCCCTATATAAGGAGAATTCATCAGAGTCGACGGAACTGAGAACTAGAAAACCATTTTCAAACAACGACAAGTTTTCTGGAGTGACAAGTCGAAATTGGTCGAGTTTGACCTCGTCAAACTGTGACCAGAGGCCTACAAAATGGCTTTGCCAAACTATCCAAAAAAGTTCTTTTCCCTAAACTAAATGTTTCATGTAATTGTCTAGTATAAACACTAGAGGTTTGCGAAGACGGGAAATAATTTCTCTATCCAAGTTTCAAATGGTGTTTCAAAACGAAAGCCAACTTTCTAGATTTAACAACTTTCTACTTCTGTAAACCAGTGTAACAGGGCTCTTATAAGAGTGTCAAAAAGATCACATATATTTGTTCGGGGTCAATCCAGAGGTCAAGGTGACCCCTCACACAACAAGGCACACGAATGAAGCTTAACATCTCATTTTCAGAGTTACGAAGGGTACTTAATGAGTCTCTGAAAAATGTAAAAATTAACTTTTTAAACAGGGAGATGGTCAACATTATTACAAGGAAGTCAGTTTCGTCTGGTCGATAAAACAATATTGTAACGATCTAGTTGGGTAGGAAGTTTTCTAAATCACCTCAGAATGAGGGTGAAATTTCATGCTTTAATGCAAACGAGTTTATTTTGACTTCGTGAGTTACGACACGACATTTCATTGTTTTGCAACGAGTTGATAAAAACAATTAACTGTATTATAATCCTAATATTTAAAAAATTCTATTAAGTTGCAAAAGAGAACTAAAACACGAGAATTATGAGAGGTAAGGGAAGATGAACCATGCCTGGGAGGAACGGAGCCAGTTGAAACCACGGGATTCGGTTCAGCATCTCCCTTAAGAATTTTGTTGAACAGATAATGAGCATTCGCATTATTACCATTTTTCTTTTTCTCAAAATCCCCAAGCTTTCACAAAGAACCCATTTTGTTCCTTTTGCACCTGTGCAAGGAGACGAGTAAGATTTCTTTTCAAGCTGTGCAAATGTCCAAGGTTCTTGGTACTAACATTTCTGGCCAAGTCATCTAATACAGGGTAAGCCTCTTGCTCGAGATCTGCAACATTTGAATCCATATATGTACAAACCACCTCCAGAGCAATTTTCAGCACACAAAACTCAAACGGAAGCTCATGTTGCAGCCCATCTGCTGCTTCTGGGATAGGTAGCCAGCATCTAGGGGAACTTACAGAAGAAGTATCAGGATTTTCCTACTAGCCCATGAGATCTAATCCCTAAAGTTTTGATGATATTTTGTAAGGAAGTTGTTGCCTGAGTTGATCCACAGATTTAAGAACACCTTGGTTCAACAGATCAAGTAAGAATACCTTTTCAGTAATAACAATGGCCTTAATAAATTCCAAATTGACCACCATGGCTTTCTCCCTAGCTAAAATATTTGATGACTTAGAAAATACGGGGCCGAGGATCCTTAAATCCCTTACAAGAAAGGAAACGCACTTCATGAGACAACATTTATTTGAGGCATTCTAACAAATAGTTCACACGCCTTTTCCACAAATCCATTTTTCTCATACACTGCAATCATAACAAGTCATGAGGTTGCATTTCTTGTAGCATTTTGTCAAATAGCTTACAGGCTTCCACATTCGCATACATAACTACCAACATACTTACAACTCTAACCTCTGGAAAACAACATCTCTCCAAAAGCTTTGGTGGATCTCATACCCTACTCTAAGGCTCGTGTTTTGGCATAGGCCGGGAATACACGGGTAAAAGAAAACTCATCAGGTTGGAGACCGGTTTGTTGCATGCATGAAACAGTGTGACTGTCTCCTGAGGAAACCCATGTCTTCTATACACGATCGTAATTACCCATGCCCACCATTTTATTGTTTGCACAATACAGTAATCCCTATGTCTATAATTAAAAACACAGCCTCCCTCATGCCTGGTGGGTGCGCAGAATAGGTGTGGAGCTTCTTCCCATGGCGGCAGCTATTGTTTTCATTCAGCAATTAGACAGAAGAAAAATCCATAAGGAGGCCCCCCCTTTTTCCCTAAACCGCCCAATATTTCACGGGCTTTTTAATTTTAATTATTTTATTTTATTTATTTATTGAACTTGTTTGTTTTAACTAAAGAATATAAAAACTCTAAAACGAAACAAGTAATTAAAAAAAATCTTAATGGTAATCCAAAGATAGGAAAAAGGACATACCATCCTGGTGCAAAGACAAGTGGCACTACATTCTAGAATTGGCCATAACCATTACACCACATGAGCTCAGTGACTAGATATCCAAACAAACACATTTCCATGAAATGGTGGGATGCCAACAAAAATTGTCAACATGGGTGAAAGCATCCAAATCTTCTCATTAGAATAGGTATACATAAAAAAACAATACAATAGAAGACACGGTCAGCCAGGGTAGAACTAGTGGTAGGAGTTCAAAACCAGATGCAGGACAAGGACCGACCATGGCGTCACAACAAGAGACTGTCTTCTTTGCGTGGACTAAGGCAACCAATCCAAACAATAAAATCTCTAACCAAAATAATAATATTACTATTATTGTTACAACTTAATAATACTTTATTACTCGTATTAACAAGGACCAACATTTAAGCTTGACCAAAACAATAATAGCAGGAATCGACAATTTGAAAGAATAACTATTATTATGTAGGTGTTCCCTCTAGTTGGTCATGCCCCAACAACATCAAGTCATCCTTCAAACCACCTATCAAATTCGTGAAAGAGAATTGTTCCTTAACATGGTAATCGAAAAGGTGAAGCTAGCAAGGATCAACAGGACCACAACAACATTAAACACTTAACAACACGGTCGTCAAAGAAGAAAAATAAGAACGAGGGACGGGGCATTGCACTTAACATAGCGGCATGTTACTTTGCACCTAAGAACTCCGCCTTCTATAGGAAGCATGATCTAGATTGAGAAGATACATACTCCTTAAAAAAAGACATCTCAGAATATAGTCAGAGCGGGGAAATTGTGCTAATATGTGATTTCAATGCAAGGACAACAAACATACAAGAAAACATTATTGGAAGGAATGATGATCTAGATTTCAATCCTCTTTGGGAGACGGAAGAGGAAAATCAGCA
This sequence comes from Taxus chinensis, assembly GCA_019776745.2. Classification (NCBI taxonomy): domain Eukaryota; kingdom Viridiplantae; phylum Streptophyta; class Pinopsida; order Cupressales; family Taxaceae; genus Taxus; species Taxus chinensis. The sequence continues at coordinate 152,633,504 of CM034146.1, read as the reverse complement.
ATGGCGAAGAGTTTTCAAAGATGAGTATGGAGGCATTACACAGTACAGAGAGGAGCTATTAGGCATGTGTAACATACAAAATCTAATTATATGCAACGGTATCAGAAAATAGACAGGATCAGGAAAATACACCTAGAAAACTCAAAATGGGAGGAGTGTAATTGACTATGTCATTTACTCACAAAACTATATATCCAGAATAAAAGAACTAGAAGTAGAAGAGTTTCCAGTGGAGCTTAAATTAGATCACATACCAATCTTTATGAAAATTCAATGTATAGTGGACCAGCACAATGAAAATCAGGTCGTGTCTAGCCAAAGTACACCTCAATTTCAAGGAAGCATTCTTCCGACTAAGAAAAAACAACAAATGTTTAGGGAAACACTTCAAGACAAGCTTCAAGAAAGAGAAAATTAGAAAGAACACGTTATAGATTACACGAGGAGTGCGTGGCTAATGCACATTATCCAAGAAGCCTTAAACAAGTGCACAAGAGAAAAGTCTAAAAATAAGGCAACAAATAGCTTCCCAACAAACCCATGGTATGATGAAGAGCGTAAAGCAACACGAAAATTTATAAAGAAGTCAACAGGTAGAAAAAAGGAAAACAAAAAATGTATGAGCAGCTATTGAGAAGAAAAATGAGGAATATACTAGATCCAGAAGGAAGGAACTAATCTATTTATGGAAATATGAACCAAAGAGGTTCTGGAGGGAACTTCGTAAGGAGAAGATGCATACAGAGAACAACATAACAACAAACCAACCTGGTTAGAATACTCAAAGCAACTTTATGAACGGGGACGTGAGTAAGTGATTCCTCCCAATATCATGGTTAATGACACCCTTTTCACAAATGAAGACATGACACAGGGGATCACAAAGCTCACAATAGGTAAAGCTCGTGACATAGAGAACCTTCAAACAGAACACCTAAAGTGGGGGGCAAACATTCTAGCTCCTGAAATCAAAACAATCTTCAATGGGGTCATTCGGAACAGTTTTCCAAAAGAGTGGACAACCAGCCTAACCATACCTTTGTTCAAAAGTGGAGACATCAATAACCCTTAAAATTATCAAACCATCATGATCAATGCTCTTTTTACAAAGCTATTTGGGAGTATGATAGAGCATCAGATTAGCAGCTGGGCAGAGGGAGCAGGAAAGAGAGAAAAAGGGCAAGCAGGTTTTAGACCCAAACACTCAACCATTGATCATTGTGTCACACTTAGACATCTAGTTGAAAATGCGTGGGAAAGAAAAAAAGATGCTTATTGTTGTTTTGTGGATTTTTAAAAATCTTTTAACATGATACCACAGAGAAAAATGTGGAACAGAATGGAGGAATTAGGGGTTTCAGCACACTATCGGGCAGCTGTTCATAGACTATATGAACAAGTGAAAGCTAAAATCAAAATGCATGCAGGATTTTCTGAAATGTTCAGGAGTGAAATAGGTGGCAAGCAGGGCTTCCCTCTCTCTCCAACTTTATTTGGGCTATACATCGACAAACTATAAGAGTGGATGAACAAATGTAGAGGTAATGGGGTGTATCTAGCTAAGTATGTGGTAAAAATCCTATTGTACGCAAATGATCTAATTCTAATGGCAGAAATAATCCAAGACCTCAAGAACCACCTACTCTCTATAGAGAGTTTTTGTAAAGAAGTAGGGATCTAGGTAAACATTGGCAAAACCAAATTTTTGATTTTCTCCATGAAGAAGACAAACCAACAGCCTGAATTTCAGTTTGAAGGTGAACCTCTAGAAGTAGTGTCAGAGTACAAATATCTAGGTCTCGATTTTCACAACAAGCTCAAGTGGGACATTTGTAGGATGAAGTGAATCCATGGAGGTTGGAGAGCTCTCTTTATGCTCCAAAACAGGTGTAGAAACACTGAACTATAGGACTGGAAGACCATTAAGGTTCTATTTGGGCTATTTGTCATTCCAGTGATATTATATGGGTGCGATATATGGGCTAGTGGAATGGCAAATTCAAAATGGAGACAACTAGAAAGAATTCAAAAAAGGCTTATAACACACCATTTCAGAATTAAGGCTATGGTTCCCTATGAAATCATAATGGCTGAAACATGTTCTTTCCCCGTGGAGGCAACTGCCATGACCAAACTCATAAACTCTTTGAAAAACGTTGACAACATGAAAACAAACATATGGCCTAGGGCTGTAGTGGATGAAGAGCTACATAGACGAAATAACACGTGGATGAAGTAGAACTATAAACAGATGAAAAAATTGGATATCAATTTGAAAAAATGCATGAATCTGAACAAAGACATCAAAAACTATGTAAATAAAAAATTTAGATTGATGATGTGGCAGAAGACAATAAGTAGGAAGCGTCATCATTACATTACTGAGTTTAATCCAACTTGTGACCATGAAAAAAAAATCCTATATAGGGGCCAAAATAAAATAGAAAGAGAATATCCTCATTGCTCAACTAAGGAATAGCTCTCACAAACTTAGGTGTGAAACAGGGAGGTGGAAAATACCCAAAGAGCAGTGGGAAGAGAGAACTTGTATATTGTGCAATACAAGGGCAGTTGAGATGGAAGCACACTTTATCCTCCATTTTCCTAAGTTAATGAATATTCAATCTAGATATGAAGGAATCCTAAATAGCAGGCCCATGGTAGAGCTATTTGAGGAAAAAAAATAAAGGGCTTGGGGTAAGTACTATCTCAGATTAGTCGGAAGAGAAGCAACCTCTTAAAATAGTTCAGGAAGCCCACTACGGTCTAAGGCGGTTTGGTACAATTATGTGGTCCCATAGACCTTCCAGTCTCGTGGACGTAATTAAAATCTTTCAATTTCAATTTCAATTTCAATTAGTATTAACAAGATGAATGTTGCAATTATAGATTAAGTACAAATTAGTGTCATTATTAACAACCATGTGTCTTTGTACTTACCTCATTAATTTTCTAATAGAAACAAGACTTATGAAAATAAGTATCCAATAAGATTCTAACATGTCAAAAATAATGAATATAATTATCCAAGTACATTCCAACATGTAACAAAATTTGTAGAAGTATACAAAGGGTATGAGGTGCTGGATCATTATGATAGATCTACATTCAACTTAACACCACTTAAATTATCATGCAACAAGGAACCCATCCACAACTTGCCATTTTCATGATGTCCAAGTCATGAAGAATACCTTCAACCTCTAGTAATGAGTGTGGTGTGCAATGAGCAAGAAAAATCCCTCCCTGGTACCAATTCCAACTTTGTATTCCTATCAAAATGTTCACCATACTTCACTGCAACATGCACACATTACCCAAGTGCATGGAATTCATTTGCTTCTTAACGTTTTATTGTTCATCATTTTTATTTTGAGTTTCCTCCTCCACCATTTTCTATGTGCTAATGGTGTCTAGGTCCTTGCGCTTGTTGAAATACTAACACTTTCACCTACTTCATTTTTACAAGCACTATTCTCCCAAAGGTTTGAATAGAAAACCTAACAATACTTTTATTATTTTCTTATTTTTGGGCCTATCTCTCCCTTGTTCTCATGTCTCCTGAATGAGTAGTCTTTTATATGGACTTAAACCTCCTCTTATGGATGTTATTTTGCACAAGAAAAAATAATAAGCGGATGTAGCAAAAAGATTTATAAAATTATTTATTTCACGATTCTTCTCTTTTTTGCATCTACATGGGGACTCTGCTGGGACATTTCTTGGACGAGAAAATGGAAAATGTATCGAATGCATCTATAGTGAAGGATATGTGGTAAATGTAATTAACCTTGGCATAAACAGACCATATCTTCTAAACCTCCTTGGTTATGTGAGAAATAAGAAGGCATTGAGACTCATCTTTAAGCTCACATTATTTTTCCAAATTTGGGAAAGAGAAAATAAAATAATAAAAAGAGAATTTGACATTAAATTCCAACAAAAATTTTGGTGAAAAGCTTGAGAATTTGAACCTTCAATTGTATTTCTTCCAATCCTCTCATGTGTGGCATGATGTGTGGATAATGTGAGTAGATTCAAAGGGGGTTCCAACAGGTGAAGCCATGGGAGATGGGATACATATTTAAAATTCTATATAATCTCAAATCCCTCCTCCACATCTCTCGAAGACCACATAAACACATAATCCTCCAGATAATATATTGATGTGTATAAATATAAATAGGAGTCGTGAGATTGTCTAGATATGAGTTGTGAGAATATATAAACAATATTTACACTTAAACAATTAAAAAGCAATCTTAAATTTTTGTTCTAAAACAACAAATTCATTGGAAAAAGGCATCAACATTTGAGCCTTTGATTATATTTATAACAAGAACTCATGTGTGGTAGGAGGAGATCATGACTGAGAAAATTTAAAGGAGTTCTGATAGGTGAAGGCACGGAAGATGGTCAAACTAGTTGAAATCCCCTAGAAGCTCAAATTCCTCCTCCGCCATCTCTTAAAGATCACGTAAACACATAATCCTCAAGATAATATATTAATGTGCAAACATAGAATTAATAAGATTTTGTGAGGTTATCTAAACACATGAACACTTAGACAATTAAAAAACGATCTTTATAGTCCACAAGCACTAAATTTTTAATTTTATTTAATTTAAAATATTTGAGAATTTATTCAAAAAATTACAAAATTTAAAAGCACAAATGATGAAAACACAAACACATCACATAAAAAAATGGTTTATTGATAATAAATGAATGTATGAGTATACAATATCAAAAATTAGATAAATAAAATTACTTAATCTTTACCATCACTTATTCATCTTATAATAAACTTAAATATAATTATTGTAATAATCACTCAACCATATGCATGAATTTTAATAATAGAACACATCCAATATTTCTGGGTAAGTATAATAAAATATCAATGGATTCTAACACCTCATGTATTTATTTCCTTATAAACATTTCCATTCTATTTTATTCTCATTAGGGTTCATATTAAGGCCCCCCCTCCAGAAAATTAGTTTAGAATGGGTGGCAAATCTCTAAAATCGACTTTCGAATCAATGGCAAATTTATGAAAAAACATTTTGTAACAAATGTGATTTGGTAGGGCACACTTTTCTTATATTTCACATAGTTGGAAGGGTGTTAAACAGATGACAGAAAAACTATGTTGGATGACCGTCTCTCCCAGGTAGCATTAGACAACCATCTCTTCCATATAAATATGCAACATTTATCCTATAATCAAAATAAAAGAGATTTGATACATTTGAAAATAAAGCAGAACAACAAAATCATCTCCACACACACACACAGATATATATATATATATATATATATATATATATATATATATATTCAAAGTACCTGTGTGTTAGAATAGCAACTTGCCATAAATATGCTGGGAATAGAAGATCCATTCACAAAAGGAGAACCTACAATAAAGATAATGACCGTCAACATCTATCGTCCTTCCCTGGTTGGATAGTCATCCATTGTATGTCATCCAACCCATCTGTCCAACTTGGGTTGGATGGAAGATAATGGACGACCATCCAACTTGGGTTGAATGGTTGTCCATTGTTTGGACGACAGAAAATGGATGACCGTACAACCCAGGTTGGATAGTCATCCATTGTCTTCCGTTCAATGACAACAGTTTAACCTAGGTTATACGACCGTTCATTGTCTAAATGGTTGGCTTGGATGGCAGAGAATTGACATAGATACATGCTAGGTTGGATGGCCGTCCATTGTCTACCGTCTAACCTAGGTTGGATGAAAGACAATGGATGAATGTCCAACTAAATTTAGAAGTACAACCGCTCTTTGTTGGACGTTTGTATTAAATGATTATCCCCCCTTACAACCCTACAGGATATGTATTATACCTCGGCGAATATTTGCACATTTTGTTTAGAAACTTTGGCAAAATAGATGCATAAGTTAATTTTTACATATAAATAGTAGGCAAGCTAACCCATACAAATGACTTGCCAGTGAAAATTTTAGGCGAACTAGGAGACAACCAACTCCTAAAAATTCACCATTTCCAATTTCCAAAATCCCTAATATTCATGAGTTTACGAAAAGTCACCACTAAAATTTTTGTTGATTCTTGTTGTAGTTGACCATTCCTTTCCTCATGTCCACATTAATATTTAGTTTAAAATGAATTTTTAATTTGTTGTTATAAACTCAATTATTAATAATTGATACAAGCACGTGTCTTATCTAACACAATGGTTGTTGAGTATTTAATATGTGTTAATAATGAACAACCTAAAAAACCCTTAATTTTTAAGAGTTTAGTAATTTTTTGGATTACTACAATTACATGACTTGTTATGATAACAAAATATTTTAACTAATACCGAAAAAAACAATAAATGTAATGAAAATAGAGAATACCTCAACAAAAAAATACAATATACTAACAATAAATTTTGTCACGTAGTAACAATAAATTTTGACACATATCGTTAGGGTCCTGGTGAGAATTTGAAAAACTTTTAATTCACAAGGAAAACTATGTGTAGACATATTCACCACCCAAGAACTTACATAGATATTGTTTCATATAAGTATTTACATAACTATTGTTTTACACACAAAAAAAACATCTTCTTAGTACTAACAATCTAAACTACATATTTGCATGTAGTGGTGGAGGAGACTCTTCATGGCATCCAAGGGTAGTGACAATGTGCATGTCAAAGGATGTGTCTTGAGACTAAGATAGTGGGAGGACTAGATCTATTGCTAGTCGGGAGGGTAGTGAGAAAGTGCATGTCAAAGGATGTGTCTTGAGACTAAGATAGAGGGAAGACTAGAGCTACTGCTACCATTACCATTGAAAGGAACTTCTTTTGGTTTGAATAAAATCCACATGGAATTTAAAAAATAAATTGTAAGAAAATAACTAAATTTTTTTAGTACAATTATATTTAATAATAATAATAATAATAATAATAAATAATCTTTAGATTTCGTAATTATATTATATTGTTGTTTGTATATTGTCTTAATTTTATCAAGTTTTCCCTAATCTAACAAATTTAATGTGTAATATTTCAAAAATTGTTAGGAAAGGTTAGTGCTCCATTGTATATTTGTATGAGTGGGAATATAGTTAGTGTGTGAGTTATTTAGTTACCAAGAAATATATTAAGAATTTTATGATTGAGGTGTATTAACAACTTACATAGAAATAAATTGAGGGAATATTAGAGGTTGCAACCACCTATGTAAAATAATATTTTTGAGGAGGGTAGTTTTGAAAACTCGTTTATAGGACTACTATTTCCTATATAATTGTAATATGTCTCGTATACAATAATAAGAAGATTATTAGTGTTGAATCACTGTAAATTTGAACCAAATCTATTACTTTGATGCCTCTCTCTACCTCCACACAGCAACTATATCTCCCTTCATAATGTCGTTTCCCTCTTGTTAATGTTTCATTTCCTATACTCAATCATAAAACATCTCATGTGCTCAACATATCAAGGTGGATTTGGTTGCGTTTAGATTTGCTAAAGGGGCGGGAGTGGAGAATTGAAAATTGAGGAAGTGAGAAAGAGGGAGAGGATGAGGGGGGGTTGAAAAGAGGTTTGAGGGAGGGGAAGGAAAATGTGTTCCACTATATTGTCTATATCTTGAGTGCATAATTCACGTGAGTGTGAATTACATGTAAAGGGGACAAACCAAAAAATGGGGAAAACCCAAAATGTTCCACATTTGAGAACCAACCGCAAAGTGAGAGTTAAATACCTACACATTTCGCATCTTTTCTATGGATTAAATTGTATGACCTAAATAAAATCTGTTATTTGTGTTACACTTTATAAAATTATGATTGTAATTTTTGCTTAAAGGTGCCAAATTTAAAAATGAAAAAAACCAATAGGCTCCATGTTCAAAGCCCATTCAAAATTCTTTCTTCTTGAAGCACTTTGTACTCCCACTTTACAATTCGAAGCTCGAGTAGATGCAATGAAATAGGAAACATTAAAAAATCATCGATAATTTTCCTTTATCTATGTTCCACTTTATCGTCACTTTGTATTCTCCCTTTACATATCCACACAGGGTTCAATAGCTAGGAAATATCCTAGTACGTGGGTTCATATTGAGGTAATTAAAATTAATAAAATTAAAGTCAATATACTAGTAGACATGAGGGGGTGAAAGGGTTTAATTTATTAATATTGTGAATCAGGTATTGGGGGTAGGTTAGAGAGGTGTGCCAAAGGAAAGGGAGGTTTAATTTTAATATAAAACTAAAATATTTGAACCCTAGTTTTAAAAGTAAATACCTTAAAATTGCAAAAGGAGTGTGGTCATAAATTAAATTATAATCCCTTTTTTAATAAAGAAATATCAATTAAGAGATTCATAACCAAGAAATAATAAGATGGTAGAAAACTAGGATTGAGTATGCTTTTCAACACAAGTGATATTATTTCAACATGTTAATTATTTGAAGAACTATTGATAAATGATTAAAGCTTAACATTTATAAGGTGATTGATAATATGTCTTGAATGGCTTCAAATTATCTTTCAAGAGGAAATGTATATTAAAACAAATTGAGTGAGAATTATCATATATTTTTTCTTTAATATATTAGGGTAGAAATAAAAAGGGGTAAATAAAATTGTAATTGAAAATGGGTAAGTAAGGTACATGGAAAAAATAGGGGGTATTTTCATTCTAATAATATAAGAGGAGGGGGTATTATCAATCGAATAATTAGCTGTAAAAACTAGAATTAAGGGTATTCTTTAATACCCTTTGAACACACTTGCTATACCATACTTTTACTAAGTGAACCCCCCGTGTACATATCCAAGCTTGAGTAGTTGCAGGGAAATAGGCTAGGTGTAGGGTAATAGGTGATGTGCAAAAAATCATCGATAATTATCCATTATGTGTTTTCCACATTATTGTATCAATCCCACTTGCACTATTCACACGAGTTCAATTTGCATGGAAATGGGCCAAAATAAAAAATGGGTAAATTCAATAGTTTTAAAGGACAAGAGAAAACCACAAATGATGTCAAGGTTTTGAATTTGATAGTACTTGATTTGTAATATAAGACGAAGACGTCAATGGAAATTTGGAAATAAAAAATTTAAAATTAAATTCCTGCATGTACCGCACAATTTGTACAGGTCAAATTGTAATTCCCAAGTAATATCTAATATTTATGTTCCACTTTATCAACTTGATCTCACGTATATTTTGTGATTGTAACTTTCCCTTAAAAATGACATTAAACTATATATGAAAAATCTATTATATAATATATAATATAAACTATACTATAAAGTATATATTATAAACTCTATAAATTATATATATATATATATATATTAAAATCTTATTTTACGAAGAGATCAATTCAATTTTTTGATTTATTGCAAACATTAGTTTCCTTTTAAAGGAGTATAATCAACCACGAGAAGGGAATATAAATTCTACACTCACTTCAACATTTTTATAACCAAATTGCTTCTATGATTCTCAATTTTGATCAAGGGAACATAACTATCCTATAGATTTCACTCTCTGATGTGGATGACCCTAATTAACTAGAGGGCGTTGATATGGGCTACGAAATAGATGGATGAGATCACTGCATGTTTATACAAGTGTTAGAGGCAAGTTCAACATTTGTAGCTGTGTAAACGCCTTCGGTGTAAATATATTATAATAAATGTTTCTATATCAAATATGTCAATAAATATCAATTTCAAGGTTTTTAATTTAGATTTTTTTCACACATCTTTAATCAACAACTTCATTAAACTCTCTATCAATTTCATGTTGATTCAAGGGTAAAGGGATTATTTAACTATGCAATTATGTTGGTCTAAAAAATTTCTATTCAAGAAAAAAGGTACCCAAACATAACTACATGACAAAGATATTACAATTTTTTATTGACTTCTCTAAGAAAATAGAAATAAAACTATTTAAGTGTACAAAAGTTTAATTTACAGATGAGCTACCAAGTGACAGTCAAATAGACGTAAAATCTAATGTCGAGAATAAATGTGAACAACTCACTCCATTGTAGCTTTCCCTACCATTGTAGGAATGCATCACAAAAAATAAATTAAAGAATAAAACAAATAAACACATACTTGACATATATCTCAAACCATAAGGCCGGAAATGAATATATTATAAATATGGTTAAGAAAAAATGAAATGATTATGTGTTATCATTAAAATAGTAAACTACATAAGAGACATATCACATAAGTTCTTTATAATATACTTGATACCATTCACATCAAGTGTAGTTATCGAAATTATTTATTGAATTTTATCCACACTTGCAAATACGTAAAATATAGCTCTATAATTCACTTGCTTGACATAACTTATTTGATACTAAAATTTGATAATCCATTATACATTATCGAATCCAAGGAAGAACCGGAATGGCTATGCATGTTAAAGAAGCACACAACCGAAGGATACACAACAAAAATTTATTTATGCGGTGAGAGACAATATACCTCAACATAATTATTTATTGAAAAAAACACATAATGAGGAACACAAGACATATTATGTATCCAATATTATCAGTAAAACAAATCCCATTCAATTGTCATGCGTTCAATTCAATATTTTATATTTAATTTAAAATAGCCACCTGCCTCTAGATAAATATTAAAATAAAACTATTGTAAATCGCTTATGGATATGAAATTGTCTCTAAAATTTTCCCAAACTTTTATCCCTTCATAATTACTTTTTATCCCTTCAAAGTTATCAACATAACTAGACGTGGAGAATTCCCCTTCGAATCACATGTGAAGAAGATGATTGATCTCGGATTCAATGAGCACATTTGGCCAAACATGTGGGTCGTCAGGTGGCAGATTGAGAATGCATAGTATAACAAAGATAATATGCTAGTAATTGTGGCTGTGGAGGAATTCAGAACAAGTGTAGGAAGGGAAAAGGTCGAGTACGCGTAGTAAACGTTGACTCTTGCAGCTGAACTACATCTTCTTCCTCTTCCTCTTAAATAATTTTGATTTATATCATTTCCTTTCCCTTGGTTTCTTCTAATGATGTGTTTGTCTTATACCTTCACTCTTTGTGTAAATCCAATATTTTAATCTTGTGTAAGTTCCATGTTTTGCGAGGCTTATTAAGAAACTAAAAATAAATGGTGTACATAGTTGTGAATGATATGAAATACACATATGTAAAATCATTTTTTTTCATTCAATTAGTTAAATAAATTGCAATTTTGATATCGTCAACATTATCATATAGGAAAGGTATAAATTTAAAGAGATTAATCAATAGATAAAGAAAAGTATGAAAGATTGCATTAGTACTTGTTATGCAGGGACTAATAACACGAGAAATAAACACTATGCATAATTATAATAATAAATAAGGCTCACACTTGCATAAATGTCCTTGCGAATAATAGCCAAATTGTTAGGTTTATCTTAATATATAAAATCAAATAATTTAACCATGAGACTCGGGGTATGAATATAATTCATTTATAAGGGATTTATTCCCAAAAAAAAATCACCATGCACACGAACTCACACAATTGTTTAATATGATCAGTATCAAGCATCATTGTAAGTCATGTCACGACCCTTCAATACATCACATATATAAGCCTCAATAAATTCAGAACCATTCTTGAATAGGCCACTCACAAGGATCAAATTCTTCTCCTCATCTATTTCGTAATATATTGCGCTTGCCATTTATTGCGCCATTTGTAATGACAATGATAATGAAAACTTCCTCGCCTCTTTATCCTTTCCCTATTTACAATAGTCGGATATAAAATACATTTCATTTCCACTTACGGAATCTAAGGGAAATACAATATAGCTGAAACTTATTTTTCAAGAATGATTTCCATGTCTCAACGGGATATTGGTTTTTTAATTTCAATGGAGGTAGATTTTTTGTGTGCATGAAGTTGCAAAAACTAATATCGTAATCCAATTGTTTCTCTAGTGAAAAAGAAGAAGCATGTGTTGTGGAGGGTGTTTCGAAGTAGGTGATATTTCTATTTCCCTTATTCACCTCTATGCGTGTTGGTCCAAAGTAGTGTTAAAAAAGGGAAACATGATGATTGATCCAATTCTATCATATTTTAAACTCTTAGTGACCCAACATATATAAGAAAAAGTCATAGGAGAGTGGTCCGAAAGGAAAAATTTAGGCATGAACTCCACTGGCATAGAATAAATGCTATTGAACTCAAATAAATTTTGAGCTAACAACATGGCCCTGTCAAGACATTTAAGAACACGATCTGTCCCTCCATGAAGATTGGTCCACATATACCAAGTGACAAAGGTGGGAAAGCTAGATGCGTTACGATTGAAAAAATATGAATTTATTATGCATGAAGTACCACGCTTCCCTTTCACCAGGTGTCCACCTCATAGGCAAGTGGCCACATTTATCATTAGGAGATTCAACCAATTTAAAATCTCCACTTATTACCCAGTAGGCATTGGGAAAAGAGTTGGCTATCCACCACCACAGATCAGCCCTTTCAGCCGCATCATTCGAGGCATAAATATTTATGAGCCCAAAATGGTGACCATCAATATTAAATAGGACCCATATTACATGATTGGTGTGGTCGATACCATGGTCAATTAATAAGGGCCACCACTTGGGAGAATAAAGTGAAATTAATCCCCCACGACCTGCTTCATGATTGTTGCAGAAAGATAAGTTGTTAGGCCAAATGGATTTGCAAACCATCTATAACTGAAAAACCTATAATTTTTACTTCTTGCAAAAACAAAACATCCAAGTTTTCACATCATTGTCGAGTTTCACGCACAACATACTTACGACATGAGTCTATAAGACTGAATATTCCAAGATAGACAATTCATGGGAAACATTTTTCCAAACCCATATCCCCGTCCGCCAAGCCATCAAGGGAATCATATTGATTATGCAGGAAACGAGCAACATTATGCTACAAAAATTCACGCATATCAACTTGTTTTTGGTTGGCGTACTTTATGTTGTATTCCACTTCGGTGGAATCCATGTTGTGTGGTGGGCTATGGTCCCGAGAGATGCGAGAAGGACTTCGGGGTCATTTGGACGACCCTTGTGAACTGCCTGGCAATAGTAATGATACTGAGTGTTGGATGGAAGCATGAGAAACAAAAAATTTCTGGTCCATGAGAACTGACACTGCAAGGGGTGTACTGGAGTACGTTGGAAACTGAGAAACCAATATTGCAGTAGCATTTTGTTCTTTAGCAACAGTTGTAGGATCCTTAACGAGGATACTGAGAGATTTATCCTTAACAGTCGGATCCTAATGAACATGGGACCCAGAGGCTTTGAATTGTTGGGCTTTGTTCTTGTTTTGTCGGCCTCCAGTAACTTGCCAACCTTCCTCCTGATGGGGTCTAACGAGCTCGAGAGTTGTTTTGGCCACAGGGCAGTTGTAGGGTACATAAAGCGGGCAGTCCTTGATCTTGTGATTAAACATCTGGAAATAGAGGAAATTGTTAGGTAAATTGATATACATGACCCATTGGGAATAGCATTTATCTCCCATGTGGATATCTAGAAATTCCTTAAGATCCTACGAGAGATCAATCTCAACGCATACTTACTTCTACGACTGAGCATGGTAAAATTTATCAGCTTCTAGGAAGACTACCCACCCAAGCGAGGCAGAAATTTGTGGCAAAAAAGGCATGCATGGCAGAGGAAGACTAGGAAATTCAACCCATATAGGCACTTTAAGGGCGGTATATTCTGATACCACAAATTCATTGTGTTGTGGTGTTAACACAAGAAGCAAGTTGCAGACATACCAAGTGGCTTTCTTAAGCATAATATTAGGTGCATTGGAAGGGTCAAAAAAATGAAAAAGAAAGAAACCCTTGGTCATGTTTTAAATGCTATCCAGGTGGACTCCATGCGGATTCCAAACTGTGCTAACCCAAGATTTGAGCATACTTTTAGAGGGGATTCAACCCACAACATACCCAATGAGGAAAAAATTCTCTAACCATTGACAAACAACATTAAATTCAAGAATGGGAAGAACTACATCAGGAGGAGAAATATTACCTCATGGAAGACCTTTAGGACAAATTTTCTGGGTCACTTTGTTAGTGATGCCATTGCTCACTCCACTATCTCCTGCCACGGTTTAAACAACCGAGTTTGAAGATGGTGAGGACATTATATAGGGAACGCCCTGAGGGCAAGAAACCCTAGGAGAAACTATAGCAATAAATTCCCGTAGAGATCGAAAAGATCGTGGTATGGTGGTTGGGAATGTGAAACCCTAGAAAATTTGACTCCAGTTTTGCATCAAAGTTTAAGAGTGATTTTTCTGCACATAATATAGATATTAAAAAATAATAAAAGGGTGTGATTTTTTTTAAATGTGTTATTTACACAATAAAATTACCCTGATATGCCTCTTAATTCTCCTAAACCCCTATGCTACAATATTTTTATTAATCATGTTTTAGAGTGTGCACTCACATAATCACACTAAGTTAATTCAATTATTCTCTCACAATTTCATTTCACTTTTAATGATAATATCATTTGAATAGGTTGTGCACTCAATCAACAATTCTTTTATTAAAGTATCTGAGACCAAAAAACTAGAAAGGTTAAATATATCATATTTTATTGAATAGCTATATATGAACAAATAAATAAATTGAGAACGATAAAAACTACTAAAATGATAAGTTGATACAATTAATTAACCCACTTAAATTAAAATAGTATTAAAAAACATACTTTCCCTTGACTTTCTATAATAAAATTATACTTGTTATCTTAATTAAATTAATTAAAATCAATTTTAATAACAAAACAAAATAATAATACCTCTGATTTAGTGACTCCTTGGCTAGAGTCGAAGGGCGTGTAATCCTATAACCCTCATCCTCCTCCAAGTCTATATCTGAATTAGACTTGTCATAATGAAGTGTTATTATTTTTAAGTGATAATAAATAGTAAAAAAATATGGTAAATTTAATCAATCAAAAGAAATACATTTGTATTGAAGAAACTATATATTCATACCTTTATACAACACTTCTAATACAATTATAATTTTTGCATAATGTTTAAAATTATACAACACTTCTAATACAACATGTTACATGTGTTACATAAGTTTAATTGAAGCAATAATGTGGAGCTCTGGATGCACCTGTTTATTTATTTAAAATCGTCGACTTTAAACCAAGTTATTGATATTGTAATGAACAATTCATTATTATTATGTGCTCTCCCTATATTATAGAGTACATATGCTGATATAAATATCACATGACTATCATTTGGAGGGTTGAAGCATTGCATTTGTAATTTCAATGTCATATTTTCTCCTATATGCATGCATAATAAATTTGTATGGATTTTTTAAAAGTAAGGGTTTGTTATTATTTCAACATTTTTGTTTATTAATTTAAAAAACTAAAAAAAAGGGTTTGTAAGAGTACTTAATAGTGTTTTTGTTTTTGGGTGGAATATAGATTCTAACTTATAATTGATGTTGGCGTTTACTTTGCATTGGTTACTAATTTTAACTTATTTTTTAGTTACATAACTTGATCTTATAATTTAAACGTAAAATATTGACCCTCAAGACAATACACACCAAACCACTTAGCAATTAAGTTATCACTTGATCTCAGGTTTATTGCCAAAACAATGTGAAGTCCACATCAAACTAGGAAGTTTGGCCATGAACGAAACTAATTTTTGACTAATTGTAGAAATATTTGACTTGGTATAACATTTCTCAAGCCGATAAATAAAAATATGTTTTCTTTTTTGATCCCCTTAAAATAATGTTTTGATTATGTTATATGTTTTTAGATTATTTCTCATAGATCCTTGCATATACTAGGGCTAAATCATATGTATTACTAGGGTTTGGTTATCTTTGTTTGTCTTCTTCTAAGTTTTGTTTAACTTTTAAATTGAAGTGGTAGTTTGTTTAGATGTTTCTGAAGTGGATGTCTACATCTGCTGCTATTATTAGTTTATAGGAAAGTGACATTTTTGCTCTCGTATATGATTCTAACAAGTATTATTAATTGTTATAATTATATGTGAATTATAAGTTTATAAATATTTGAATGTTTCAAAAAAATTAATCAAAATTGTAACCATTGAACGTTTTTTTTCCATCTCAAACAAGCTAAACAACATAAAACTTTTTGTCATTAAGAAGCATGTCTTTATTAGGAGCATGTGAACTAATTTTTTTAGGAAAATATAATTGGAATGTGTGAAGCCAAAGTCCACAACCTTTTCTAGCATCCTCTCGGCCTCTATCCAAATGGGAGATTTATAATGGGGAATTTTTAAATGTTGCCCTCTCTTAGATAGTAAAAATGAATAGTGAGGAAAAGGGGACTATATTAATTATAGGAAATTTGGAATATATGTATGCAAAGTGTTATGGAATGCACCTATGATGTGAACCATTTAAAAAAATTCCTTAAATGGATGAGGTATCATGGACTATCATGATTAAAGGAGTATATAATGGATTTTGCAAGGATGATTTCAAACTCTTTGACATAATGAATCACTTTGGAACGTGCCCTAAGAAAGGAAGTTTGAAAAAAAATGTAGTTATAGGTGCTTTAGAAAATATGTATGCAAAGTGTTGGGGCATGCACTTGGTATATGAATTTTTCATCAAAATGCCTTAAATAGATGTCGTCTTGTGTGATTATGTGATTTTAGGATATGGACACAATGGTATTAACAAGGATGCTTCCAAAATATTTTATGTAATGAATTTTTCTGTAACATTCCTTAAGATAAAACCTTTGAAAATTTTGAAAGATATGTATGCAAAAATATTGGGGCATACACATGGTATGTGAACTGTTCAACTAAATGTCTGCAAGAAATTTGGTCTCTTAAATTTCCATGATTGTAAGATAAACACATGATGGTGTTCGTGAAAATGAATCAAGTATTTTAAAATAACTACATCAACAAAATGTCATCTTGTGGTATGTCATGGATGAAAGGTACATATAAAATGGGTTATTTGAAATGGCTTTAGAAACCTTTGTAAAAATACAATTGGAGGTTGCAATATATATTCTTTTGTTAAACATCTATGTAGAAGTATGTATTGCGGGGTGAGGTTCAAATGGTAAGGAGATTGATGAAGGTTATGCTTTCATGTAGTTGGATTGAAATCCATAAAATGGTGCATGATTTTTGTGTAGGAGGCCAATCATACCCAAAAACACAAGGCAGTGGGGTATTTCTCATATTCAAAACATGTACTAAGTGATGCAAGGAGAAATAAAATTTTTCTCCAAGATTATTGCAAATAAAATTATTTTATGAGATGTAAATTAGTTCCATCACTTCAAGGATGATGTTCTTGTAGATATTATTAGTAATGTTATGTGAAGCACTTTGGATACATAGGAAAATTAAAAAATAAGGAAAAAAACCAAGGATTGCAAATATTGAGGAGATATTGGTGATTATACTATAAATTCTTCCATTTTAAAATAAATTCTTCTAGATTTTGCAAAAATTACCAAAGGGGTTTATTATTTCGGGTAAGTATTTTACCCTAGGGGTTTTTATTTAGATTTACTTTCTATTTTTACAATAAATGTATCATAATTAAAAATGAAAAATAAACATACATTTTTCCTTGTCTTCTATGCAAAGGTGTCACATATTCTTTCTCGTTCTCTTCCCCTTTTGTTGTTGGGTCTATAAAGTAGATTGGATATTTTTCTTTCCCACCTCGTATACTTGGATGCGCCATTTTATTTTTTACTCTTAAAATTTTATCAAATCCTCTCACCTTTTCCTCCCATCACTATTATTTTGCCTCCACTTGCAATCATTTTCCCTCCATTCTCTCTACAAATGAATGAAAAATAAACTTGGTTTGGCTTTTTAGCTGGCCATTTTTTTAGGTTGTAACATGGCACAAATGTAAAGCAAATATGTGGCACACTCATGCTTTTATAACACACACACACACACACACACACACACACACACACACACACACACACATATTATCATTTATTCTATTAAAAATTATTTTAATTGAGGCAAGAGGGTAAGTTTCATACAAAAAATTGATATTTATCTGACCTCGATCTAAAAAATAATTACCCATATCTCACGTTATATACATTAAAAATTAGTGTTTATTTAATGTTGACATAAAAAATATTTATATTTGCAAATTAATTTATTCGAGTATAAAAAACTAAGTTTCATATACCAAATTAATTTTTATTTTACCTTGATTGAAAAATAAATTACACACATCTTATTTCATACATACTAAATTGGTGATATGCCAAATTGGGGTTGACTTTAAAAAATAATTTACATTTACAAGTTATTTGAGTCGAGTTTAAATTATTTAAATGGACAAATATATTCTATCTTAGCAAAGCATAAGAGAGGCTACACTAAAAAAAATGGTATGGAGTAACATTTGTAATTTAATTATGTCAGTTGAAATTTTACAAATAAAATCAAAAGTAAATTTATAAATATGTAATGGGATGTAGATAGCCCAAGACAAAATTTTGAGTCAATGAGTTATTATAACAAGAATAGGCTTATGAATCTTTTAACTATTCATTTTCGTGTTCTTGTATTTCTGCTAACTCTTTGTTGGTTACATGAGTTGGATTTATAGTCAAAACAATTTCTGGTATTAGCACTCCCCAAACTCTCAAAGTAGTTTGATTCTTAAAAAAACATAGGTTAACAATGTTGATTGATTCGGGAAGTACTCAAAATTTCATCAATCATAAGTTGGTGGTATGCTTGAACTGCTTTGTTTATCCAGCTCCAGAATGTCAAGTCATGATCGCTAATGGGAAAATTGTTAGTTGTTCAGGAAAATGCCATAACATTAATCTCGCCATGGGAGATTACTTTCTAACTAGCAATATGTATGCCATTTCCATGGGAGGAGCAAACATTGTGTTAGGAGTTCAATGGCTTACCACCTTCGAAACCATTGAAATGAATTTCCAAGAGTTGTTCATGTAATTGCAGTTAGAAGGAGGACTTTAAAACTAAAATGACTAAGAGAAAAGTACCCACATATGGTAAGTTTTCATCAGATGCAAAAATTTCTTAGAAAGGGTGCATAAGGGTTTGTGGCACAACTATTTTCATTGGAAGCACATCATTCCAATACATTTATACCCGCAGATATGCAAGCAGTTATAGATGAGCACTCGATAGTGTTTAGAGAAATGCCCAAGGGTCTACCTCTGAAAAGAGACCATGACCATGCCATCTAGCTAGTACCAGGGAGTCAACCACCCAACATTAGACCTTATAAGTACCCCTATATGCAAAAGAGTGAGATTGAGAAGATAGTGCAAGAGATGTTAGAAACATGACTTATTCATCCTAGTCAAAGTGCTTACTCTTCTCCTTTAGTGATGGTATGGAAAAAAGATGACAATTGGCACATGTGTCCAGATTACAGGGAACTCAATAAGTAAACAGTTAAAGATAAGTTTCCTATTCTTTTAATTGATGATTTGTTAGATGAGTTACATGGTGTTGTATACTTTACAAAACTTGATTTTCATTCTAGATATCATTAGATTAGAATCAGGGACGAAGATATTCATAAAACAACCTTTAGGACACATGAAGGACACTATGAGTTCTTAGTAATGCCTTTTGGACTAACAAATGCACCCTCTACATTTCAAAGCTTGATGAATTCCATCTTTAAGCCATTTCTTCGAAAGTTTGTTTTAGTGTTCTTTGATGATATATTAATCTATAGTAAAACATGGGAGGAACACATGCATCATGTAAATAAGGTGTTGGAAACTCTTGAACAACATAAAATTTATGCAAATCCTTCTAAGTTTTCTTTTGGTGTCAAGGAGGTTGAATATTTGGGTCATATTGTCTCTTATGAAGGTGTTAAAGTGGATCCTAACAAGATAAAAGCCATGCTTGAATCAAAGGTTCCAAAAACCCTAAAAAAATCTCCGAGGATTTTTGGGGCTTACAGGCTATTATCATAGATTTGTAAGGAATTATGGCAGCATTGTAGCACCACTCATAGCTTTATTGAAGAAGGAATCTTTCCATTAGAACAAGAAAACTACTATGGCCTTTTTGAAGTTGAAGGAGGCCATTTGCACCACTCTAGTTCTAGCCACCCCAAATTTTTAAAAAACATTCATTGTTGAATGTGATGCTTCAGGGTATGGTATGGGAAAAGTACTCATGCAAGAAGGGCAACCCATTACCTTCGAGAGCCGCAAATTCAAAGGTAAGAATATCTCTAAACCAGTTTATGAGAAATAAATGTTAGCAATACTTCATGCAGTGAAGCAATGGAGACCATATCTAATGGGACGACATTTCAAAGTAAATATAGATCATGATAGTTTGAAATACTTTTTAGAGCAACATTTATCATCAGAAGAACAACAAAAATGGGTCTCAAAAATGTTGGGGTATGATTTTGAGATAATATACAAGAAAGGGAAAGAGAATGTAGTTGTTGATGCTTTATCTCGGAAGGATGAATCTGCACAGGCATTATTGTGTGTCATATATGTATTACATGAGAATTGGATAGAGGATGTAAGGTCTGAATGGAAAAATGACCCAAGTACATAAAATCTCATTCAGAATCTCCAACAAGATCCAAGCATATCAGAAAAATATGTATGACAAGGAGACGTTTTATGGTATCAAGATAGATTATATCTATGTAAGAATTCAATCCTTAACAATAGGGTTCTATCTGAGCTCCATGCTTCTCCAGTAGGGGGTCATTCTGGCTTCTTAAAGACTTATCAAAAAATCAATCATGATTTTTTCTAGGAAGGCTAAAAGGATATGTCCAAAAGTTTGTGGCAGAATGCATGGTTTGTCAGCAAAATAAGGGTGAAGTCCCCAAGTCTTTTACAACCTCTATCTATTCCTAGCTAGAGGTGGGAAGAGGTGTCCATGGACTTCATCATAGGATTGCCTAAATCAGAAGGTAAAAATGTAATCATGGTGGTGGTGGACAGACTCACTAAATATGCCCATTTTTGTGCTTTATCACATCCATTTGTTGCAAGTACAGTAGCAATGGCCTTCAGGGATACAATTCAGAAGCTACACGGGACACCAAAGATTATAGTAAGTGATCAAGACCCTATCTTTACTAGTAATTTTTGGGTTGACTTGTTCTCATGCTTGGGCACACAACTAGCTCGAAGTTCCTCTTATCATCCCCAGTCTAATGGGCAATCAGAGGTGGTAAATGAGTTCTTACAGGGATATCTTCATTGTTTTACATCAGATAAGCAAGTGAGATGGGTCCAATGGTTATGGCTGGCAGAATGGTGGTATAACACCTCCTTTCATACTTCATCTAAAATGTCTCCTTTCTTGGCATTATATGGGTACCATCCATCATCTATCACTTCATCTTTTAGAGTCCAGCCAAAGGTTCGAGCATTTGAAGAACATATTCAACACTAACAAGAGGTTCTTTCTAGTCTTAGGGAGAATTTGGCCATGCACAAAACCGCATGAAGCAGCAGATAGACCAACATCGCAGTGAAAGACATTTTGAAGTCAGTGATTGGATTTTTGTGCATTTACAACCATATAAGCAAATGTCCTTAAAACAACAGAAAAAGGATAACAAGCTTTCACCTAAGTATTATGGTCTTTATCAAGTGTTACAAAAGATTGGCAATGTAGCATACAAACTAGAACTTCCTCCAACTACTCAAATTCATCCAGTCTTCCATGTATCTTTCCTAAAGAAGGTAATTGGACAAAAAATATCAACCCAAAAAGTGTTACCCGAGCTTTATGAAGAGGGAAAAATCATCTTGGAACCAGAAAGCATCCTTTAGACACACACTAATCAATTAAGGACAAGGGTCATCACTGAGTATTTGATCAAGTGGAAAAATCTAGATAATGAAGACGCAACTTGGGAGGATGCAAACTTCTTGTAGCAACATCCAGATCTTCTCAACATTGGGGACAATTTTGCTTCGAAGGGGAGGGGCATGCTACACCCTTAATCATATATCTTATATTGGATGTATATAGCTGACTTATGGCTATCATAACTTCTTATCATTATGCATCTCTTTTATATATTCTATATTATCATAAGTGGGTTGGACTTGGTGTTGACCATAGCATAGGAATAATATATATAGGGGTTAGTAGGTATTTGTTTATCATCATATTCAGAATTTGAGTCTTATTGTTTGGTTTGGAGGTTTCCCCCTCGAAGTGGCTAAGCTATTCTACTTGCACATTGAGATCATTTATCTAAAATATTGTGTTCATTGGTGTTATATTACTTCTAATAATCAGATTTATACAAGTAATTCCATTACACATGTTATGATATACTCTATTAGATTTTTATTCTATTTGAGCCACATTACACTGGAGATTCAAATGGTGGTGTATAAACTCTTGGTTGTTAGGACTTAGTTACTCAAAGATCCAACCCAGGACCCCATAAGGACTGAAAGTCATATCATAGGTAAGAAAAGAGAGTACAATAAAAGCTTATACACTAGTCTTTTCAAAGACTCATAGGTATTTGAGACATGTCTAGATTATGATAATCTCCAACCAGTAGGTATATGGTTGGTAAATAGGTGTCAGACTTGTGTAGTCATAGTTGTCGACACATGAATAGTATAATTAATATGACTATTATTCTAAAAACCTAATGTAGGATGTGAGCTTGTAGATGACATATTGATATCATTCAAAATTTCCTCATGTGAATCCTTGGGTATGGCTTTCTTAATATTCTTTTACTATTACACTATTACACTCAAGGCCAGCATTTGTATTCATCACATTGTCTTATTGACATCTTTTACTTAGATTAACTTAGCAAGCATGATTAATTATGTACAGTACACACCATTTAATAAATCATCAAAGACGTCAATTCATCAGCATAATAATCAAGGCGTATATCACCATAATAATCATTATTGTGTTCAACATGATCATGAACATTCTCAAGTATTGGCATATCATCATTAACACCATTTCCATTTACATCCATATGATTCCCCCCATGCGATATCCCTGTATCAATAAAAGGAAGAATATGCTCAATTCAAATAATGAGTAGCCATTTTAACCTTGTTATAGATGCACGTGACTAATTCAAAGGAATTTTAATATCATCAATTGTAATATCACTCAATCTAGCATGTGTCTGTGATATGTGTAAACCTGACAAAACACAATAACCTTCTTAGATGTCATAGATGTATGCATTAAAGCACAAGAAAGATAGGGAAATTGATAAGATTGATCTTTTATTCATGTAATGAGGTGAACTCGTAAATTAGACCTAAAGTTAAAACTGTGATAGGGTATAAATAAGAAACCTTTAGAAAAATTTGAAACCCTAAAGTAGAAGAAAACCTAAGGTTTTTTGTGTTTAGATCAAATTATACGTTTAATCAAAATGTTCAGATTATTATATCATCATGTGGCATAAAACGATCCTGTATATAACCATAGTCAATAAGTTCATACTAAACATCATTAGCCACAATGTCATCTAGAATAATCATCATGCATCCTAACTGGAGCAAGTCAGATGTTTTGATAACCCATGATTTAGAAATGAAACATCATACTATAAAGATAAGTAAGATATTTTCCATTCTCATAGAAGGTACCACAATGAATGGAAATGATCTAGAAAATAAATTAGGTGCTTAGATTGAGAACAAGGGTTGATAAGCTATTTGGACAATACTATCAAACGTGGACTCCCTAATTAGGTTACATAGCAACTTCCTACCAACAATTTTTTTGGGAGAAATTTGAGAAACTAAATTTTTTGCTATGTAGCATCCTCCCATTTAGGTATTGGTAAGTCTCTTCATGAGCCTATGTCCCACTGACACCTAGAACTGATCTAATCTTATTTACCTTGAAGGCATAGGGTTCTAAGTGATCTCAAATACGAAGGCACTCCAGGGATCGCCTTGACCCCCAATTATGCATTTTGGGTAATGTAATGTCCAATCCAATACGATTGATAAGGATGATACAGTGTATCTCCTAAGCAATGAAACTTGTAACTCATCATGCACAGGAAAAAAGATTGTGTTAGTTCTGCTAGGTGTATAGAATCAAAGCCCCGATATGCTCCAATGATCTTCATTTATAGGACCAACGAACCTAGGAGCTAACTTATAACCTTTTCCATAATTTGGATCTAGGGATCTTATGTTTCCTGACACTTGAAGAACACCTTATATGCTACACACCAAAACTATGTTCAGTCTTATGTGAGAGTGCTGCAATACTTCATCTGAGGCTTTCTAATAGGTGAAAAATGTCCTGAATCTCTGTCTGATTATAACCACCTGCTGCTCCATTTCATGCAACAAAATTGGTCCTAGAGAAACCATGTCCTCTAACCTGTCCCAACTAAGAGGTGTCATGGAGACTCCCTACCATATAAATCCTGAAAAGGTATCCATGCCTATAGAACTCTGAAAACTATTATTGTAGGTGTTACTCCACGAAGTACATAGTACTCCTCCCATATAGAATACTATCCATAAAATACATCCTGAGTGTATGATCTAAAATATGATTCACCCGCTCAGTCTTTCCATCTATCTCAGGGTTATATGTTGTGTTGATGTATGATATACTTGTCCTTGAGCGCATATTACATGGTAGTCCAAAAATGGGAAGTATACAAAGGATCGATAGGTCAGAAATGATCTTCTACGGAATCTCATGCAATGTGACAATCTCCAAGATATACTCGTGCCAGTTACACTGGTTGTATAAGTGGTCTTCCCAGGAGAAATGAGCCACTTTTGTCATAATTTATACATTGACCATGATGGCATCATGGTAGGATATCTTGACATCAGTAGCCCAACTAATGAAGTCCATGGAAATGGTGTCCCACTTCCATTCCAGTATAGCATTTGATGAGAATGGAGCTTATCTATATTTGGCTGCAAATCTATATGTATTGCACTTTTTTATGTTCACAAAATGGCAAGAGGTCTTATGACTTAGCCTTTTAGTTTTTTCCACCTTGAGATGTTTTTCAATGAATAAGTTAATAGAATTGATCCTAGCGGTAAATAGATACCTCAAAACTATCTCCTCTAAACAAAAGATCATGTGGATATGGAAATGGATTTATGCATTAAAATCCTAACTATGAATTGCACCAAAACCCAGTGATAGTGGATTTCTATCTCTAGGTTCACTATTCATAGAACATGGATGGAGGCTCCCATCTTCTGTAGACACATTCCTATTTAATCTAAGCCTCTCAGGTGGCCATAAGATTTCTTTTCATACATAAATGGGAGGAAAACTTCAACCAATCCCCATACCACTTATAATCGTATACCTTTATTCCTTGTCCAACTACATAGAAAATTATATTCATCTTTTCATTCACTGAAAATTATGAGTTTCAATAGATACCCCAACAATCATGAAAAATATAGATAAAATACATCCTTTCCATAATCCAATGTCACTAAATTGCATTTCACATCCTCATAACCTAAAAATACACAACAATATTCCTACATAGACCATCAAGATAATGCATTCGATAATTAACAAAAACAGGAAGTTTATCTAAGAGAAATGCAAAATAAAGCCTCATCTTTACTTTCGCCCCCATAACAACCATCCTAAAAATGACCCTGGTTGCAAGCATTGATGAATGGGGTTCTTCAATGCCCTAGTGGAAGCTACCTTTATGGGTAGTTTATGGTTATTCTTTCCTTTGAAAAAATCCTGTAAAACAGAGCCTGGATCACAACATAAGTATTTCATACAAAGGCTTGAGACAAAAGGTGAAGGGAACGTCCTAAGTGGAAGAAGCATTGGGTGATAGCAAAGATTCACAACCTATCCCGTAAATGCGTAACTTCAGCAAATATCAAATGTTTGCAACTTATGTGTATCAAGGAAAAAGTAGTGTGATTGCATTCCAACATGGAGCTGATTTGCAGAATGGGATTTGAATCCTGGGATAGCTCTCTGCATGCAAAGGATATCCAATTGAAACCTCTATTCAAATGCACACATTCAAAGTGTACGAGGACGATGAATCTAAAATCTACTCTAACTATGAGTAAGGAGAGTGGTGTTTGACATAGATGCGATGAAATAAATCTAAAATGATCAAGGAAGATGCATGTCAAAAAAATTTAAGGCAATCGTACTGAACACCTACTTTGCCATATAAACACATGGAATCCATTGAAAATACAATACAACCACAATGCATCAGATGAACTCGCGATTACGTAATGGAGATCTAACAAGAGTTAAGTGAACAAAAGAGATGTAGTTTTTGGTGAAACATGTGCTATCCACAAATTACTTTAAGTTTGTATGATGGGGAGGAGCAAAAAATTGATTAAGTACATCTAATAGATAAAATAGGAAAAAGGCTTGCTTACATACTTGATATGGGAGGTTGTAAATTCGCTCCAAAAATTCACTTAGCCTAAACACATATTGGAAAGGTAAGTTAGGGTGCGGGTTGACATAAATGTTTATTACGTTTGGTGAATGAAATCTCAATACCCCTTTATAGGATACCATGGAAGATATTCAGTGATAGGAGATGAAGATCTGATCAATATTGCTCCAACCTTACCCAAGAAATGGATTGAAATTATCCTAACTATTTATAGGTTCTACCTTTCAAAACTACATAAACCTCCATGTAAATGTTCCCTAATTTAAAGAAAGGAGATCAGGATACCTCATTATGCACAAAGTTTAGGTAGAGAAGCCTCACCTTAAAATATGGTCAACACAAAAAATCCACAATCTCATGAAGATAGTCCTCCAAGACTTATAACAGAGTCCTCTCTTGCAACAAAGGCTGAGCTTTGACCATCAATACATATGGCCATCTGATTTGTTTTGCATTCTTAATAAAAATGGATTTTGTTCTTCTGAGGATCTACGAAAGTTCAATACAAGCATTCATCCTCTGAAATAGGAATTGGTTATTTCAGACATTTTTATTTTAGAGAGATCAACATTGTTATATCCACAAAATTGCTCGAGAGTTCCTGAAAGTTTGAAACACAAAAGTCCAAAATTTCAATAATTTCGGAAAGCTTCAAAATTTCATACATTTGACTCCTTCATCCTGAGGCCTGTGCATCAATGAAGGCCCAGAAATGCACTGAAATTTCAGACAATATTTGGACTTCTAGCACGAAGGCTTTGGGTTTTAAGACCCATTTTTTTCTTCAAAATCTAATATCCAACTCACCTGCCAAGTACATTTCCCAAAGGCTTACAAAAAACTCTGTCAAAGTCTGAAATTTTGAAATTTTGGAAATTGTTTATTTCCTTGCATCCTGAGGTCGATGAAAACTTTCAAAAAATCCAAAAATTGCAGATGCCATTAAACTATCAAAGTTTTTGAGAACTGTGTGATTGGGAAATTATCCGATTTTGCACCTGAAGATTGCAAATTCCCGAAACAAAAATGAAATTTTGAACTCGTAGACTTCGAAAGTGAATAAGACATTTTTGGGCAGTCCTATTTTTCACAAATTGCTTAAAATTCCTCTCAGATTCAAAATTTGAATTTATTTAAATTCTTCTTTCTCGAGCTTTGTTATCTTTTGTCTTACACTTGTCATTTCTTTGCCATCAACTTGAATGACCATTAACACAGAGCTCAATTGTAACTTGATGTTTGAAATTTTTCTCAAAGGAGGTCGCATGACTCAAAACACCTTCTCTTGACCTGAGCAATGTCAACTTGATCGACCATTCCTAAGGGGAAAGTATGGATAACAAGACCCTCAGTAGCATTTATACATTTTGACACTCACTTGTTCCCTCCATAAACATGAAAATTTTATGTTAAGGAAATTCCATATTGTCCCATTTGATAGACATGCCTTTTTATACAAATAACAGTCCTCCATATCTCATTATTATCATTTGTTCAACTCACTCAATGAATTTCCTAGAACACTTCTCGATTAACATTGCACATAAAATCACTACCACCAACCTATACACCATCAAGTAATTTGAAGACGAATCTATTGTAGAATTCATTACCCTTTAGAGGGGTATTCTAAATTATTCAACATTTTCCCCCCCATAGATGGAGTAAATACATATTTTATTTATTCTATGCACAGAAACATTTCATCCACATTACAAATCCAGGCGTGTCTTTCCAGATGCAACATGAAAAATATCTTCACTTATGGCTCGTAATTTCAAGCTTCGCACTCTAAAAGATGGTAGGATTAAACTTAGATCAAATAATCCTAAACTATGGATGGTTTTTCAAACCATCCTTTGACTTAAAATTCAAACACATTATTAAACACAACTTTGTGAAGAATGCTTCTAAATAACTTTTTATCATCCAAATGTACCTGTCCTAAATGTAATAACACACATATCAGTTAATATTACAACACAATCTTGATGATGAGCTACTGGATACCAATATCATCACCCTTTCTCACTTCCATCCTATCATTACATCTATTTAAAAACCCTCTTGGCATAGGGATATCCATTACTGTATAAACCATAAAGTTAAAGAGCCATGATATTGAGAGGAATCATTCATTTAGAAATGCCCTTGTGGATCTCATCACAAAGGTGTGCTGCCAGTTAGATGGAACCCAAACACAGCTCAAAATCAAAATCTATATGTTTTTTAACAACCATTTCCAAATCATGCCCCTTGATCTAGTCAACCAAATTTCATGATCTTATCCACTCCCGTCAGACTATAAACATATAATTTTCTTAACAGTCATCATATGAATCAATGACTAGTACATCTGTTGAAAAAATGACAGATGAAACACTGATTAACTTGTATGTTTATATAAGAAAAACCTCTATGTGATTAAGTTTAGTCCCCTAATTCCTTCCTAGAATCAAACAAGAAAGTATCAGGAATTTATTCTATCCCCATCCTTATCTCTTCACTGGTTGCACAAATTAAACCTGGCATCTGATACAATTTATTCATATTCCTTGAAAGTGACCTAGCTCATAGAGTTATCAATATCAATATCTGTGTGCAATACTTCATAAGAAGCATTGTTGGGGTCCTCAATAAGATATAAAATTTTCTTTTCACTAGGTAAATTGACAAGCCTTCCCTCAATCGGGATGAGTGGCATACAGTACATATCTATTTGAACACTCCCACCAACATTTGTAGCCCATTTTCTAGACAACAACATACCCCATTTGGCAGGGAAAACCACAATAACAACATCGAGTTTCAAGTTCTTCCCTGGATAAGTTGCAAGTTGCACCATCAGACCCTTGACACATCTAAGCATTGGCACCTCCCTAGAATCCATGGCAATACACTTCCCATAAGTTGTTGTTAGCTTTGAGATCCAACTCATTCATTAGCTCAAGAGGCATAACATTGCATGATGCTCTTTGAATCAAACATACAATTGTGTAGCAATCTTATCAGTTAATAATCAAAGTTGTAACAAATGGATCCACATTTGACTGAGACTCAACCAAGGATGTTCCCAAATATAAATCAGGTGGCTCACCTACTTCTTCCAATACTTGGGGTTTTTTCAACTCTGAAATGGTAGGAGTCTCAACATTATTTACAATTATGCCTTGGGTGACCTTTTCTTATTTAAATCCCAAATATTTGAATGCTTTGTTCCTATGCTCAGGGATTCTAATCAATTCAACAACAGGAACATAAATCTTGATCTGACTCAACATTTGGGCTATGTCATAAGGAACATATTTTGGTAATAGAATAGTTGTTAGGAGGAAGGTATTGAATAAACGTTCATCAGATGGCACAGGAGTTTTTACAGTTGCTGAGCATAGAGGAAGGAACACAAGTTCTATCTTATAGTGACAACAAGGCCTTTGCCAAATGTATCTTTCTTTAGGTGGTTTCCTTATGGATACTGGTAAGCACTGAATTTTTGGTTTGGCCTGAGGCCCTAGAAGCCCTTTGGCAACCTTAGCTCCTAGTATTGTATTCTTTTTCATGGGCAACCACAACATTCATTCACAACTTCATATCCTCCTCCGAAGGGATATCCTCCATCATACTCTTTTAATCATTAAAGCTCTTAGGTACTGAAAATTCATTATTAGGAAGTTCAAATTGATTGTACCATATCAATCTTAGAAGAATCATCCGAGTGGTGTAAAGGAAGAGGTAATACCTGATGAATGCAATCCCAAAAATTATTTAACAATTCCTTGGAATACTCATCAGCTCAGTTGACAATTGCTCCCTACTGTGAACTCACTAGGGGAATCTACCATGCATTGCATCATCATCAGCAACACCTATCATTACTAATCTTCTTCAGCTAAGTGATTTAATTCACATGGTAGGATGGGGTAAGAAGAATTTATCACACCAATCAATCTCATTGTCCTAGCATCATTTATTGACCAACAACTGGAAGCCAAAGGATCAAGCACCATGCTACTTAGAACGTATTTTGGGATATATGACTTCATGCATAAGTCCACATTGGGAAGCTTTACCACTTCATGGCTAACCTCAGATCATGTTTGGAAATTGGATTTTGGTTGTTTGAAATCAGATCAAGGATTTCAATATATTTGTCGACCCTATGAACATCTGGCCAGATTCCTTTACTCTGCATCAAGATGCTTGTTTTTAGGCAGAATTCTTTGACAGCCCACTGCGAGGCTTGGAATGTATACAACCTCCTCAGGATCAATAGAGTCCTTGCTTAGACGTTAACACTGGTCATTAAACTTCTACAAAGGAAGATCCAGATTTAAAGGCATATCCCTCTTAAGGTTTTCCACACTTTGAATGTTTTTCTCAATATGCATTGGCCATAGTAAAAGCTTGCCTCAAAGTATTGAGGCGCCTTTTTATCCCTCAAATAGTATACAGCCTTCTAGTCAAATGCATCGCATACTTTTGACATAGAAGCAATATTCATTTGGATCGGCCTCAAATTCACAAGAAATCTTCTCAATGTCTTATTGAATCTTGTATTAAAATCTATGCACTAATTCATTACAGATTATTTTTAATATTCTCAAATTCTAACAAAAGAAACCTTGGGTCTATACCTTGATCACTATACTGCAATCTTGAGAATGCATTCTTCATTTCATGTCCAAGAATTAATAGAGTTATTAGGCAGAGCTTTATACGCTGTCCCTTTCATCCTCTTCTAGAGTATGAATAAATAATTTAATGTATACATCTTGGTAAACTCTATTTCGAAATCCTCCATCATGTTTACAAAGACTTTCAAGTGCTGATCATCAGTTATTGCATTATTTCCTTGAAACTTAGGCAATTTGTTTCTTATCATCATGTGGTACAGAAACATTTGGATAACTACACCATCCCTCTAAAACTCATGGGACCAAAAGCATAAATGAAAAATGGAGGTCTGGGTGGAGGCTAAAGCCATATTATTCTGAGGAGGTGATCTTATAGGAGAAACAGAAGTGACCCTAAGGAGTGAGGGGTCTAAAATGTGGTACAGGGATATAATTATTAGAATGACTATTCCCCAATGGCCTTTTTTCACGGTAGGCACTATCAGATTTGAAAAATACAGGGGTATAATGAGATTCAAATCTTGAAAATACAGGGGTAGAATGAGAAATCCCCTCTCTAGATGGAGAATTTGGATTTACAAAGAGACTACCTACATTCAAAAGCTGCTTAGTTGAGGAAGAATTACAATGATTCAATCACGCTGCTGATCATTTTCACCAATGGAGACCTCTTTTCTTGAGGTTTGATCTCCAAAAACCTTCCAAATTCTTCCTCCTTCTGAATTAGACTTTCCAAACTCTAGAAACATCCTTCTACTAGGGCCTTTGGTGAAGAAATATCTTCTTCCTTCTGGCTTTGCAAAGATTAGTAACAGATTTTCAATTTACAGAGGTTAAGACACTGGCATTTATCAAAATCAAATCAACTCAGAAGTCGCCACTAAGGATTTTCACCCTAGTTGTGCAAATGCACTAAAATAATCTGTCAAATATCTTCTCAGCACTAAAAATCATTGCAAAAAGCTTTACAAATCCAGACCTTCCTTCACCCAAATTTATCAATGATGAGGTAAACCTATGTACAATAACTACTGTTGAAAAATTGACAGACAACACGCCTAGAACCTATAACTTTGTTCAATCCTTACAGATCTGATCAGAGAATGATGTTTTCAAAGCGTATTTACACACAAAATTGCAAGAAACATTACCAGGGTCTGGAAAAATTTAAATTCTTCAAAGCATCCCCGGCAACGACACCACTAGTGTTGTTGATGGGCCAAATGGATACGAATCGGCAATAAATCAACAAATCAGTCTCGGCAACGCAAATCAGTTCCCAGCAACATAAATCAATCCCCAAAAATAAATCAGTCCCCGGTAGCGGAGCCACTAGTGTTGGTATCCAAATTTATTCTCCTTTTTAAGCCAAGCAGCAACACAGATTTGACAAGGAGCTTAGAGGCAGATAGGTCATAAATGTGTATCATTTTGTAGCCAAGGAAGAAATCTAAATGACCCTTTTTTACTCAGGTTTGTGGAGAGATCGATAGCACCTTAAAAGTATTTGATCTTATCCTAACTATTTTAGGTTGTGCCTTTCAACCAAGGTAAGAGAACCTATTTTGTAACCTCTGTTATTGAAGGAGACGCAAATACCTTTCTTTTGCACAAATTTTATAGAGAAGACCTTGGGGAAAATATGATCAACACACCAAATCTAACTCTCACGAGTTGTCACTTCCAGATTATGGAGATATTTTCAACACAAGGCTAAGGTTACTGAAGACATTTGGAATCCTGATCTGTTCTGCATACTTTAGCAAATGGATTTTGTTCTTCTGTGGATATACAGAACATAACAGGGGTAGTTTAGGGTAGGATTGGTTATTTGAATAATTTTTGGTGGGAGATCAATAAGATAGATTGGACTTTGCCAGATCCCTCAGAAACTTCACAACAAATGGAGAACTCAATAACAGAAAGCTTCAAAATAGTTAAAACATTCCTTCAACCAGAAGGTGTGCATCAATGGAGGCCCAGACATGCACTTTTTCACACAATATTTGAGATTCTAGCACGAAGGCTCGAGTTAGAAGACCCAATAAAACATCAAAATCTAAGATCAGTCACGCCTGAGGTACACCCAGAGGCTTACAAACAATCTCTGTCAATAGATGAAAGAAAAGTGATTTTAAATCATTTATTTCATTCCCAAATGAAAGCTCTTCTGAAAAATGAAATTGCAGATGCCACTAAACTATCACAAGGATTGAGATCTGTGTGATTCAAAGAGATTTTGATACAATATTGCAATAGGAACAAGAAAAACTACTCGCAGACATTCTGAAAGTGAAATAAACACAAAATTGGCCAAAGATTTGACACAAATTAACTCAAAATTTATCAGATTCATCAACAGGGGAGAGTTATTTAAACAATCTTAGAGCTTGTTGATGGCTATACACTTGTAACTAACTCAACATGAATGAAAATCTAACACAGAGGAAGTTAACCTGGTTTCTCAGAAAGTTTTCTCAGAGGATGAGCTTTTCTCAAACTTTTGTCGTGAAAATGAACTCCCAACCATTTGCAAGAGTATTTTCATTGCATTTATACATTTTGCCCACTCAATTTTCCCCTCAAAAGAGAAGAATATTCAAGGGTCACTTTGCTTGTTACCAATTTGTTTCAGAAAATGAATTTTAACAAATTCAGATCCAAAATTTGCCAGGTGGACCATTTGCGAGCTGATCATGTTTCTTGGGCCGTCCACTGATGACTAGTATGCCATGCCATAACCTTTTGGAAATCCTTCTAAACAGGTGAAATGCACAGCAACCGTTGATTCTGCACCCTTTCTACTTTATATCAGAGTCATCTACGTGTTTCCTTGGCGTAACTGCAAAGGTGAGGCATATAGGCAAGTCTCCAAACAATCGTGGGCCTTCCATACCATGAAAATAGATAATATCATTCTTAACTCACCTTAGTGCGTAAAAACCTAGAAAACATGTTTTCCCCATTAATACGGTGTCTGATGTCCACCACTACAAGGATATTGGGATTTTGTCCTGCTATCTTTTCTTATACAACAAATAAGCGTGGAGCACCAAACTCGACAAATGGAGGAAAAAAAAATTATGCATCAAATTGGGGAGATAGAAAACGTGACAGAAGCCACAAACTGAGGGATTTCAAGAGAAAATGGTGCGAGATCAGAATGAGGACCAAAAATCTGATCAAACAAATCATCAATGCGTGGAAGGGGATAACGATTCTTGATCATTACTTTGTTCAGCTGGCGGTAATCAATACACAACTGCAAGGATCCTTCCTTCTTTACGAAGATCACTAGTACCCCAAGGGGATACACTAGGATGAATTAGGCCCTTCTCTAGAAGGCCCTCAAGCTACAACTTGAGCTCGCAGAGCTCAGGGGTAGTCATCCAATAAGGTGCTCGTGAGATAGGCTCTGCTCCCAGAACCATATCTATATGAAAATATATCTCACATGGGGGTGGTAACCCTGGTAGCTCCCCTGGAAAGACATCAGAAAAATCTCTCAAAATGTGATGGTCATCTATCGATGGTCCACTAGACCTATCCTCTGATCGGTCACTAACTGTGACAGAAAACATCTGACAACCCCGTCACACACACCGCTTAAGCTACATAGTGGAGATGGTGGGAATAGAAATGGGTCTCCTGACCCCCGCTATCACTGCCTCAACTCCTAGATCATTTGTACAAGATATGATCTTGTTGTAACAATCCACTCTGGCTCTATGTGCAGATAACATAGTCCATGCCCAAGATGACTCCATAAGATCCCAACGGAAGGATACAAAGATCTGAGGTAGTGGTAAAAGGTCCCAAATCCACTACACACTCCTTAACTAAGGAGTCTACAGAGATCTTGGCTCCATAAGCCATCTCAACATCCCAACTATGACCCTGCCTAACTGTCACCATCCCGCATCGCTCTACTAAAGATGGTGTAATAAAAGAATCATAATAATCAAAATCAAACAAAATAGAGGTAGGAATACCACCAATGTTACCTAGAGTCTCAATAACTATACTATGATGCTCTTCCTAGTGGTTCTCAACCATAGTGCATACATCCTATGATTACACCCCATGTCACTAACAGTAGGCTTTGAGGTATGTGTCTTACCCTTTTTATTAGGTTTCTGTGGGTAGTCTCTCCAAAAATGTCCAGTAACACCAAACCCAAAACAACCACCTGGTTCTCTCCCCTGAGTAGTAAGCTCCAATAGGTGCCCTAGAGCTGTGTGTTGTGGATCTTGATGACCTGACTATGGAATACTGAGGTCCCTATTGGAGATCTTCAGTTGACTAAGCTTTAGGTTCTCCCTGTGTCATAATGGGACCCCTAGGAGGAGGACCCTTACTCCAACCCCTCTTTGCATCAAATCTCTGTGGAGGTCTATATGGTGGGTGAGACTGCTACTGTTATTTTGTGGTCTAAAAGATGACTGTGTTGAACCCTATCCACCATGTGGAGGAGGTACTGACCCCCTTTATCTATTGTCCTACATCTGTTGTATGCGGCTCTAGACTTAGTCTTTAGCTTACTGGGTCTTTCCCTGAGTCTCCTTTTCTATTTAGGCCTTCTTAACAGCCTTAGCCAATGTCTGTGGACAATGGATCCGCACTGCACCTCCAATGTCTAGATTCATGCCCCAAATGAACCTGTGGATCCGTACCTGCTCATCCTGCATGTAATCAACATACTGGAGTATATCTAGAAATCTACTCTCATACTCAGCCACTATAAGAGATGTATACCGGAGGTCATGAAACTCATCAATCCTCTATTGTATGAACCTCCAAGATAAATATCTGCTCCTAAAAATCTCCTCAAAGAGCTCCCAGGTAACTATCGAATCAACATGGATATTTTTCTCCT
Source organism: Taxus chinensis (assembly GCA_019776745.2). Taxonomy (NCBI): domain Eukaryota; kingdom Viridiplantae; phylum Streptophyta; class Pinopsida; order Cupressales; family Taxaceae; genus Taxus; species Taxus chinensis. The sequence continues at coordinate 152,597,442 of CM034146.1, read as the reverse complement.
CTTTCCTCCACCATACACATGCTCCATCCCTCAATAGATGGATCAAAACATGAGATTTCATGTTGCTAGAACAAGGGAAGAGCTTGAAGCATCTGCTCAAGCTCACCAACCAGGCCTCTGCCTAAAATCCACCTATGTCACGAGAATAATGAGCTAGCCGTAGCTTTAGGATCTCCCTGATATGGTCTACAGTGGTGGTCTAGCAACCCCTAGGCCTCTCTACATGCTCATCCCTAAGCCTAGGGCTCCGAGACCTATCTCTGTGTCCTAAAACCTGGTCTCCCTGTCCCCTCTATGGTGACTCTACTCTAGCTAACTCCACATGGGAGTTCTCTACTCTTTGATCATCACTATGTTGAGAAGGTGCCCAAGCCTCATCTGATGGCTCTCTATCATGTCTAGTAGCACATGCTCCCACGGATCCTCTGCATTAACTCTGGAGTGTCTGTAAAATCTGTGGTAGGATGGATGCTACAACATGATCCTGGTGGCAAGCCTAAGTCTATGTGAAAATCATCTCATCTTCATCCTATCCAAGGTAGATTTAGTTCATCTTTCTAAGTTTTATTCAGTTTTCCATGTTTACTAAGTATGTAATTTCAACAAGGTTGTTCTCTAGATTTGAAAGTGTGCTAGGTTTAATATCGTACTAAGTTTATATTTCATGTCTCAAGTTTTCTAGTGTGCCCAAGGGTCCAAGCTTTGAACCCACGGCTCTGATACCAAGTGTAATGCCTACTAAAACAACCCACTTGAGACCCAAGAACAACCTAGGATTAGTCAGAAAAATTATGGGATAATTTTTTTTTATTAAAAGTGTTTGCTACCAGGTTACAAAACAACAGTTGCCACAAGCAAGGTTTCGAGGCCAAATAAAAATCTTAGCTCATAATTTTCCCATTACAACAATTATTAAATTTACAGGGTCAAAACTAAGGGTTAGAATAATCATTAAGGTTAAGAGGGCAATTTCTTACTCTCCCACCCCCTGACAGGCTTAATAGATTCAACCTAGTTTTTCTCAAAATTAACACACTTGAAACCTTCTGAAAACATTCCCATTATATAGTAACTTTTCTCACATTTCCAGTGATATAAGGAAGTCCTCCTAGCTCTTTGTAAAACTCAAGTTATGGGCCGGCGGACCTTGGGAAGAAAATTTTCCCAAGGGTGGGCCTACGGGCCTGGGGAAGAAATTTTGCCCTAAGCACCCTTGGGCAAAAAGCGCATTCCACTTCCGTATGCCCATGGCGGGGAGGGGAAGCAAATTTTTCCCATGTGCGGGCTGGCGGGGTGGGGAAGAATTTTAGCACTGGCTTGTGCCCACGAGCCCATAAGGGACACATGTTAGCATTTCCAAGCCTCGGTGGGAAGTTAAGCTACCAGAAGGACTTAATACATTAAGTATTTTTTCCAAAAGTGTTAAAGGATCAAAATAATCTGTGCCTCCTCGTCGCCCAAGGTGCCACTGTCAAGCCTTGATTCGTGCGGAGAAATGGACTTGCAGGGAAACTTAAGAATTTAATACTTTTGTGATACAAAAGCGCAAAGGCTAAAATTAACCCGCACCTCCACCGACGTCAGATGATGCCATGTGTCAGGATCTCATTGGCTGTTGGGAGGCAGGCCACCAAAGAAACTTTTAGAAATTTTCCTAAAACTTTAAAAGTTAAGTTTTAGAACGCAGACCTGCGTGCCCACCAAAGTGATTTTTCCAAGGCAAAGGCAGGGATGTGGGGCCGTAGAGAAAATTAGGAATTTTTTCCAAAATTTTGAAATCTTAAGATAAGAGTTTACGGGCCCGTGCGCCCACCGAAATGTTTCCAAAAGTGAAGGGTGCGGGCCACGAGGCCGTGGGGCCGAGGGGGAAATTTTCTAAATTTTCCTTTTTCGTACTTAGATTAATTTTTGTCAACATGAAGTTTTGTGGGTTAATGGGGTGGTGGGAAACTTCATGACTTTGCACTTTCTGGGAAAAAGTGAAAAAGGAAATTTTTAGCCTGCGGGTCTGCCCAAGAATATTTTATTCACTTAAATTTGACAGTTAGATTATTTTTTTGAAGCCAAACGAAGTAAAATTTCAGAAGGCCATAAATTTTGACTGGGGACTCAGTTCTGGGAAAACGAGGACTTTTTGGAAAGCTCTCAAATCCCTCTTTTCTCAGGAAGCATAAAATTTTAATTTTGATAAATTTTGAAGGGTCAATTTTGAGAAAACATTCTGCAGGCTTCTAAAATGTGAACTGGTATTTTTAACTTATAAACTTTTGTTTCAATTTCGACATTCTTTCTTTCTCAACATGTCAACAGACATGGAGGATTGCACTTGGAGGAATTTAGGTTGGATTGTGAGGGTTAACTTGTTTGATTGATTTGCAATTCCAAATTACCAGTTTTTATACAGCAAGATGTCTGCAATTTTTCCTTTGCCCAATTTGAAAGATTCTATAATAATTTCTTAAGTGTTAAGGTCTAATTGAGATCATTTTGATCATATTAGGTTCAATTTGTCATTTCATTTGTCTTCTATAGTTTGCAGAGTCATCCTGTACATTTTCTGATTAATATTTTGTAGTTTTGAAAACATCTAATAGAGATCAAATTCGAAAAGATCTATTTTCCATTTATCATCTTCTAAGTATTAGAATTCATTCCAGATCTAATCTAACACATTAAGTTGATTCAAATCAAAGTATTCAAATGCCAAATTATGATTCTGATTTCTAAAACATTCATTTCTAAAGAACAGAGCATTATGACATTTCTCCATACGTATTCACCTTTTTCATCTTTCCAATCAGAATTTCAAAATACATTCAACAATCCAATTTCAATACCTAATAATGTCATTTGAGAAAAGTAATACAATATTTTATTGATTCAAAAAAGATACCTTTACACTTCTTCTTTCATTCCTCGAATACAATGACCAGAATTACAATTTCTTTCACATTCTTTCAAAACCAGAATACAAAGTACATTTATTTCACATTTCAAATTACAAATTTCATAGCCAATACAAAACATATTTCCATCACAAATAATGTACAAGGTCCTCCACTTCAAAGTGGGAAAAGGTTACAATATGAAATATTCTCAACAAGGACTGTCAAACTTCTCTTTTTTTTCTCTGTTCCAAAACAGCAACATGAATATCCTCCATTTTCTTTATTTCCATTTGATCACAACAGAGCAGGGGGAAAGGCAATGCTCTCCACCCAACCAAGACATCCAATGAAAAGGAGAATCCATCCTTCTTCATTGGCCCCCGAGCCCTAACCACAATGCAATAAGAAATGTGTTTCAACTCATGGCAACAGTAGGCTTCCACAACACACATGAAATTTCACATTTAAAACATAGTCCAAAACAAAACTGCAGTTTGCAACCACAGATAAAAGACAAAAAACAACACTCAGGCTTCCTCATGCAAGCCAAAGGAGCAAGAAACTATGGGGGATGTTTCTTATGCCTCCCAAGGGGAAATGGGTATCACCACCTGAGAACAACCGCCATATATATAAATATCATTTCAAATCCCTAACATGCCCTTATGCCTCCCCAAGTACCCCTTATTCCTCACATTTTCTTATGCCTCCCCAACCTCTTATGGCACCCCATAACGAGTAAAGAAATGCAAGCTATTTCTTTGTAAGGTGGAACCCAAATCCCAACTCCCTCCACACTTATACCTCCCCAAAACACTTATGCCTCCCACAGATATACTCCATACCCCACCATTCTTATCCTACACCATCCCTATGCCATCTACCCAAACATCTGACACACACATGCCAAAACATTCACAACAATAACATTTGCACAAATAAAAGAAGAGCATTTCAAGAGCCAAGCTCTTACCTCTACATAATGGAGTTTGTTCCAAGTTCCAAACAAATAAGCTTTCAAATGCAAAACAGCCCAAGATAGACAAAAACAAAGGCCTATAAAAAGTCTGCAAACTTTCTCCAAAAGCAACAGCTCAAAACAACAAAAGAATTCGCCCCAAATGAAGTATGCAAAAGTGAATCAACCCCCAAAACAAGCTAAGGAATTCCAATATATAGAGAGGGAAGAGAAGAGGATGAGGTGGATCCAAGTGGGATGCCACGTCACACATCCTCAACTCCAACACAAAAGTCAACTTCAATCTCCAAGGCACAATAAATAGGTAGGTGAATAATATGACAACTTACTTACACACTCCAAGACAAGCCCACACCCCATAAGGACTGAAATTAAAAATATGTAAGAAAGTGCAATTAAAACATTCATCTTGACTTACAAAAATGCACAAAGAAGGTCTAAATTTAACCCTCCAACCATAGGAAAGGTTGGTAAATAAATTTAAGAGGTATGGGACAAGTTTAACTTGTCCCACAAGCCTCCAAAATCAGCTTCCAAGGAAAAATTCGAATTTCCAAGAAGGTGGAGTGTTTCATACTCTAAAATCAACTTACATATCCCTTACACATTTCTTACAAACACTTTAATTCAAGGCCAACAACTCTATTAATTACTTTCTTATGACATATTTTAATTAATTAACTTAACAACAAGATTACTCACAATATTACACACCATTTAATAAATAATGAAAGGGGTCAAAGCACCACAAAATAAACACATGCAAACATTAACAAAGGAACCAAATAAAAGAAAATACATAAAACCCCTTGGTCACATTTAAAAGTGATCCCCCCATGGGAATCCCTAACACAATCAAACACACACAAACAATACAGTTGCCATGGTGACCTTGTTGAATTCATCTAGAATTCCAAAGTGGTTGGTCTCCAATCCCCCGATGTTTGTTGTGATATTTTAAACCTGAAAATACAAATACCTCCTTCAGCCTCGTGGCCATATTAGAACATCCAAATGAATATAAATATAATTTTAAGATCATCAACATATATGTGAATCATAACAATCATCAAGACAATCAGCAGTATCACTTACAATTTCATCCACAACTATCTCATCATCAACTTTAATTCAATTCTCATTTTCTAGGTCTACTCAAAATATCCAAATATCACAAGTCTGGTCAACATCTATAATATAACCATGTCAAACAATATATCCACATCAATATCTAAAATGTCTCTAATAGTCATCATGCACCATATTTGAATCAAAGTCCACAATAAACCATGATCTAACATCTAACATCATACTAAATTAAACTATAACAATGTCCATAATATAGTCAGCAGTATCAGGATCAATATCACAAGGTGTCGAAGGTTGGAGTGTAGTATGACCTGTTCATGAGCTATATGATTTCAAATTGGGATGTGTTGGAAATTTGTAACTTACAAAAAATCATTAGTGGCATAGAAATGTAATTTTTTGTTTGATTCTATGGTTCACAAATGTCTGATACCCCATATAATGACTTGAAGTGGATAAAATCCCTAGATTATTAAACTGACACATCATTGACAAAATGAGATAAACTAGTGTGTGATAGTGTTAGATTGACCATGATAGCCCTTTTGATATGATCCAAGAACTACACTACATTTTCTCGATGTAAGAAGAAAAATATATGTAGTTCCTTTAGTGTATGTGAAATTGTGTATGTAAATATAACTTATAAAACTCCTTCATGGTCTGGACTAGTATAAGACTTAGCTCCCCCTAGATGTCGAATCTCAAACCATTTATATATCTCACAAACTTATTTTGCTTAACTTTAGCATGCATAGATCTTGTCATGATTTTGTGAAAATCCTCAATATAATCCCTAACCGAAACCTCATTTTTCTTCAAGTTTTACAATATTTTCAACAAACTCATTTGATAATCAGAGGTTAAAAACTTACTCTTCATTTTTGTGACCATTATATCACAATGCACTATCTTGTCTTTACCTCTTATTTGGTGCTCATTTTGTAACTCCTTCCATCATAGTGCCACATGTTCTTTTAAGTTGGTTTGCACTTCCTTTCCTCTTTGTGGGTCATTGATCTCTTTGAAATCAAATTACACTTCAATGTTTGTGAGACAATATACTAGCTCTTCTGGTTATGACCTTTTAGAAAATGATGTGACATCCATCCTTGGACCTTGACTTATTCTTGAAATATATCTCAAGAATTAAAATTCTCCAACAATAATGTATTCGTCTTATTTTTCTTCACCTCCAACATATTTTTTTGTTTCTTGCACCTCCTTTTACTCCATTATGACTTCGGGAATCTTTTACCAAGAAACATCTCCATCTATCTTCTTCGATAACCTTGAGCCTACTCCTTACACCCATTAATTCATTGATAACTTATTCTATTGTATTCATCATGGCTACATTCGTTGTGTTTTGTGTAGCTCCATTAAAAAATATTCTTGGAAGAATATTGATTCTTAACCAATTACCTCACAGTCACTGATCTACTAGCCTCCACACTTCTCTTAGCATTCCTCTCTAAAGGTTTATAGTTACGATTTGATTCCACTTGGTGCAAAGAGAAGCTAACCCCCTGATATAGAGTAACAACATCAAATAGAAACATAAAAACATAATTTCACTATTGAATTTGAAGTCTTAATGACATATACAATGAGTATCCCTCTAATGAGGTTGTTACAGAGTTTATAAATAGACTCTAGACTAATACAAGGTGGTGTATACACTATGCACCACTATAGACATGTATCCTTGGTAAAATATCCAACTCTTCATCTAATCTCTCATCCTTCAATAGCCTTCAAAAACCTTCAATTGTGGTGTTAGACATGCCTTTATAGGTGTTTCTTCTTGATGTTCCTTTGTTACTCTTTCTAGAACCTGCTCCACTTTTCGTGCTCAAATTAATCATTAATGGAATCGAACTACCCTAATATAGTAGTTGATATAATCTTCCATAAGAATCAATAACCTCAACTTAATTGGTGGTTTTTAAGATTTCTCTTCCACATGCATTACTTTTTAGCCTCCACCTACCTCCCTTGTCATTTTGTAGATTTGTCGTTTAGTTCATATCTTACTATGCAATCCTTTCTTTTCTTTTTTCTACATAAAGACCTATTGAAAACATTCACACACTCTTTTTTTTTTTATTACGTAATATTTTCATGCCACCTTTGTGCCTTCTCAAAAATCCTATGCTCTAGAACCTTTGTAAAAACACTACACACAATTGTGCAAGCCCTTACCCATAATTCTATCACACACCACTTTTTTCATGTACTTTGTAATACCAAACATTACGTAGAATACTTCCATACACACTTTCATAATCTCCGTATGCATTCTTTCACACCTCATTTTCTTTTCTTTCCCTTGTAAACCTTGTGTATACTTAAATACTTAGTCATAATTTTAAGTTAACGTATATTTCAAGCTTTCCTACGATGCTCCCACATCACTTCTCTAAATATATACAATCATTATTGGATCATAATATCAATCTTATCCATATTTTAAAAGAAGAGTAAGAGGCCAATGAATTTGATCCTAAAAATTATTATTTAATGGATGAAGATGATAATGAACCACTATTAATTCTAAATATTCTACTTCTTCTAACCCAAAGCTTAATCCACAACACACCATATGTCCTATAGATAATGATACTAATATTAATACCCTCTCTTCTTCTTCATCATCCACACCCACACCTTATGTCATTATATATCAAGACTCATCTAATGAGCCTGAGTTTTATTATACATGGAATGAGGTTCTAGGTCATGATGTATAAGATAAACAAGCATATTGATGACACTTAAAGCAGATAGAGGATGAGGTCCATAAGTAACAATAAATGTCTTCTCATATTTCCCATTTACTTCATTATTTTGGTTCTCAAAATGTGTTGATTCTCATTCTTCTTTTGATTTTTAGGTACTCCATAAATAACAATAGGATCACTTTAGGTGGTTACCCTCTCCTCCCTCTTGTGTCAAAAGTTTGGATACCCTAATCCCTCTTCCTATTCTACCCACTTCAGGTTTTCTTCCTATGAACCATTCATCTTCACATGTATCTTACTCACCATTTAAGGGTTCACACCCTCCTATATTTCCTTCAAAAGTCGAGATACCTCCTCCATTAATCCCTGCACTTCCACCTTCCTTGATGGACATACAACAGGAGATCCTATCTTGGATTTCTCCGTGGTTGTAAGAATCTATGGTATTTGTGCATCATGAGATATGTCAAATGATGTCTCATTCCATTAATGACATTGAGGATACCATGATTCACACATTTTATGAAATTTAGTGAGAAATTCATAAGGTTATTTAGGGTGCTTATAATTATCTTTCATGGCCTTTTTAATCTCACCCTATTTATTTTATACTTATCTCACTATTTTTTTCTTAATTTCTTTACATTTTAGTTTATTGTGCTATTTAGCTATATCCATAGATTAGATAGGTTGGTGGTGAAATATGTTTTCCACCCTTTACATCCTTATATTAGATAGACTAGTTCATCTAAAGACTTTGGCTACCCCTTATATCCTTGGTTTAGATATGTCAATTAGTTTTAAAAATTCACCCACCCCTTATAATCCTATAACAATCCTAAATTATTTTACATTTTAGTTAGTTCACAGGTGTTGAATACCCCTTTACATCCTATTTTTACTACTTATTAGGTACCTATAGCATCTATCATATTTACTCTTATTATCTATTTCCTCCTTGATCATTTAGTAGGGTTTTTCCTTTTATGATATTTTTCACTCACGTTTTACACTAACTATTTTACATCCTACTACACATATTCCTACCATTTACTTCTTACATGAAATATTAATATATTTTTTATCCACTTATGATATTTTATTTCCTTATCTTATTACTTTTCATGCTTGTTTTGGACCTATCATAGGTTTGATCTTCATTCTATTGACATATCTAGTGATATTTAGTTCCTATACTACTTAGTTTATCCACTTTTAGCCTTCAAATCGGACATAAATCCTATATCTTCACACTTACATTATGTTCATTTATAACTTATATCCATCATTGTATCACACTTTTGTATCCTTATAGCTTACACTTATCCCCCTCCTTCTCTCATTTGAGGTACCCTTAAGTCAAAAATGATATCAAACTCATTCTTCAGGGTAGTTCTAGAGTTACTTATGCATCTTAGTTTCTAGGTTCTTCGTTTTAGCGATTAGATGAAATCTCCCTTGTGTTAGTCGTATTTCATACCCACTAGATCAACCTTCCTATTCTATATCGAGGAGAAAAATTAAAATACAAAAGAAGAAAAAGACAAGTTAAAAGACATATAATATAAGAAAAATCAATACAAAGAAACCCAAAAATATGAAGATCAAAATAAATAAATGTCAATCAAAATAATAAAATATTTGATATTATTATATTTGGCACATGTCCTATTTTTTTGAAATATAAAACTCCACAGTTGGCCTAGTTGTAGGCCTTGAGATCTTTTGGGTTGTGGTAGTTTTTTTTAATAAGGTAACATGTCTCATATTTATCTTTCAATGTCCCTTCTTTCCCATACCACTACCTAATCCTTATAGTGTGGCTATATCCCCTCAAGTGAGGTCCTAAAAACTGATAAAACATCATGGGAATGTAGGATTCATCCTTCTCACTTATTAACATAACTAACTTATAGATATATCTTTAAAATTTACTAGTTGGTCTAATCCCAAGTCACTCATTTTGGTTCCTTGTCTTTTTTATGTTGAAATTCTTTATTCATGTAATTTTTATAAGAGTGTCTCATCTCCACTAAGGATATTGTAACCCATTATGGCACATTTCTTTTCCTTCTCTTCATGTTCACTCCCTTTACTCCCCTTCATGGATGTAGTTGGTAGGTGACTATAAATATACATCATTTCTATATTTCTTATACCATTTCCTATTTGTGATAACAATTGTAATAATTTCCATCCTTACTCACAAATATCTACACATTTTAGTCCCATATCTTTTCATTCTTTTCATGTCACTATATGGTAGTGTCATACCTTCTGAGAAATCCAATGTAAGCTTTAATTGTGATTTTGTTTGTTTCTCTTGATGCTTCCTTTTTATCATATATTATGTTTTATTTTCCCATTACATTTAATTTGATATTTATTACAATTTATTTACACATCTTTTTATTATTTTTTATTATCTTCTTATATTTTATTATATGTTGCAAAATCCTCATTTATGCATATTTTGATTCTTTTGAGTTATATATTAAGTATTGTTAGGTGTCTTACAATCCTTTAACATGCCTATTTGATTTTATTGATTGATTTCATAATATGTCATTTTACATATCACATTTTTACATCTCTTGACTTTTAGATTTTAGTATCTTTTTCATTAGATGTCCATTATTAGTATTTATCTTACTTTTAAACCTTTTATAAGATATATAAGAGTGTATCTAAATAAAGAGTGGTCTAACAACAATTCATTTCATCTCTATGTATGAGGGTGTTCTAAAATAATATATAAAAGGAAAACACACTTAATATCCACACATTAGATTATAAGTTTATGTAAATGTCGAAATAGTAAGGAATTACTCCACACTCTATAGGCGGTATAAGGTTCCAAATCCTAGAGCTAGTATAGGGTAGTGGCATCTAACTAGATACATAGTGTAAGATGATGATAGTAAAGTTGTAAATAATATTTTAATCATGGTAGTAATGAGATAATAGGTCAAATAATTTTATAGAAAAGATTAAAAAAGATTACATGAGAGGTCCAAGAGATTACAAATCAAGATCAAGGATTGTGCAAGGTTGTAAAATGTTGTAAGATAAGGACCGATAGATAAATAATTAAATAGATAAAAATGTTCTACCCTATCCTAATATATGTATAAACACATCCAAAACATACAAATTTGAAATGAAAGAAAATTAACAAGAGAGGTTAGAAATAATTACCTGCATGAAAGTACCATTGGTGCATTAGCTTCCCACCAGGGTAAACAACACCTTTTGAGAGAGAATAAATGTGGGGAACCATAAAAAGATAGAATAATACGTAGGAATATATTTGATTAGATATTTCAAATGAATCTAAATGATCAAAAGACCATGACAAGTGCAATTAGTATGCTTGTAGATCCTAAGTACCCAATGCTCCAAGTATGACCTCTCATAAAGAAAAATATGATTATCTTCAAGACCTTGTAAGAGTTTAGAATAGGTTTGAAAAGTGCTACCAAATCAAATGTGTGATGGAAGTGATTTCAAAAGGAAGATCAATAACCTAGTATTACTATTCTAATGAATACATTAATATTTTTTTCTAGCCAATGATATCAATTGTGGTCGATGCCATCATTTATGGTAGAATACTAACCTAATGACATCAACTGTGGTTAATGCCATAAATCATGGTCAATGTAATCTAAGAGGAAAATATGGACATGGGAAATTCATAAAAGGAGGTAAAATTATTGGGAAGATTATTGTAGGTTCTAAGAGGGATGATGATGAAGGTGTGAATGCTCTAAAAGTGTAGTGTTGGACCGAAATATAAAATAATATTTTTTAAAAATGGGACCTTAGTGTGTATGGCAGGGGGAAAGTGGAGTTGGTTTTGTCCGATGGCGTCAAGGATTGGCAAAGGACTTCTTATATTAATGTTGAATTTATTTTTATCTACCCACTAACTTCCACCTTGGCCAACCAACTCCACACATGTTTTTTTTTATTAGTAAATTTTAATGGTGAATTTAATTGGCCCAACCACTGACCTTTCCCACTCTTGAAGGCACTGCACTCATTAATTATCTTTGCTGGCCACATTAGATACTTGGGTACATGAAATGTTTTAGCTTGTTTTGTGGAGTGGGGGGGAAAAATATTTGGGCCGCGTGGAGTGTTCTGAGCAGGAGATGTACCCTAGATTGAGGTTGTTGAAAAGGCGTTGAAATTCCTTGAAAATGTGATTTTCAAGTGTAGTTTCATCCTCCATGGCTACTACCACTTACTCCCTACCTGTGCAAAATCGTGAGCTGTGAACAGAGTATTGACATCTAGTAAGCAAAAAGGAAAGAGAAAGGTTTCCAGACATTGCTGTTGAGAGGGCCCTGGTAGAATTTGTTTTTGACAATGGGTGGAAGCTTATTGCAGGCATGTTAAGCACTACCCACTTTAACATTTTATAGCTTTAATAATCTCTTGAAATGAAACATCATCTTTTTCTGAAATGGTATTTTGCACGGGATCTCCTCTTACTTCTTAATATAAAAATTTCAAACTGGAAGTAATTAACATGAATATGTAGCCTGTATTATTTGTTAAAATTTCTTTGTTTGATCTTATTTGATTCTGCAGAGTTGAGTCCTTAAGGATGTTGTTATTATTCCTGAATGTGTTTGTATTTTGATGGTGGAATCGGGATTGAATTTGGGTTTTTCTAGTTACATTATTATTGTAACTATAGCGTTCTACCATTTATGTGAGAAATTATTCATATTAAATTTTAGGGTTCTAGGTTTTCTAATAATAGGAATACCCATTTCAAATCTGGGCTTTAGTGTTTATCTTTATTTAAAATCTTGTCTCAAATATGGATTTTCCTTACTGTTTGGTTAATGTTATATTTAGATGACTAAGCAAAAGGAATCCTCTTATGGGTACTTATGTTTTCTTTATTATGATTCCCATTTAAAATCATGGCTTCTATGTTGATTATATCTCAAACTCTTAGTTCGAAACTGGTTTTATTTGACTATTGGATGCGTAATGACTTCAATTTTACCATTTGCTGATATGAATATGGATTTGCAAACATAAATAGGCACTCCCTGGCTTCTTCATTTAGCTACGAATGTTTATAGTTTCGTTTTTTGACCTATTGGTCAATAAAAAAGTTGGGGCTTAGCATATATTTGTTTTAAATCAAAAACCCATACCAGTTTGTAGGATTCAGTAACTTTAAAATGACTGGTTCATACTGAGTTATTCTTGTTTTGATTAAAGGTATTTTACAAAACTATATTTAGATTTAGATTTAGAATGTAGTGGAGTCTAAAGGGGATATGTGTTATTAGTCAGGTACTTATAAACATATATATAAGAGTGACTCTAATTTTGATAATATTGGTTACTTAGAAAGAACTTGTTGGATGAGGAAATTTTGATGGATGGTTGGAGAATTAGATTTCAATCATATAATCTATATGATTACATGATTGAAATCGTAATGCACTCGACAAACTGTGTTGGAATTATAAGGCCAATGGCCCTACTTGAATTATTGTTAAACCTTTGTTGTTGTAGGCTCATTCTCTCGAACCGTTACCTCAAGTCAATTTCTTTGGGTTATGTTCTATGGGTTCATCGAATTGCATATCTTTTTTAAAAAATACACTTGGTAGATTTAAATCAGAAAAACTTTTAGCTTTGCGAGACCTCTTATTGTTAGCATGCTTGATTTTGTGTTATTTCTGCTAATTTGTACATTAGTAGGGATTGTGTATTAAGTTAACTCCTCGTATCAACCATAAAAGGGATACATCCTTAGTAATGTAGCAGTTGTTATTTCATGTCCATTTTGCTTGATAGATCATTAATGGTATGGCTATTAAAAATGTGTTTCAGCAATATGGCTCAACATTCTTGTGAAAGTTCTATCACCTTCTTCTGTGTCGTTATGAATTCATAGATAGTTTTGTAGTTTTAGTTGAAATTTAGTTGGGTTGTAGTTTATCCATATGGAACCACATTGTTTAATATTAGTATCATTTATAAGTTGTATTAAACTTAGTGGAAATTTATTGAAGGCAAACTTAGTAAGAATGTAGCATTAGATTTAATTTAATTTTTTATTTTACTGAATATTGGTTATTTATTTTATCGTACAGGATGACTGTTGTGTGTGGCATGGGAAGATAATCAGATGTTATTTAAAGTTTCCTTTTTAGAGCTTACTCTGTATTCTAGTTTGCAAGAAAATAAGTGTCGAAATGTTGTGAAGTTATTTTCAAAGGTGGTAAATAGTGGTTAAGTAAATGATGTTAGAATTCTAACTGAAAATCTATTAGATCATCTGAATTATTTAAGGAAATGTTGATTTATGTTTGAGTATTGGATTTCAATCATATAATCTATATGATTACATGATTGAAATCACAATACACTTGATACTCTATTTGAACTTATTGGGTCATTGACCCCTACTAGAATGATGGTTAGACTTTTATTATTTTAGAAACAATGTTCACAACGGGTTCTTATGGCTTCTTTCTTAATTTGACATGGTATAATTTCTAACATGATTATAAACGGTGTTAGTGTTTTAGATCTTAGCACCATTTCATTAAATAGAAGGTTTCCTTTCATGTTATTGTTAAATGGTAGCATAATGTTTTATTGTGTAGTCCTTATCATGCTCAGTTCTCATGAATAGACTCAAGCTCATAAATATGCAGATGGATTTCGTGAGTAGAAAAAGGGAATGACTTGTAGAAAGTTGCATTAGTCTTGTTGATGAAGTTATTTGTTTTTTCTGTCAAATAATTAAATGTGTAGAAAGGCTCTAGAATGGTATTTGATGAAAAGTTAGATGGAGAGAATGCCTTAGTATTTTGTATTTGTTGAGTAGTGTTTTCATAACTTGCTAAAAATAGAACTCGTAAATAATATTGTGAATCATATAACCAGATCGTAACATTGTTATGAGTATTTTATTATATTATAGAAATTTTGAAAGATAGCTTAGCTTGGATATGACAAATATTGTTTACCCTTGTGTTTCCAAGTCAAACTTTATTAGCATATTTTTTCCACCCTTGGGATTGTGTGTCGTGCTGGGTAGAAATGGTGCAACCATGTATAATTTTCTCAAAAAGGGTATTGGTAAAAAATTTCCTTGAGTTATAATTTTGTGTAGTAACTCCCTCTAGGTTATGACATGAATGAAATCCTAGGCTTAATAAAGTGGGTATGTTATCCTTATAAAAGTTATTCAAAAATAATAATAATAATAATAATAATAATAATAATGAAGTTGTGATCTTCTTGTTAAAATCCTGAGTCCTTAAGTGGGAGAAGAGGGACCATCCACTTGTCTAAAAAGGATTTACTTTCTACCCCTAAGCTAAACTAATAAACTTTACCATTAATGTCATGAAATGATAAATGATATTAAAGTGTAATCAATGTTTAACTTTTGAGAGAATTTCGGGTCTTAATAAGTAGGGGGATTAGTCAAGACACAATCTAGCTCATCGATTTTGAAACCTAAATTGTATCCTTCTGTCAAAATTAATTAAGAAATTTCTAAATGAAGTTGTCAACCATTCGTGATAAATTCCTAAGCCTCAATAAAATACTAGTCAATAACCAATGAGATCATGAATATGAATCCAATTCAATCTTCTTCCTCTAACTTCTTTGAAAGTGCTTTGTAATCTTCTCTTAATTATTGCTAAATGTTTGATCCTTGCACAAGGAGGTGGCAGTTCCTAAACTAAATGGTCCTTTCCCCTCAACTGGAGCTTGTGCTCGTCACCTTGTGCAATGGATGCGGGAAACAAGATTCAATAGCTTTTGTTTCAATAAATAGCATTGTGAGAATTGGAAAATGTCCTTCATTAATCAAATGAATTAAGAAATTTATTGACATATTAAATATGGTCCTCTTTCTGAAATCTTGATCTTAAGCTAATTAGTCAATAGTATAAAAGAAAGAAGTTCACCTTTGTAAAAATAATTATACAAATCAGATCATGAATCTTCTAGATTGTAAAGTCAAGTTTGAAAGACATTTTTAGTAAATACATTACCTTAAAAGATTTTACACCATGGGATGTCCTTAACTATAACTGTGTATTATGGTTGGACTTTTACATTGTGCCTTGTCGAAGAGAAAATTGAATTGTTCATGTTGGGTGTTGTATGTTTCCTTGTTGCCTATGTGTTCAATGTTGTATCAAGCTTATTGAGAGTTGGTCGTAGCCCCTTCTGGTCACCTGTGTTGACATGTAAACTCCAAGTAAGTAAAAAAAATTATCTGATATTTTCCATGTTGTCCTTGTGTGTGTTTTAGTGGGTGTTGCAGAAAGCATGTACAAGTATGATAACAATATGATGAAAATAACATTCATAATAATTATAGAATGATAATATTATATCGCAAGGAGACTATAAAAGATGAAAGTGAAAGATTCAAAAGATGAAACTAAAGGGGTATGACAATATGTGATATAATTGGGGTCGACATCAACTATCTCATAAGAACCACTACTAATGAGTCTAATATAACTCAAAAGCTGTGTGCAACCATTTTTGGTTACTCACCTATCTTGTAAGTATCCTTGAGGACACCAATATGGGGAATATAATGTGCCAATGATGCTTGCAAAGAAAAATATTCAATGAAGTGAAAAATTGTGTGTACACATGGCCCACCTTCTCTCTAAAAAAAAATAGTACCCATGTTTCATATTTTGGTGTCTAAAAGTGGGTTATGCATATTTATCATTTGAGATTTTTTGTTTTAATATACTTTTTTAATAATGTAATAACATTTTTCATTTCCATATTTTTTGACATTTTTCTTACATTTATCTACATTCATTTTTCATAGGAAACTAAGATTCTTTGCAAACTATTATTTGTGTATTCTATTTATAATAGAAAATATCTAATAGAAAGATGATTCCTTTGAGAGTTGTTAGTTAAACAAGGTGGCACCATTGTTGTAGTCACAACAAACCTTCCCACAAAAAATTAGTCAAACTTTGTCATTGGAGAAAATAGAAATCTCATTACATAAAATGGATGTAAGTCATTTGTTGTTTCTCGATTACTTCAACCCTATATTATTTGATGATTTTATATTCATGCAATGTTTCCATTAGGGGTTTTGGATTGAGAAATTCAACTTATTGAATTTTTAATAGTAAATGTAGACACAAAATGGTGCACTTGGTTACATTTCTAGGTCCTAATCACATACCACTATTTATATGATTCCTAAGCGATAAAACTAGTAATTGACATCTATCTTTGGCCTCTTTTATCTCTTTCACATTTCCTCTTTGGTCTTGCACACCTCACATCCCATTATGATATTAATTAATTTATCTTTATTGACTCTGGACACCAACATCCAACTAGGATGCCATTTCCCAGGTGCCCTTGACCTCTTTGTATCTTACCCGCCTCTTTTGGTCCTCTTTTATATTTTGGGCCTCTTGTTTTATCATGGTTTAGCCTTTTAGTTGTCAACTGTGAAATTCAAACAAGGGAATCGTATAAATACAAAGATATGTGACCATAATGAAGGAACAAGCACTAGATATCTATTATCACCACCTAAGGTTGCATCCAAAGGCATTCTAAGATCATTAAAGAATCCATCTAGCACTCACTCAAGGGAGAAGGGACTACATTTTTTGCATACACGTATAGGAGGGGAAGTTCATTTTTCCATCCACACATTTATTTACATTGCTACATCTAGTTATCACTCACTATCAAGTGCATATTACACAAGAGATTCCTAGGCAACGATTTCTACACACACACACAAGAACTACATGGATTCTGAGATGTAATGCAGTGCTCCTTCGTAAGATCACTCAGTTGGGTGACCACCAGGGTCATTCTGACTCCCCATTTGTATCTCTATTTTTTAGGATTTTATGTGTTTTGGGGTTTTTCATGATATCATTTATTTTTTAGGTTACAAGTGAACTTGGAAATCATTTAGCAACATACATGTTACCAACAACCAAGGTTAATAACCATCTTGTGATATAATAAAAATCAATTTCTGAGGTCTTGCACAGTCACAGGTGCCTGCTAGTGGTCTTTAGGACCTAAGTGCCCTGGTCCTGTCCCAGGCACCCTAGTGTAGACACATTTGGAGATTACAATTTTTTTTTGTTTGATTGTGATAGTTTTATCTTCCTGTTTACTAGTTTTCTAGTCTATGAAACTTCAGGATTTATTGCAAAATTAGCTAATTTTTCCTATCTCTCCCTCTTGCACTTAGGGTTTCAATTTTTATTAGCTTATTTCTTATGTTAGATTTTATCTTTAGCATTTTATTTATCATATGTGAATCTGTAATTAGGGTTTTACAAATTCTATATTTTTTAAATCATTTAGTGAACCCGCATTTGAACACTTTGGGATCTTCATTTTTCTATCCAATCTTCTGTCATAGCTCCTAAATATCCTCAAGTCCCCTTGTATCAATTACTTTAAATGCAACCACCTTTCAAAGATGCTCTCCAATAAATTATACACACTATCTTCTTCCCTTTTGATACATCACCTTCACAAATAAGCTCCCTCTTCAATTGTCTCTCTAATAACACTAGTGACCCGGATATCACACCCCATCAATCTATTTGAAAATCAATTCAAGATTTACATTCTTTATTCCAAGACAAATTTCAAGCTATAGAAACCACGATCACATCTCTTAAAGCTGAAATTCAACATCTTAAGGAAGCTTCTAAGGTCCATGCTACTTCTTCTATATCTCCTTCTAATCCTATGTCTTCTACATGTGTACATATTAGTGAACCCCAAGTCTTATCGCTTCCTACACCTCTCAAGTTTGATCATAATGCTAAGCAACACGATATTATTCCTATGCTCCTCAATCACTAATTGATCAATTTTCCACCTACTTATTTATATCCTCAACATCTTACAAACTATTAAGGTCTCCCATTTTGCAAGTATCATCGAATCAATGGACATAATGACAATGATTTCTATGATTTATAACGAAGAATCAAACACCTTGAGTGTTAGGGTTTTATCTCATTTATTGCACAACATTCTGTTACATGCCCATATTCAAATGTTATATCCAAATGGGCTCCCAAATATGATTCATTTATTTCTAATGAGCATCATGCCATCACTTCTAATGTTCCTTCTTTGGTCCCTCAAATGCTCCTTATACAACCCACTCCAACTAAGAAATCACCTCCTCCTACTAAGCCTTCTACCACGTTGACAACTACTAAGAAACCACCTATAAAAATCTATATAACACCTCCTCCTCTCAAGTATTCCGCAACATCATCAAATAAGAAACCATTCACTAGGCAAGATGAACAAACTCTAGATGCCTCTTTCGCCTTCCATCGTTCAACATCCATTGTTAATCTTCACTTCAACAACCAATCACTTTTTTCAAACAAAACATTCCTTACATTGACCTCCTTAGCATCATCGACTAGATATCCATATCTCATACACTTGGGGGGCATTGTGCTTACTTCCCCCCTCTTAGCATTATTAGGTGTCTCACATTTCTACTCTTATGTTTCGTGCTTTATATCTAGTTTTTATCAAGCATCATTATATACATTGATACACCTTTGGTATAGTCATTTCCCTATGATACACTCTAGTTCCACGGTTCATACTAGACTGATGATGGTCTAAATCTGAAATGAACCTCACTATCTTCACTCATCACACTCTATGCTTCATGATCTATTTATCTAGCACACACAATTCAAACTATTTTCTATTTTCACACTCTTATTATATGGTTCATTCTTGACTATCGAGGGGCCATTTATAAATGAACCTCATCATACTCATCCACGTCCGTTCAGGAGGCACACTGCCCCTATCACATTCACTTTGCATTTCATTCCATTCAAACTCAAAACATATTGCATATATTGGATGCATTTACTCTTACTTTCTTATACTAGTTACATGTATAATTTGTTTTCATGTTAGACATATATTTCTTATGTCATTATCTGTATCATATACACATGCACATTCACTTGTTATCTAGTTGTGAATTTGTAGCATTGATGCTTATCATTGTACCTCTTACCACTCCCACTGAGGCTCCTAGGGGCATCTACATTCCTATTCTTGCACATTACAGGTGTTATTGTTTAATTTTATACTACTTCCTATTCTTGCTAACACACTATTTTCCATAGATCTATACACGTCTTGAAATACTTTTTTATCTTTCTAACATGCTAACGAGTGCTTCATGTGCAACATTTGCTTGCAAGAACTATTTTCTACCATGGTTTTCTGATAATTTTCTTGCTCTTTTCTTCTATTGTATGCCATTATTTGTGGGCTATGCCCTATGTCTTACTTTTTCATTGCTTGTATGATCTCGGCCGCTTTGGCTCTAATTGTCTTGTGAGAGATGTCCCATGTTTGAAAGCCACTTTTTGTAGTCTACTTTATCTGCACTATTGCTTGTTTACAAATTTTTTCTATTACATGCTTTCTACTTTTATACCAACACATGCATCAAGCCACTTTGTTTGCATGTGCCTTGGTTTATACCATGCACATTCCCTCCCCCTTTCAGAGTTATAGTTCATATGAACATTCAATCCTCTCCTTTAGGACGCATTCTCCTAGCGACATCACATGCACCCCAAACAAAGGGGGCATATAGTGGGTGAATCAGTTACCCCATATAGTAGCTCAAAGCTTCAGTATAGGCATGCACGGTACATGAACATAACAAATTTACAGTTACAGAACATACCATATTCTGACTTAGGTCCTCTATTTAGCATAGATGTCAGCGCCAAGTTAAAAACATGAGCACCTAGGCAATCCTAAACTTTCTTGGGTGCCTATGACTAGGGCTAGTTATATTTACTTTCTTAGATTGTCAAAGTTTTATGAAGTTCACAAATTAATTTTTACAGTACAGACACAATCCTCCAAAAATAAGAATGCATTCTATATTCTTTTTCCACTTGGATCAAATTGGATCGAACATGGAACAAAGTAGGATCACACCATCTATAGTGGTTTATAAATTTAGGGAAACAATCAGGGATGGAGAATAACACTAAACATTTCTCCTCCTGTCGTGGCGTGATATCACCCAAATAAACTTTTTCTTAGTCTGAGATCACCCCAAAAATTCACTCTTGGCGTGAGATCTCCCAAAACCCCACTCTTCTACAACACTTCAGGAAATTTTACACATTTTTCACTCTTCATGGATCAGGTGCACACATTCCTTTTACTAATTTTTCACATCTTTTACAAACATTTACATGTTTTTACAGAGTTTTCATAACACATGAATTTGAATACTCTTCCGTTCTTATTTTGCAAGTTTGTCCTTAATACGCAACAAGAAGAAACACCACATCAAAAAAGAATAATAACGACAACAGGTACAAATACCTCACAACACATATGCTTCACCCCTAGGGTCAATTCCTCTTCCTTAGCTTCCACGCTTTCACTCCATGATTTTTAATTTTCTCTTCGACACGCTTTCACCGTCAATCTACATGGTTATCAGGTACACATATCTTATCTACCAGTATGTACACTGTATCATATGATAAGGAGATGTTGTCGGTCGAGACTTCAAGCCCTATCGGCGATGAATTCTTTGGCCAACCATTGAATGACTTCGTAGAGTGGTCCAATATCCTGAGGTTAATGAGGGGATACACACACATTTTTATGTAGGATCCATACATGATGAAGACTAGGTAATGTTTTAATGTTATTTTCATTTTTTGAGATATTTTTCAGTAACATAGATGGTAATGCACCAGTGAAAGCTTCAAATATTCCATGATATGGTAACTTGCAAGGTTTAAATACATTGGCCATTTCTAGGTACAATTATTTTGTAGTTGCTTACTTTTTTTGCGTTCAGAGATGAGATTTGATGCCCGTCCCAGACATTTTTGCCTATTTTAACCATATTTTACACTTTCTAAAATTGTCAGGCTGCCACTATTTAACGTGAAATAACTTGGTAAAATTGTCATTATCACTATGAACACATTCAATATAAATATAAGCATAACATTACATAGATATTTAAATAACATATTTTGTTAAAAATATTTTTATATCGAGTATATGATCTCTGAAACATACTCGACACTCGTAAATACAACTAAAACAAACAATGCATTTTTTAAACTATTAAATAAAGAAAACATATCTAACAAAGATGGATGGGCTATTTAAAACCTCCTAACATTATAGATTTTTGGTTTTATGGGTAGAATCACCCATCAAATCATCCCTATTTTGCGTGGAAAATTTCTATTTGCATCATTTAAGGCTTCCACATTTAGTGGGCGATGGGTAAAACTAGGGAGGAAGTGGGAGAGTGAGGTGGATCCCCTAGTGGTTGGAGATGCGCCTTTAGGGCTTGGAATTACTAGACTTATAAGCTATATATTTAAATTTTTAAAAATAAATCGATGCTAACTAGTTTTATCTCAATTATTATATTAATACTTTCAAATATATTTTAAGGGTAAAGTTTAAAAAATAAAACAAAAATATGAGTGTTTTCCTTTGCGACAAGGATAAGTTGTTATAGTATATAGATGTAATCAATTTATAAATCTAAATAATATTCCTACAAATGTAGATATATCTTCAACATGAAAATACATCATACATGTGCAAGCATTTACACTTCCATAACATTGGCTAGAGAAATTGTTTATTGGTTGTGTGTAAGGAGTTAACGTCCCCAACAATTTGATGTATTCCACCTATATTTTATTAATAATATTTAAAATTATTGAATTTGTTGCAACCTTAAAACATGTGTCAAAATTTATTCTTAATAAATCATGTTTTTCTAATATAGAGCATTTTCTAGTTTCATTGTGTTAACATTTTTTTATTGGTGTTCAATGCTTATATTATTAAAACACACGATAATGTATTTGTAATAATCTCAAACACTTACAACACCATTAAAAAAGTATGGTTTTGTTAGTTTGTGGCTATTAAGACAGATTTCATATTCAACAAATATTACATTGACAATTTCACTTGGCTTCGACTATAGGATCCCATTCTCATCCACTTACGTTGTGCGCACCTCGTGCCACGTGGGAGGCTTCATTAGAAAGATAATCCAAGAGACCAATTTTTCAATCTTCCGTTGACAAATTTTTAACCCTCATATACCGAATGCCTTGATAAGTTGCCACTTGTTTCTTCATGGAATTTAACAAAAAAATGTGAGGCCGAAGATGAGTCCTAAATCTTAATATGTTCTCAAATAGCTAAAGAAGTTGACAAAACAGTCGTGTTATCAAAATAATAGTTGGACAATAGGAGGGTAAAAAAACATATTGTGTGATTTGAGGTCTTAGATTGGAATGTTGGCTCCATACAATTTCAAGTCCCATATCCAAATGACGTTTGGTATTCAACTTTTGTCATTTATTATTGGATGGAAAAATGTTAGTGCACATGTTGGGAGCAAGGTGAAAAAAGCTGCAAGTTTCACCGAGAAACGAGAAAATAATAAGAGCAATGACAAGCGCATGTTCATACCGTGGTGATAACAATGCTGTCAACAAAAAAATTTGATTTAATCATTACGAATATTGAATAATAATAACTTACTTTCAAAATTATCACTCAAGTATATTGCCTCAAAGATTTATGCATTGCACCCTCTTTTTCCTTCCACCAAATTACACAAATGACACGTGGTCATTTTGTGACTTATCAAAAAAGAGAAGAATTACCTGCTTTCCCTCCAAAATATTCCCTTCCTCTATAATTCTCATTCTTTTTTTTATTCTATATCACATTGCTTCCACGTACATTATTTCTCCTTTAGTGCTCCCAAATGCACATACCGAGTGCACTCCTAACGTGTGATTGTTACCTAGTATACGCATGTAAAGTAAAGAGGGTAAACCAAAAATTAAGTGGTTAATTGTGGGACCTCGATTGCCTCAAAAAAATTCCGAATTTTTTGTTTTGTGTCGGTGAGGGTGTGAAAAAGGCTCGCCACTGCCAGTCGCCACTAAAAATAAAAGCGTCATTAAATAAAGGAAAATGCCGTGACGGGTGGGTTTGGTCGTGCCCGGCGGGAAATTTTGGCCGTATGGAAAATGGCTACGTCAAACGAGACTTTGCTCTTGACGGGTGATTTTCTGTTTTCCCGCCGTTATCGCATTTGAACTCGTCAAAATAAATGCGAATCACATGTGACAATTAGATGATAAATTATAAATCGCGACTGGGGATTTATGATGGGTGATAGTGGCTCTAGCGTTTGCACATGCCTTCTTACCTTTTAACTAGCACTTGCACCATGAGAGTGACTCGCCACTGGCCAGTACATTTTGTGCACTTGAAGTTTAAAAGTGAATACAAGCATTTAGTCTTTACCAACTCATTATTGTATGTGCAAATGTTAAATATGCACCCCAATTTTATATATATTAACTTGTATTGTAAGTGTCTAAATATTGATTTTATTACTTGGATATGGTCTTCTACACAAATAGGGTTGGTATTGAAGAAATTAAAGTTGAAAGAGTGAAGGTGAAATATAGTGAAGGAGAGGCAGTAATGAAGGAGGAGGAAAAATTTGTCAAGGGGGAAAAGTATTAGAGGTAACCTAGGTGATCTTCTTTTGACTTTAGGTAAGTAACACATGGACGACTTGTTGCTTTTGCGAGATGCTATATCAAGAAAGGGGGTGCAAGACACAACTCATTGAGGCAATTTACTCTAGAGATAACTAAGAAAGTAAGCTCTTGTCGTTCATTACTCCCAATGTAAGTAATAGTTTTTTATTTTATTTTGTGGATAGTTATAGCTCATGACATTATGATAGAATTTCATTTCCACTCTCCATGGAAAACTCTAGAGATAGGGACATGTTTATTGAAAGTGGTATCTCATGTTGATCCCAAGTACTAGTTACTGAATTTGATAACCACAAACTATGGCAAGTAAGGTGGTTTGTGTTGAACTAAAACAACCCCAAAAAATTATAAACACAATGAAATAAAAATACTTCAAGACAAAAAAGCGTGGTAAGTCAAGAATAAATTTCGACACATGTTATATACAACACTAGGTTACTTAAAAGTCTACTACAATAGATCCCATTCTTGATTAGACATTCCTCCATTTTTGAATCACAATCCCATTTGTTCATTATTATTGTCCAGTCATTGCCTTTATGTTTACAATAACAACGCTCTTTTAGTGCCCTCATAATATCTTGGCAATCCATTTGGCACGTCTTAAAGAACAACACAATCTTGTCAAATCTCATCAATGATCTATTTAAGAAGACATGATATTGCATTGTCAATTCTGGGAATGAAATATTCCTTAAAGATACACGATGAGGGGTGATTACAAAGCCCACACCTTATTTTAATGCATTAAAGGCATTCTTATCAAGCAAAATATTGTAAATAGTACAATGAGTATATTTTCCTCCTAACTAAACACAACATTGTTAGTGGATTTGTTATTAGTATTAGCAAGATGAATCTTTCAATTATTGATAAAGTCTAAATTAGTGTCATTATTAACATGGCTTTGTACTTACTTCGTTAAATTTCTAACAGACACGTGACTTATGATAATAAGTATCTAACAACATTCTGACATGTGAAAAGTAATGAATATAATTATCCAACTACATTCCAACATGTTAGAAAATTTGCAAAGGGTATGAGTTGGTGGATCATTACTATAGATCTGCATTCAACTTAGCATCACTTAAATTATCATGCAACAAGAAACCCGTCCACAACTTGTCATTTTCATGATGTCCAAGTCATGAAGAATACCTTCAATTACCAGTAATGAGTTTAGTGTGCAATAAGCAAGCTTGATTCCTTCTTGATACCAATTCCAACTTTGCATCCCTATCAAAATGTTCACCATAGTTCACTGCAACATGCACACATTACCCAAGTGTATGGAATTTAGTTTTTCTTAGCTTTTGTGGTTCATCATTTTTATTTTGAGTGTCCTCCACCATTTTCCATGCACTAATGATGTTTAGGTCCCTGCGCTTGTTGAAATACCAACACTTTCACCTATTTTATTTCTACCAACACTTTAATCCTAAAGTTTTGAATAGGAAATCTAACAATACTCTTATTATTTTCTTGTTTTTGGGCTTACCTCACTTCCTTGTTCTTGTGTCTCCCGGTAGAGTGGTTTTTCTATGGACTTAAACCTTCAGTTATGTATGATTTTTTGTGTGAGACAAAAGAATAAGTAGATGTAAAAGAAATATTTATAGAAATATGTTATTTCATGATTCTTCTCTTTCTTGCATCTATGTGGGGATTATACTAGGACATTTCTTGGACGAGAAAATGGAAAATGGAAAATGTACCGACTGCATCTACAGTGAAGGATATATATGGTAAATGTTATTGACCTAGGGAGAAATGGACTATATCTTCTAAACCTCTTTGTTACATGAGAACTACGTAGGCGGTGGGACCCATCTTTAAGCTCGCATTATTTTTCCAAATCTAGCGAAGAGAAAAGCAAAAAATTTAAAGGGAATTTGACATTAAATACCAACAAATTTGTTGGAAAAAGGCTTGAGAATTTGAACCTTCAATTGCACTTATTCCAATCCTTTCATGGGTGGTATGAGGTGTGGATGATACAAGTAGATTCAAAGGGGGTTTCAACAAGTGAAGCCATGGGAGATGGGATACCTAGTTAAAATTCTATATAAGCTGAAATACCTCCTCCAACATCTCTTGAAGACCATATAAACACATAATCCTCAAGATAATACATTGACATGTATAATTATAAATAGTAATTGTGAGATTGTCTAGATAGGAGTATTCAGAATATCTAAACAATATTTACACTTAAACAATTACAAATCAATCTTAAACTTTTGTACGAAAACAATAAATTCATTTCCAAAAGGCATCAAAATTTGATGCTTTGATTATATTTATAGTTCAAGAACTCATGTGTGGTAGGAGGAGATCATGAATTGCGTAACTTCAAAGGAGTCGCGATAGGTGAAGCTAGGGGAGATGGTCAACCTAGTTGAAATACCCAATAAGATCAAATTCCTCCTCCACCATCTCTTGAAGATCACGTAAACACATAATCCTCAAGATAATATATTAATGTGCAAACATAATCAACATGATTTTGTCAGGTTATCTAAACACATGAACACTTAAACAATTAAAAAGGAATCTTTAAAGTCCACAACCACTAATATTTTAATTTTATTTAAAAATTAAAATATTTCATAATTTTTCATAAAATTACAAATTTTAGAAGCACAAATGATGAAAATAAAAACACATAAAATAAAAAATGGTTCATTGATAATAAATGAATGTATGAGTATACAATATTAAAAACTAGACAAATAAAATTACTTAATTATTACCACCGCTTATTCATCTTATAATAAACTTAAATATAATTATTCTAATACTCACTCAACCATATGCATGAGTTTTAATAATAGAACACATCTAATATTTTTGGGTAAGTATAATAACATGTCAATAATAAGTTCTAACACCTCATGTATTTATTTCCCTGTAAACATTTCCATTCTAGTTTATTCTTATTGTAGCTAACCATTCATTTCCTCATGTCCACATCAATATTTAGATTAAAATAAATTTTTAATGCGTTGTTACAAACTCAAATATTAATAGTATACCAACAATATGCAATGAAAACATAGTATACCTCAGCAAAAAAACATAATATACTAACAATAAATTTCGTCACCTAGTACCATTAAATTTTGAACCATATTGTTAAGGTCCCAATGAGAATTTGGAAACTTTTAAATCACAAGGAAAACTATGTGTACACATATTCACCACCCAAGAACCTACATAGATATTATTTCATAGAAGTATTTACACAACTATTATTTTACACATACACATTATTCCTAGTACTAACAATCAAAACTACATATTTACATGTAGTGGTGGAGGAGATTCTTCATGGCCTCCGAGGGTGGTGAGAATGTGGATGTCAAAGGATGCGGTTTGAGACTAATATAGTGGGAGGAATAGAGCTACTGTTGAAATGAACTTATTTTGGTTTAAATAAAATCAACTTCCTAGCATATATGATATGTTTTTTCAAGGTTTTGTAAATACTTACGGATTAAAAAAATCCAATATTTGGAACATTTTTGATAAATTTCAAGTCGTCCTTCATTGCATAATTTTTTTTGATCCCCTACATCTTGTGAGATGTCATTTATATTTCATGGTGTTCCTTTAATAAGGGTTCCATCAACATTTTACCCTATTTAGCATTTTTTACTCCTCTAGTTATACATGTTGGGGTTTCTATGTCCCTCAACTCTCTTGGAATTTATAATTGGTTTTATTACACTCCTCACCTTATTTGAATTAGGGATTTGATCACCACAAATTCTCTATGACAAATACTACAATGTCCATCTCCTTATGCCTTAACAACGGAGCATGGTCTTCTGTATATGTCGAAAAGGGTTATTTTACACATATAGGTGTAATAATTCCTTCCCCCTGTCTAATTTGTAAATTTCAAATTTAGTTTTAATGTATTCAGAGTTAAAGTTTTTTTTATCATGTGTACATTGACTACAATTTTTTGTTCCAGGTTTTGATCTTGGGAGCATCTTGCGACTAATCTAGTAATCAAGTAATTGAGAAAATATAAAGTGTCTTTACATATCTTGATAAGTTTTCATTTAAAGCTAGAAATTATAGTTATTATTTCTTAAAGTGGAGGAAAATCTAGACACCTAATTTTTTTAAACTAAGGACTTCATAATATTTCTTTGGCTTATATCCTTTAATCACATCTTGCTTGCACAAAAACGTTAAACACATTATTCCAGTCTCTCTTAAGGCTTGGAAATTATTCATATTATCATACTATACTACTCAAACACATGCATGATTTGTCTCATTTTTCACAAACATTATATATCTCCTATCAAACATCTCTATATTTCCACTTATAACATTATTTCTCCCTTTATATTACGATCTAGTATGGATAGAAACATCATATTATTATGTCACTTTTGTATAGTTCTATCCATATTGGACTAACTACCAAATTTTATTATGTTTTTCTTATTTTCACTTCCTAGAAAAACTTAGTGCAAAATCAAATCTCATGGAATGGTAGAAAAGAAAGTTAGACGTACTCATTTATTGAGCTAACATTCTTATGAGATAATCAAACAAATACTTATCAAGTCTTAAAAAGATTTGTGATGATATTCTCTAAGAAAATAAAATAAAGTAGGATTAGCCTCTATATACACCTATGAAGCACTCTAAACCAAGTTAAGAGAGGGCGAATCCAAGACAAAAACATCTTGAGGCCAATTTAAATACTATCGAGTATCTACACTCCAAAGGGAACTTGAAGGATTTTTTAATCTACTAAATATCAATCTACAAGAACAACATTTGAGAACACTATTCAACACTCATGCATGGTACATCTAAAGTATACCTAGTTATCTTTTTATTGGTGTTGAGGTAGAAGGATAAACATAGGAGGATTCCAACTAAACCACACATCACTTTTTATTACCCAATGTATAAATGAATGTTATTGCATAAAAATAGGGTTTGATCATTTTTAGGAGTAGGCACAAGTATTATATAAAATCTTGAGAAAGTGTAGGAAACCATTAAAGATAAAGACAATGTGATCCTAATTGACATAAAAGTATAAAGAAGTGCTAAACAATATTGTATTGTCAAATACTCTAATTTTAGTTTAATTTCCAAATTTGGTGTTAGTGTCGGGGAGTATTTTACTTAGCACTTTGTTTAAGAGAAAAAGTACCTTGAGCATAGTCATATCCTAGATTTAACTTATTTTTATATAGGTGTACATATCCTAGATTTAACATATGTGTGTGTATCAATCACATCAACTCGTGTGTCGTGGTTTTTCATTTTTAATGTCTTTTTTTATGCAAATACCATTCAAATATCATGGTGAAAATATGGTGCATACATGAAACTATTAGCATCAGAGTTATGTCAGTATAATCATTAAATTTAAAACTTAAAAGTTCGGTCCCATCCACATCCTTTTTATTATTATTAAGTACATGTGCTCTACCAAAATGTCCAAAAACGATAGTACACTAGACACATATAAGGGGTTATATATAGAGGAGGGAAATTACGCAGATGGAAGAAAGAAAAAGGAAAAAAAAAATGTGTGGATGAAAACAAAAATGGAAGAAGAAAAATATGTGAGAAAACATTTACACACAATCTTTGAAGAAGAGAAAGAACATGGAAGAGTCGAGACAAGAGAACACTTGTGTAATGAAAAGGTGGAAAAGGAGTAATACTATAAAGATAGAAGAAGAGTGATATGTACATAATTTTTATTATAATTTTTTTCATAGTTTAGAGATTTATTTTGTAGAAAAAAAATCCAAATTTTACAAACAAACAAAACTATAGAAATAAAAAACAACAAAAACAATAACCCTAACACAAAAATACAAAAAACCCTAACTAAAAAGTAGGAAAAAAGATGGTGAAATTTACCAAAAAGATTATCACTAAATAGTAGCAAAATAAATAGAAAATCCTAGTCTAAAAATTTAATAACCGTAACTAAAAATATTATAAAAAACAAATAGACCCTACAAAAAATAACAAACCCTATTTAAAAATGAACATACAAACAATTTAATAAACTTTAAAAAGAAATTAATTCTATGAAAAAGACAAGAACCCTAGTAATAAAATATGAAATCTTTGGAAATAAACTTAGCAAAACAAACAAAGTGTAGTGTACAAAAATAACAAATCTTTATGAATAAAAAATCTTACAAAAATAAACAACAAATCCTCGTAAAAAAACAACAAGCACTAGCATTTTTTAATACAACAAACACTATGATTTTTTTATATTTAATAAATTGATGTTATTTATTTACTTTTAATATTAGGCATGTAAAAACAATAAACATAGTAATCATTAGTTAATTTTTTGTAAAAAGTACGTTGTATAGTGTGGGTGTGACAAAAGTTGATCCGAAAATAATCAAATTATTACGACAGGTGATCTCGGACCCTTGTAGGCTTTAATGATTTGCCGATAATTTACTCCTTTTAAGTAATCAATTTAAAATAAAATGCAAGACATTTAAGACAATTACACAAAGATTGATTACGGAGTTCGGCAATTGCCTACGTCTCTAGGTTCGTGGTCGAACCGTTCCACTAGTCAAAACTTGTAAGTTACAATAGTACTTTCACAAGAAAACCTAATGGAATTTTACTTGCCTTTTAGTATACCAGTTCTTCGGACGATAAGGGTGAAAAATAGCACCCGACTTCCACCTTCCTAGCGTACAATCTCCTTCGGCTTCAATCGGCCTCCCCGACGCTATCAATGCGAAGCTAGCACTCCGGTCGATAATCCAGGATTTGCAAGTAATTTACTGTGGCGCTATGGGCCGACTAGGTAGTTTGAATAACTCCTAGCCACAAATATTTAATTTATTATTGCCTAACAAATAATAGGTCAATAATAATCAAAATAATAATGCCTAAATAATTTAGGTCTTCACACAACAATTTCTCATTCTCCTCTTGGCTCGGACTTCACCTCCAGCACTCTAGGAATGAGCTTCTCTGTATTTTGTGTGTGTGTGTGTGTCCATTACAATGAACTAGGTACCCTATTTATACATTTTTAGGGCCCTTGAAAAATGCAATTACATATTATCCTTAGGCTAAAAATACCATAGCCCGTAGCATAGAAATTGGGATGAAATATTCCCATTTGGGCAGATTACATGTTTAATGGGATTAATTCCCATTTGAGCGGCATAGCATTTGGTAAGATGGGATTAAAACCCAAATTTGGCGCGTAGCATGATAAAAATCCCATAAGGGAAACGCATTTGGATAAGGTCCAACATGTTGGGCAGTGGGAGAAAATGTCTAAGGCTTTAAATAGCCTTCCACACATATTTGAAGTTTTTTACCGCCCCTAACAACCGCTTCCCAACTTCTTCCTTCCACGTGGAAACATCCACGCAAGGCTTAATGCCTCCCAAACAACCGCTTCACCACCTTCTCCATGTGTGTGCAAGTTTGGCATGCATGCGGCGGTTTAATACTAATGTATAAACATTAGATTTAATACTAATGTATGAACATTAATATATATATGTGGCATTGGCATATATGCGCGCCATTTGGAAAGTGGACTTACCAAGTAAATATAATTTCGACCAATATAATGTGGTATAGAAATAATTAACTCGGTAATCCTGTAGTCCACTTGTTGTCTCCCAATAGGCAAATCGAGTGAATTCGACGAGTGTTGGCAAGCCACGTGTCACAGTGCGATTGGTCCAAATATTGACCAGTTGACCAGAGTTGACTTTCCCGTTGTCTGAACTTTGACCGAACATATCTAGAGCTCCCGATGTCCGTTTGCCGCGTTCTCACAGTCATTAGAAAGCTATCGAGATGATCTTCTGCATTGACACCATTTAGGTATGTTTAGGGAACTTTCATAAATGATCCCCTGATCAAAAGTAGTGTTTTTGAAGTCGTTGCACAATATATAGAGGAGTATACCTTTTACTGCAACACTAGTGACATGATTTGAGATTTATATCATGGACATCAAGATTCAACCATGTATTATCTTATTAATATGTACATAAATGCAGAGGCGTGTCATACCCTAGGCAACCTAGGCAGTTTCCTAGGGTGCACAATGGTGAGGAGCGCGACAATTTGGAAAAAAATTAATACGTCGGTTGTTCCATTCTGCTAGCTCTGCTAGTTTGCAGGCAGTCAACTCTGCCAGTTTGTAAAAGAATTAAAATTTCCAAATGTTGTACCCGACATCACATACATACAAACAAAAGTAATAATATAATTCCAATTTCCACGTTAAACGGTAACTGTTTATGCCCCATGCGAACAACGTAGAAAAATCAGTGGTAGCTTGAGCTAGGCTTTCGGCCTTTGCTTGATTTGATTACCAAGAAATTGAGCTTGGAGATAAAGATAATAACAATTGGCCCTGGGCTACACGTGAGTTCCCAATGATATTGGTACTGGTTTTTATAAATTTATTATACAGTATAGACTATATGGTATTTAAACATAATTTATAAATAATTTCTGACTAGTTGTTTTTAAACAAAGAAAAAGTAGAAAACTAAAAGACTTCACAGGGTTTGAAGCAATGACGTTTGGATTGGAGGACGGCTATGGAGGGCCAAATTCATTGCCATATCACTGAACTTAACTGGAAGTCTGGAACAATCAACTCATAAATTATAATGATAAATTCTAATTTATTATTTCCGTATAAATTTATAATTTATTTATAAATACTAAACTGGGTCTGATTTTTTGGTGGGGGATGAGGCAATTGTTAAGGAGAACCATTCTTGAATCTGTGAGCGGTGATCTTGTGAAAGACATTTGTTATATTATAACTGTTTAAAATACATGCACAAGTAGGTGGGTGCTAGGTCCTGGAGGGGGGCGTATGCTTGAGTACTGCCTAGGGTGCTCTGAAACCTTAATTTGGATCTACATAAATGGTATTCAAGTGATGAGATTCTCGAGACTCACACACTCTTGTTTCACATGATATAGTGGAACAAAGGAGGTAATATTTTATTTTATTTTATGATGTTTGTAATCATGTTAAAAATATTATTTTATACTTTATTGGAGTTTTTTCATTTCATTTGATTTTTAAATTTATAATATAATTGCATATCCTTCTTTTTAGTGCCAATGTATTTGTAGCCTCCTAAATTTCATGATTTATGATCCAAAAGTGGTGACATTTCTGAGGTGTCCTATCTTGTCTTGCTTGGTTCAAGGGAGGCAATGAAGTAAAATGTTATTTTTATATATTATTTGTAGTTATATTCATAAATTATTTTAAAATTTTATTTAATATTTTTAATTTATCTAAAAATTAAATTGAATGTATATTTACATATATTCTCCTATCTAATTTCAGCATTATTACAACTTCATACATCTCATGATTGATGATCCAAAATTGGTGACATTTCTGAGGTGACCTATCATGTTTCACCATATTTAAGGGAGGAAATGAAATAGAATGTTATTTACTTCTATATTATTTGTAGTCATATTAAGAAATATTTTTTGATAAGTTATTTGATTGTTTTAATTTACTATATAATCACATATCATTATCTTTTGTGTCAACATATTCTATGTAACCTTGTAAATATGGTGCTCATCAATTTAAACAATAGGAGACCACCCCATAAGTCTTGAGGAGGTTTTTTGTGCAACAATTAGTGGGGATACAAATTCTTCTCCTAGTTATGAAGATGATTGACCATCTTGACTAACACTAAATGAGTGCAAGTATCAAGTGTGAGAGAGTTTGCACGTGAAATTGTATGTGGACTATGACAAGAAAATATTACAAGATGTCCATGGAAAGTAAGTATTAGTTTATATTTTGTTTTAATTTAATAATGGTTTTCATGTTATCAAATTTGTCAAAAAATCAAATTATTTTAATTTTATTATTTTCTTGTAAGTAGTTCAAAAAAAGAATTATTATACAAGAAAAAATATTATTTTATAAAAATTTCCACTTGGAATACAAATCACAACCGATTAAATGTAGAAAATGGTTAGTTGTGTTTACTAAAAAAAATTGGTAGTGTTTTCTATAATGTGGGCATTATTAAAAAAATAGCAACAAAGGCACTTAGGAGGATGAGGTAACATATATGCGCATGATAGAAAAATGACGTTTAATATTTCCTTTTTTATATATTAATTTATGACCAGTTTAATTTGCGAGAGAAATCCATGGGAAATACACATGAGGATAGACTAGTGCGTCAACATGTATGCATGAATTAATCTTTGAGGAAAATACAATGTGAGAGGTGACTCAAATGAGACACAACGAACTTTTGATAATTTGGAAAAATAACGATATAAATTTTTTAAAATTAGGTTTTCTTCATATTCATTAATTCTAAGTATAGTGCATGTATTGATATTACTATAAGGGTCCAAAGTATGAATGAAAAATCCCACCAAGCTAGACTAAGTCATGAGAAGTTGGTGACTCAACTTTTGGGACAAATGAGCATATATACAGTTGCTTGCGAATTTGTAAGTTTGTTTAACTTTGAAATATTATGTAATGTACACTATTAATTAATTTGTACCACAATTACATTTCTAACTTCACATTATTTTTATAGAAGATGTATGACTTCAAAGACATTGAACAAGTGTAAGCACAACTCAAATCCCTTGCATGGAACACCAATGCATTAAATCAATGGGCGCATTATCATGGGTTAGTGTTAGTAAGACATCATTAATTTATTAAATAAATAATCAAGTAGGTAATAGAAATTAAATTTCAAATATTTTATTAATATAATTTGAATTTGAAATATTGTAATAAATATAAAATAATGTTATTGTAAGTGAATAAACTGTCACTTTTAATTGATGGCCCTTAATTTAGAGAGGGTACTGATGATGTTGATGATGATCCTAACTATAACTATGACAATCCATCATTGCATAGAATGAAGCATAGTTCAAGTAATACGAACAATAAGCACATAGATTATCATGATGATAATGAGCTCTTAGATGCTGATGATTTCACTAGTTTAAATAGTAGTAAATTTTGTATATAAATTGTAATTCAAATTTATGTTATTGTATTGTATATGAGAAGTTAACTATTATCTCATACTCACTAGTACATTGCTATCCCTATCATTTTTTTGATGTATGATATTTTATCTTAGCATTGTTATTTACATTTAAATAATATTTAAATTCTATTAAGTTTTCTAAATGTTACTATGATCTTATTAATTATGTTTGTATGAGTGTTATTCAATGTAACTTTTAGTGTGTGTACTATTAAATAAAAATGTGGCAACTCTATTTGACATTTACAAACGTTATTTATAAAGAAGTTTTGTGTGTGTGTTTGTGTGTGTGTAATGTAATATAATTATTTGATATTTTAAATAATTATATTGCATTTTTTTAATTATTGAAGAAACTTTGCATCACATTTTCATCACTTAACATTGCGATAATGGCCGGGTGGCATAATGAATATCTAGTGTAAATGTGTGATAAAATAGGTGAAAAAGTGACGCGATAGAAATGTATAGTCACATCAAATTTGCATCACATTTATGTCACCTTTCATGATGCAAATTTATCGAAAAAACATGAATTCAAAACCTACGAAGATAATTTTTTGATGCAAATTTAGATCAAAACATGGTGCTCTTCACACATTGAAATAATGACAAGCACGCGCACGCGCACACACACACACACACACACACACACACACACACACACACACACACACACACACACACACACACACACACACACACACACACACACACACACACACACACACACACACACACACACACACACACACACACACATTTGCGTGTGTGCGTGTGTATGTATATGTGTATTTGTATGTGGATATGTATGTTTGTATGTATGTATGTATATGTATGTGTGTATAAATAAACATCTATATACATTATTATATATACATATACACACATTTATATAGTGTGTGAATCTTGCTAAAATTACAATAATTTAATCATTTACAGTACTATACAAATAGTACAATGACTAATGTATATACAAAATGAATTGGTCATTTTTAAGTCACACGAGGTTTATTTCAATATACAATATAATCTAAACTCTAAGAATAATGCCTTCATGAAGTGGATATAACAACCGGATGATGAGGTTTTTCAATATTTGATCCATAACCATCATGGATGAATACATAGAATTCAAGCTATATTGGAAGATAGAATTTTTCAATTTCATAGATGTAACCATTAACATGATGTGCTCACATCCAAGGGGGGATTAAGCCCTAGGCAAACTAGACAGTTAACTAGGGTGCCCAAAGTTAGAGGCACCTAAATTTAAAGATTTCCTTTATTTTTTTGCTATTTTTAGAACTTGGCAATAAAATAATTTTCCTAAAAAATTCAATATTAATGTTATTTAATTTCCCTCTCCCAATGAAATTGATAATCAGGTAGGCTAGAAAATGTGCACCAGACCGGAATAGAGACAACAAAGGGGGTGTTTCAGAGAAGAAAGAGGCAATACTTAGAAAAATCAACGAAAAATGTGGAAAAAGTGGAATATTTTATCCCACACGGTCCGTGGCACAACTAGGACAAAAGTACCTGAAATTCCTAAAAATCTGATTTAGTTGCAACCAGTTCATTACAAAAAAGGTAGAGAAAAATATCCATGACAGCTGGGACACGCGGATCCGAAATAGCCGAAGTACCCATGGACGAGTGGTGCGAAGAATTCGGTTTGTCAACAACAGATGTGTGAGGATATAAGAGCCCGAGTCGGGCGACGCAGAGAAAGGAGTCCCACACATTCCAAGTACCACGGGGACACAAATTCCCCGAAAACCCGTAATACCCGCAAACATGGAAATTGGAATGCCCAACCCCCGAACTTCAAACAAGCACAACTTTTGACTCAGAACTTCAATTTTCACAAAATTTGACTTTTCAGAAAGGGCACTTTTCTGAACTTCAGACAGGAAATAAAGTTTCAAATATTGTCACGTATTTCAATAATATTTTCACGTCTATGTAGAGCAATATAACTGCCATAAAAAGATGTGTGTTCATCTTCATTGTAAACCTTACAAATTTAGGAGATATATTAGAAGTTTGAGTTGTGCTAGAATAATGCAATTCTAGAAAAAAAATTGTTCAATTAATTGTAACTTGATTTTTTTCTCGGCATGGAATGGAGTCAGTGATCAAATTTGAAAGGATCCCTATCTTTTAATTTGAACATATAGGTTAAGCTCTACCCTTTGTATGTGACAGATTAAACAATACATTGACCTTCAATTGAAAAGGAAAACCTAAGTAATTACCTTTGAATGCATATTTGATTATTTTATATAAAATAAATATGAAAAAAAATTCATAATTATTATATATTTAAAAATCAACTAAAAATCTTAAAAGGTAGTTAAATTAAATAATCAAGATTCAAAAAAGCAATTACATGTTCAACTTGGATCACTCAAAGGAAGAGGTCTGTGAGATTTCATTCCTTTCGATTCCTCATATACCTCATTCCAATATATTATTTATGAATTCTAAGGTGCAGAAAGAGATAAAAACATTAACGTGTCTAATGTATCCAAGCAAAATATAGACCTCTTCATAGTTTGAATGTGATTTAACCTAGAAAATGCTCTTTCACACGTTGATGTGCTTGTTGTAAGTGTGAGAAATATTTTCCATAGTTTCATTAAATTAGGGAATGAATATTTCCACATTTCATCTTCACCACATTAATTTCATTCCTTGAACAAAGCCTCCATCGGATGTGCTTTATGTAGAGTCACAACAAAACTTATATTTTATTTCTAGCATATTTTATAATCTTAATTTTTTCACGATTCCAAAGAGAAACACAGTCTTTTTTATTCATGAATAATAATTGTTAGATCATTTAGAGTGATAAAAAAAATTGTAATTTTCTAAATCCTATTAAGGTTGTAGCAATAATCACAAATTATTTATTACATAGAAAATGTAAAACATATGAATTTTTCAAACCTAAAAAAACTAAATTTGGTTTAATATTATATACCTTAACCTATCTAGAATACAAGACTAATTTAGAGCAATGACAAGTCCTTAAATAATCTAGCTATCCATTGATGGCAAAGTACTAAAGTTGTTAACTTAGAGCCATAATAATTAGGATTACTATCTTAACAACAATTTGGATACAAAATTAAGAGAAACAACTAATATTTAAGAACCTAATTTCTAAATTAAAATAAGGGCATTAAGAATAAAATCCCCAAATTGATTTAGTGGCTAGAAAAAGCTAAAAACTAATATTACTATTATGAAAATAGAAACACTTAACTCGTTTCTTATTTACTGGTGATTCATCTTCTCCCTAAATTGTGTTTGATTTGTGTAAAGTAAAAGATTTTTTTTTAATATAGAAAATAAAAAGTAAGTGTGAGTTATTCATTGCTACAATTATTCATTTAATAGTTAATTTATCAAAATAAATTAAATATTTATAAAAAATAACATATCATTTAATTTTTTATGGCAGGTGATTTTTTATTTGGCCCTTCTAATGAAAAACCAACATAAGTAACCTCATTTCAATATTGACTTTAATTTTTTTTGAAGTTTAAATGTTTAAACACCCTTCTATGACAAGTTAATATACATTTGAAGGCATTGACAACTTCAAATTTTTTTTTCCTTGAATGGAGTCAAAGCCACAATTTTCGTATCGGAAATGTACAGAAGATCTACAAGCCAAACCTATTAATGGTTTTGGACCGTACATGCTTTGGGCTAATTCTAATAACATGAGTATCTATCACATTCTATATGATCGTAAATATATCCATCTTGGATTATCCCTTTCATGACATTTATATTAACCTTCGAGTTGCATATATAAACAAGTAAATCAGTACCTCACTTAGGCACCTAGACACTTTATAAGTCTCCTATATTTAAATAGCAAGCATTTAAAAGGCACTCCAAAGCTCCCTAAACTGCGAATATAACTCATGCACATCCGTTAGGGGCATCACCCTCTATAGGTCCGTAAGTCTCCTTGTAGGTATTAGGAGTCTTAAAATCTATCCATCTTACATAGCATAGTAAAGTGACCCTTTAATTTAAGTATTTGAGAAAGTGTGATATACTCAAGCAAAACTTTGTCAACCGGATGGATTTGTTGTTTCCATTCGAATAATTAGTACTACGCATAAGTTTTAAATCACGTGCTAGGAGAATGGCGTGATAATTTTAACCCTTAATTCAGGTAGTGGCAACGTTGATGGTGCACAGGGAATTCCCAATTAATCATAGTAATAAATTCTTATTTTGTAGTTGATTAAATCATTTTCATACCAATAAATTTTAATATTTATAAAATTATTAAGATTATTCAATAAAATTATGAAACCTTTGATAGGAATTCCTTTTACCAGTATATAACAGTATGAAGATAACTTTTTTTTGGGATAGAAGATATCATCTACCCAAACAAATTGTAAACCTAGATTCCATAGTAGGTCCAAGACCGTAACAGAAGGGTCAGAAAGCTGTATGGACGTCTTTTGACCTAGTTATATGGTTTTGACAATGATTCAGTTCTCAGGTGTCAGTTTTCTATAATGAAACATTTTCACTCTCAGAGCCAACTTGAAAGCCTACACTTACATCACCTTGACTCTTCCGGATCCACATAAAATTGGCTATAGGTTGCAATCTTTCCCTTGTGTTTTGCATAGTCGAGTACTAGATCAATAGTCACTAAGTTGCAAAAGTGTTATTTTGATTTATACAATTAATGTTGGAACCAATACATTAAAATCAGAATATTACAACTATGTTACATTAAACACATCCTTTTTATGAATGTTAATATAAATGGTACTCTAAGAACTTAACCAAAGAATGAAATATGTACACTAGTAACCTAAGTAACCAATCGAGGTTATGACTACAATAATCATAAAATTACATACATAGGAATATGCATAATATTGAAAACTATATTAGGTTTTACCTTATGATGTTGAAGCCAACTTTGAAATAAATATGAATATCATTGCCTCAAGGTGTATCCGAGGAGTGGAATATAAACTCTGAAGTCAAAGTCAAACTTAGGATGCTGCAAGTTAGACACCTTCCTGAAGATCATAAGGCCGTCCAATCAGTTGTTGGTCATGAACTAATCCTTTGTACTAAAATATCTATGATAATCAAGACATACTCAAGAATCATCTAATATGAACATGTACATGGATGTTCTTACTTCTCTCATGAGATTATAATAGAGCATATGGAAACATAGTTTGAGAACATCATTAATTGTAATACATATCATAGTGGTAAGATAAGGATATTGTGGCACTCTAATGTCCTGTAAGAAAATGCAACGTAGAACATCATTGCTATCATCAGACTAAATACCCATGTATCATCAAAAGATATATGGCCTCTGTATAACAGTGATAAACCAAGT
This sequence comes from Taxus chinensis, assembly GCA_019776745.2. Classification (NCBI taxonomy): domain Eukaryota; kingdom Viridiplantae; phylum Streptophyta; class Pinopsida; order Cupressales; family Taxaceae; genus Taxus; species Taxus chinensis. The sequence goes on along the minus strand of CM034146.1, from coordinate 152,556,554 downwards.
TATGAAATCTTGCTTCCCGATGATATCGGTCCAGATCCTAAAATGCAATACAAATATACCACTGTGATTTTAATATATTATTTACAATGTTACCTAGAACATGATGGAGTAATGGAAAATGAATCCAAACAAAAAATATAGTTTTTTAATACATCCCCCCATTGTACTCTAGACCAAGATCCATAGTAACCTTCAGATATCTGTAAGATTGGGATAAATGCTGATTACAACTAGATGTAAAACTCTAGGTTCCTACATTAATTTTGCATAATGTCTAGCTAACTGGGAAGCTTGATATCTGGTCTAGTATATGTTACTTAAATGAGACACAAGTAAAATCCAACTGTCGATAGATATTGTCTATATTTACCAAATTAGTTGTTGATCTAAATATGTGTACGAAGTTAGTAGGCATCATATTCCATAGGTATAGCAGAGATGGGGTGCAATCCATCATCCTGAACATCTAGAGTGTAAAGCCTTGAGAGATAATTTAGATAGATGAGAAACTAAATATTTGATTCACTTTCTACCATACTTCCAATCTAAGACAATGATTTCATGTTCCCTCAGATTCCAATCCATGCAATGCAATGATCTATTAACCTATTTCAAAATAGGCATTGATCATCTTCACGGTGGTGCTAGTGATGACTGCAATCGGTGCAACATGAAAAACAAAAATCATAATCTCTCCTAGGTTCCTGTGTTAAGGGTTAGCAGATTGGGATCCACATACATTATCTAATTATCAGACTCTGAATGGTTGAAAGTGCTTTAAGGAAATATATTGCATAAATGGAAATAAATTCAAATAAAATTTCTCCACAAGAAATGTTTTCTAGCTTCAGAAATAATCGACTCTATAATAGGCTTTGTTTAATCTCTCTAAAATGTAAGAGTGTTCAATAGAATTTCTATCAATGAACACTAAAAGAATTATGTGTACTTGGTGCTAAATGAAGTAGAATTTTTATGTAGAATTCAACTTAGGACCCTATGGGCACCAAAATTGACATCTAACAACTAAAAGTGACAAATCAGACATGGGTGCACCCTAACTTAAAGAGAAGACTAAATGAGGTGCCCAAAAGTATTTGGGGTGCTCTACATAGACCTAAGAGTGCTTTGAGTGTTCTATACTTAGAGGTCAAGAATTATAAAACACGAGGGGAAGGGAGAGGGTTGGAGGGGGGGGGGGGGGGGGTTTCAGGTGAACTACATGAAAATCGAGAAACATGCCAACAATTCTTAATTTGGAAAAATTATAGATCGGGTGGTAGGTGAACTACATGACAATTGAGAAACATGCCAACAATTCTTAATTTGGACAAATTATATATAAATAGAAAATAAAACTCAAAACCTAGACGAATAATAAAGGTGTTTGGGTCATTTTTATAGATACATTTCTTCCCTACTTTGAAGTGTGAGAAAACATACATTTCAAAGTTGAAAAAGGATATAACTATTTACCTATATGTTTGAAATAAAAGGCAATGCACTACGAAACCTGCAAAACTATTCTTTTCTAAAACACATGGGTTAAGGCTAAATAATCATAACAAATGCTAGGAATCTTAAACATTGAAAACAAAGTATTATTTGATGTTGAATCCAATTTTGAAGTAAATATGGATATATTGATGTATATCCGAAGTGGAATCTAAAAATAGTCTAAGTCATTAGGAGTTGAAGTTACACACCTTCCTACTCATGAGCCTCCAATCCCTATTATCACGAATAATACTTTGTATTAATATATATGATAATCAAAGTAACAAGAATAATTAATTATAAAATTTAGGTTCCCCTTAAAATTAAAGAAGAGCATATGAAATATAGTGAAACTCATATTATAATCATAGTTAGACAAGATAATGATATTGATAGTGTTATAGGAAAACACAATAGAACATCATGTATCATCTCTAAATGCACATGTGTACCATCACAAAATATATAATACATAATGATATACAACTAAAATATTACTTGTTAGATATCTCCTAATAATGTCATGAATCAATATACCATAGTGAGTTGACCATATCAATTACAAGATGATAGAACATGTAGAGTAGTGACAAATAAATACCATCTCAACAAAAAAAACCGGGGTTTTTTCCCAACATATATAAAGTGAAAACAAAAATAGAAACTCATCTCATTTTTTACCTTTTACTTTTGCAAATAGAGTTGTGAGAGACTTTAACTATGACATATCAATGATATTTTTTTGCACACCAATTGCATCACATGAGGACTATCACAATGCCAACTAAGGAACCGAGTTTGGTCATTCATTTTAATCTTATTTTTTGTTTTTTTTGGCATATATTTGAAATTTAAAAATATTCTCAAATATAGAAGGAAAATACTTTTTCCAAATATTTGACAAGTGTGTTCTTGACACACAATGTATAGTCATGGATATATTTTTGTTGTCATAATGGAATTATTATGGTCATAACATAGTCTATAGGTCTCAGGGTAAGGATCCTTACTATCATGAAACTTTCTAAAAAATTGAATTCCTAATGGGCCTACAACTACCAAGAATGGTACTCCAACTATATTTTGTTGTAATATTTTAATTTATATTTATTATGATATAGGGTACCATATGCATGTAGTAGGTAGGGCATGACACCATGTTAAAGATAATATGGACATTATGGATAGCCGAGGTTGAGTAGGCACAACTATATGTGATTGGCCTAAACGATGTAATTTGTATTCCTAAAAATTTTATTAACTACACTATGTTCACCACTATGGCTGAGTAGTGGAAGAGAGATACCTCTACATTCTAACTACCAACATAGGAGATTACAATAACCCTATAGAATGTGTGGATTGTACTATGACTTCTTGGATATTAGAGAGAGACATGTTATGATGGAGAAACCTACATAGGAGGAGAAATGAACAACACATGAGTAGTGTACAAGGAGAGTTGGAGATCGTGATACCATTGATTGATTCTACTAAGAATCATATTTTTGGGATACATGCAACTATGCACTATGAGTAAATATTTATACTATTGACCTCTCCCATGGAGATTGACATTGGAGATGTATATTTCTCATAGGACCTCTTTTGCATAATGCAGGAGATGTATTTCTTATTTATATAGGGATATGCCTAATCCTCTTCATCATCTATGAGATATGCACAAGAGGGATTGTGGTTGCAGTACATTCACTATAATGTTGGGAATAGTGAACACTTTGCTAGTGACAAGTTTAGTGACTATCATCATAGTCATGGTCAATAAGAAGAAGGAAGAGCTCTAGAAACCATTGGCATGTGAGATGATTTTTAGCTGTAGAGCCTCCTCTCTAAGGGATAGAATTTGACGCTCTCTACAGTGTTGTAACTACTTGACCAGAAAGCTTCCATTTTCTCGTATGGTAAGAAATCCCTCAGTGTATGTAATTCGACATAAATGAGAGAAATAGACATATTGTTAAATAGAATTTCTGGCATCGTAAATCGGTCCCTTCTAAATTCTCCCACGCTTCTTTGGATCTCGCATGACAAACCATTTATAAGTGGTGATTATAAGTTCATAGGAAAAAGGCTGCGATCCAAGAGGATGGTGTATGGCCTACATGCATTGAGCTTTGGTCAAGAATATCTCAATTGAAAAAAAAACATAAGGTGATGCTAGGTTGTAACCATTCACAACCTTGGCGATAAATAGTGGCAACAATGTCAAAGTTTTGCTTATGATGTGGTTGTTCCATGAAACATAATAATCTCCTCTTAGGAGCAATGAGTCTATAAGAAATATTTGTAGTCGTCCATCCTCGTGTTTACCATTTGTCTGAACGTCCTAACAAAGGGTAGGGCTCTTATCATAACAAGTATAAGGTATCCCAGTCTATATACCAAACCTTTCTATATGTACGTGCCCTTTCGATATCTTCGTCGGTACATGGAAGAAGCTCGACCTTTTGATATACCTGGTGGTACGTGAAATAGATATTAACGTATGTGAAATAATTCGATATGTGGTACTATCAGACTTTATGGGTACACGATGGCCCTGTCAAATGCTGTAATTGACACCGAGTTCAAATCTATATCCTCTTTACGCAGTATGTAACGTTGCAATATACTTAGCCTAGTTTACCATGTTTTTTGGATTATCAAATTCATGTAATTACATTGGCTTAGTCATGAGATGTTGAGTCCCCACAACATGAGATGCATAGTGTTCCCATTGCAAGTGCCCTTCAAATTCCCGGGAAAATGGCGCGGGCAAACTACATTATCCAACTATATTACACAAAGTGTACAAAGTATTCAGCATAAATTGGCCCATTGGGAGTGTTCCCACGATAAGGACTATATATTTGGAGTTACACTGTCAAAGGACGATACCTCAACGATCTTGTGAGTGTTGCAAAACCAAATTCCGCTATTCTCCTTCAAGTGGTTTGCATAATCGAACGTTCCTTACAATGTTTGTGGTTGCCATATATGGCAAATTCACAAAAGAAGATAGATCCATTGTCTTACACTTCAAGAGTGCATCAATGTCTTAAAAACTCTACACATGCAGACAAAGTTCCCTTCTCCAGACACCATTTCCTTTCGACATAATCTTCCTGGTCACTTCCAAGGCTCAGATGGCTATCCCTATCGGCATTATCCCTAAACGGCATCTTCAAAAATTGCACTTGCGAGAGTGCAATTGCTAATAATAATAAAAATATATAAAACATCAAAATCTAATGCTCGGTTGGAGAATTTCCTTAACGCCTTCGATTAAGATTTTATAAATCCTTCTCTCTTTCGGGCATGCTTAGGCTACATCTTTTATGGGTTAAAAAAAGCTAAATTAGCTAAAACAATTATATTTAAAGCGAGTATAGGGCCAGTTGCCAAATGCAATGTATATGGTAACGGAAACAAATATATGTTAATATTAGAATGCACGGTTGACGAGAAAAGACCTCAAATAACTCTTGATGTTCAATCAAATATATAGTCTACAATCATGTCTATAAATATGTAATACTCTATAGATAAATGCACAATAGTACAAGACACCTAACAATTTGTTTGCTTTCAGGTGCATTTTTAATTATCATACGGAAAAGATTAGCAAACTATAATAGGATGTAACACGTATGCAATGGAATAAGCATGTCCCTTTTATTCCAGCATCATGTGTGGAGAATGGCTAATAACAACAGGTATGTTAAAAAATATGAAACTGAAATAGTTATCTGAAGGGTAACCAACAAGTTACACATTTTAAAACATGGATAATTTGTCCTTGCCGGCCAATACATAAATGCTTTGAATATTAACTAGACTAGAGCTTGTATTTAACAAGAGGTGTAGCCTAGTTGACACCTAATAATAAATTGTGTTTAAGTATTATAGGTAAAAGCCTCCCTTGCACATCATTTTAGTTGACTTTCATTTTTAAACTGGATAAGGGTAGTCATCAATCTACTATTACAACATATTTCTAGCAATCTACACGTTGGAAGTGCTAATGGGGACACTTCAACAAGGGATAAGGTAGATTGGTTTGGCGATTTACCTGGATGGTAGGAGGGAAAGAAAATTGAATCTCAAGGTCATAAAACTATGAATTACAATTTATAGTAATTCATTAGAAATTGAAAAGCGAGAGGGAAGCCAACCTAGGTCCTCTTCAACTCTCCTAATATTTATATGAGGTTCAATTGACATTTTTCGAGAAGTGATCTTGAAAAAGTTATGGAGGGGAGATGCAACAAGGACCTGAAGGGATGGAACCTTGGAGATGGCAAACTGAATTCATGAAGCCCTTGTCTTTCAGATGCTTCTAAGTGTCAATTGTTGCCTTTTCCAAAGCTCCTGAACCATTGTGAACCTTGTGAGATTATTAGAAGCCCAAGCCATTTTGAGTGGTAGTTGCCTGCGTTTCCTCTTGAAATAGGAGCTACTAAAACATGTGATGGGTTATTTTTGTCCTAACATTTGCTCAATGTATTCTTTGAACGTGGACCACAACAGGAGAAGTCTGGAAGCTCTCTGGTGAAATATGTGGATGCTGTTGTAGATGTTGTCACCAGGACTAGATTTTCTGCGATTACACCATTGACCAATCCAACTTCAACTGCCAAATTTGTTATTAAGCATAAGGATTCTGGCTGTTGTGCAAAGAAGAATTTTATGTTGGAGTTGATCATCATCGACCTCTCGATTGAAATTGTTTTTTCCTAGTGGGAGGAGGTGTTGATACAACGTGCTCACATGAAGGTTCAAAGATTTGAGACATGTGAAGGCTCTATGCCAGTCAACAAGTTCATTTTTTTGATACTAGATGACAAGCTTGATGTGAGACCATGAAGCTCTTCCTTCAGAAAGGTGTATCATCAGTTCGTGACATCATGATTGTATCCAATCCTACATGAACTGAGGAGAAGCATCATGAATGTGAAGAAGTAGTTCACAAAAATGAATTTGTGTAGGGTTTGGATTCACCAGATGCTGTAGTTCTTAAAATATTATTCATAATGCTAGAATGGCTATAGGAAAGCTGCACATCTATATGTTGGCTCTAATAAAGATGGAGACTTGCATGGTTCAATCGGGCATGTCTTTGAAAAGAGGTAGTTGTTAGTGCAAAATCACAACAGCCCTAAATGAGTTCGTCAGATCTACTTTTCTAAGGCAGAGTCATTTGGTGTGATTCACATAACATTGAGCTTTCCCCTAAAGTGTGGGACTTTGTAAATGGAAAAACTCTCCATATTAGAAGGTTGGTTCCTCTTCCTAAACTACCTAGGTGCATACGCTGGATTCTAGTGCAAAGGACAAGCTAATCCTAAATCCTAATCTAACTATTACTAAGGAGACATGGAGAGAAAGAAATACAAGAAAAAATCAGAGCCTACACTAAAACGACGATACACCAGAGAAGGAAAACTGCTGATCATCTGACCAGGAACTGCCATGAAACGAAGGGAGGTGAGCAATGGAGAGGATAAACAACTGCATCACAGGACACAAGATCAGATTCACACAAAAAATGTTTCAAACCCATACAAACACAGCTCCCAGATCTGCAAACGATACATCCAAAACATGCACATGTACCCTGCAATAAAGAAAGGCAAGAAGAGAGTACAACCAAAAAGAGAAAAGGATGGACAAATCGCATTACAAAACACGGTTTTTATTGCTTCAGATTGTTACAATGCATTACAAATGACCATAAGGTAGGAAACGTATTGCCATTTATAGAGCAGGGGAGGAGGTCTCGAGCTCCATTTTTGACCCTGAGGAAGAAAAAGAGGGGGGGCAGAGAGAAAACAATGAATGTCAACAACCTTTACAATCAGTTTCTGACCCTTCTTTTATAGATTCAACACAGAGGGAAGAAAGAGAGAGAAACGGGAAAAACCAGTTTGGAGCTCAACCACTACCATCAATGTCTCTTATAAAATATGCCCCCAAATCTGTCTTGACTGAATCAATTTCTCGTTCGGTGCCTCGAGGGAGGAGGAAATGGTGGATCAAATCGAATCTAATCTGGTTGTTGGGGCAAAAATAGATCTTGCATTAAAGGCTCTGAAGACATTTCTCCAATTTTCTCCCACCTAACCTCCCCAAACTTAAAGCTTCAGATCTTCATGGCATAGACGAGGCCGAGATCTTTCCAACAGTGTCAGATTTGCTGGATTTCAATCCTCGAGTCAAAAGATATGCCCCTTCGAAATTTGTATCGGGTCTATACAAAAGGGCAACAAAACTAGTTTAAAAAATGGGCCCCCTTTTTAATATGGGACACGTGGAGGGTTGGTGCTTGTTCGAGGGTGGCCTCTGTATTTTTCTCTTGGAATGGCAAGGGGCTGGCACGTGGCTTCCTCCACTGGCCTACTCAATTTCTATGTTTTTTGGCTAATTCCTTTGCTTAGCAAGGTCATATTTCTTGACTGGGGACACGCGAAGGTCTAGTGCTCGTCTAGAAACCCTCTCTTTATTCGACCCTTTAGTTAGCGTCATTTGGAGACTTGGCACTCTTTGTTGGCCTGCCACCATGTATTGACTATTCAACCCAACTCTATCCCCTTTTTTGAGATTGGACGCGTGGAGGCTCCGCGCTCGCTTGAAAGCCCGATCAAGATTTGTCATTGAAGGAGCGTCGAGTTGACACTTGGAATCCACCACAAGTCTTTGGAATTTTAAATGACCTCCCTTTTTCCTTTTTGGACCCTAGGCTACGTGGCAAATTGGTGCTGATTTGAGCATCCGCCTTTGGATCTTCCCTTGGAGATGCGCCAGAGTTGATGTGTGGCTTCTTCTGCGGTGACCACTTTTATATTTAGCCTCTTTTTTTAGGCCCGCCTTGTCCGCCTTTTAACTTCTAACTTTGAATCTGCCTCCGTTGCTGGGCCTGGGACACGTGGTTGGACCCAGTGCTTGTTCGAGCCTCCACTTTTTGGGATCCCACTTTGGAGAAGCATTGTGCTGACATGTGGCTCGACTCCGTTGTCTCCTTCCATACTTAGTTGAAGACTTTTCAATGGACTCATTCTGAACTGTTTTGAGGCTCTGAAGACGCGTTGAATCCTAGCACGTCATTTGAGCTTCTCTTTCTTGCTTCAACTTTGGAGAAGCTTCTCTGCCGACACGTGGCTCTCTCCACTGCCTCTTACCCTGCTTATTCTGATTTCTAAGCCCACTCTGTAACCTGTTAACCGTAGATTTAAGACACGAAGACTTGGGACTCGACAGATCCGTTTCTTCTCTTTCTTCTTGTATAGGGTCGTTTAGTCTTTCGTAGGCCTCGCCATTCCATTGTTGAGTCCTTCTATGTGACCTGTTTGCAAGATTTAAATGTGTTTTCTTCTGGTTTCTTTCTGTGCGGGATTGTGGCTGATTCAATACTTTGCCCGGGGGGTGAAATATGGATAACATGTACTTGTTCTAAATGATGGATATGATCTCCCCTCTTCTTTAAAAACACTATGAGATCATCAAGATATATGATGATGCAATATTATAAATATTTTAATGCAAAATCCATCGCCCTTTAAAATTTAGCTCCTCTATTAATTAGGCCAAAAGGCATTCTACTGTATGCAAAAGTGCCCCAAGGCATTGTGAAGGTTGTCTTGGTGTGATCCTCCTCTACCACTTTGATTTGATTGTATCCTGAGAATCCATCAAGCAATGAAAGCATTTCAGATCTGGTGACTTCTTGCAAAATATGGTCTAGATAGGGAGAGTATAATTTTCCTTTAGTGATTCCTGGTTCAGGTTGCAGAAATCTACACATATTCTTATTTCACTGTTCTTCTTCCGCACTGGCATAATGTTGGCCACCCATGTTGAATGGTGGATGGAAAATATGATTCTTGCATTGAGCATCTTCATTACCTCCTCCTTGATGGTATCAAAAATCTTTGGGATATATGGCCTTTGTTTTTTCCTAAAAGGCTTGGCATCCTACTTTAAAGGAATCGAGGGTGATGCATTTCCTTCAGTTGGTAGGATTTGAGTTCAACATAAGAGTAGGCCAAAACATCTTAATATTTCTTGAGTAATGCAAAAAATCTTCTCTTTTCCTCGGGGGAACAACATTTTCCAATATTGACCATCCTTGGCTCCTCCAGGGTGCCAATGTTTTCCTTATAAAAATCAGATGGGCATCGAAAATATTGTTTTGTTTTCTCTTGAATGAATCTGTCATGTTTATCAAAGAAGTATTCTAGAGAAACTAGGCCTTTGGGAATCTTGTTTTCTTTCAATTTGATCATTCCTTCATCAATTCCTTCTATCCCTTCTTTCTTTTCTTTGCTACCTCTTCTCGGTGTGGATTCTCACTTCCTTCAAAAAAGACATTATTGAAATTATCTTTGTTCCAAGAATGCTAAAATTTGGTTATCATCATTAAAGACCTACCAATGATTTGCATTATCTGGTACACTAGGCCTAAACACCATTTCAATGGTCACCTTGTCTTTACCAAAAGAAGGATGAGGTGTCATAGGGGAAGCCGATACTGCAAAAGAATCATTCTTTTCATTCTTACCTTGTGGGATAGCTTCGATGGAAAATGCATCAAAAGGTTCAATGCAATCCCATACTCTATTTCTATAATGTCAGAGTCTTGGATTTTTTTACCTGATATTGTTGTTGGACCTAATTTACTATCACTTCCGCATCACACTGGAATTTCAACTTCTTGATTCCCATGTATTTTTCCGCACCCATGCCTAAAAAGAGATCTTCGTATTCCACCATGTTATTTGTATTATCAAATTGCAGCTTGTAGGCATATGGGTACAATTCACCAGAAGAAGAGTACAACACCACGCCTACTCCCAAACCTGCACTAGAATAAATACCATCAAATTCTATTGTCTAAACTTGATCTTCTTCTTCCATAAGAAGTGGAAAGTTCTCATCTTTTTTTTATATGAGGAAATAGTTTCCTAATCCGTTGTCCTGAAATGGAATGTTGGTATTTAGATCATCAGAATTTCTTACTGTGTACTTCATCTTTCTTACTGAAAATAATTTCTTCATCTCTTCTTTCACTGGAATATTTGCAAAGGACCAATCCATTTTTTATTTCTCCACCCAAGTCTCTGCAGAAGCTTCAAATAAGTAGCATGCCAAAGGATGTTGGGATGTCCACCACCGAGATGGTTAGAAGGACATTCTTATCTAAAAAATAAGCTAATGCTACCTAAGCATCTTTGATTCTTCCTATCAACGGAACTTGTTTGGATTCCATTGAATAACATGTGTCATTTTCCTGGGTCAAGGTGAGGCCTAGAGCATTTACAACTTTTATGGGCATTACATTATCTGAGGCTCCGAAATCGATGACACAATTATTTAGCTAGAAGCCTTTGATGAGGAGTGACAAGTAAAAAGGTTCAACCTTGTTGGTCTTAGAGGCACTGAGGGATAGCATGTTTTGGGAAGGTGGTGTGGATGGTGTGGGGAGTAATCCTTTAGAATTTGATCTTGATTCTATAGGGTTACCGCCACAGACTACATTAATGAACCTGTCGAATTGTGTAGGATGTGTTTGTAGGTATTCTATTTCTATGAGCTGGATTTTAGTTTTACTTCCATGCTACACAAATTTGAATGGGGTTATGGTTGGAAAGGCAGAGGTTCTAGGAATGACAGAAATTTTGCATAGTGGAATTTTTGCTATTTTGGAGGTTGGATTTTCCTTCACGGGTGCAATAAATGGCTTGGAAGGAGATGGGGATGTTGGTTTTGGGGAGACGTTAGATGTTTTTACAGGAACAACATTTGAAGGTGAATTATTCTTAGTAACCTTTGAGCTGGGAGAAGAATTAGATGGCTTACTTGATATGGAAGTATGATCCTTTCTAACCAATGGGTCTGGTTTTTGTTTAGCCGACTCCAAAGAAGGAGGTAGTGGTGATCCTCTGCTGATGATTTTATTTTGTGAAATCTCCGGAGAAGAATTTTCTTTCTTCGTCTTTTCCTTCATTGTAGTTACCGAGGATGAGGCACCTTTCTTTGATTGTGCACGAGTGAAAACTAAACATGATAATCTTGGAGCTTCTTCATCATCATCATCTTCATTATCAACATACTATATTAGACCATTGTGTGTATCACCATCCACTTCTTCGACCTCAAGTTATTTTTCATCATCATCTGCATCTTCGTCTTCAAGTTCTTCTATTTCCACTTCCTCTTCTGGTTCTTCAGTGTCACAAGTGGCATTGACGGGTGGTTCTTCAAGAGCGAGCCAATGAGGAGGTGGAGAAATCCTTGGTCTATTGGGAGGATTTGGTTTCCTTGGATTGTTCTGAATTATCATCTGGGACAGTTGTTTCTTCAAGGCAACCAAGTCATTTGCCATTTTTTGGAACATTGGTTATGTGGTGACTGAGCTTGAACTCTGGCATTTTTTCTTTACACTTGGGCCTTTCACTTTACCAAAAAGGATTAGATCATCATCAGTTTCTATTGCATAATCTTTAACTTCACTCAATGTTCTTAGTTGTGCTCTTCTGAGGTAGAAACTTACTCCTGATGGTAAGGCGTTGATGAAGAATCTCTTCAAATTATCTTTAGGAGGTACAACATCTTCAAGGATTCTTCTTACTACTCTGTTATATCTTACTATGAAGTATCTCATGGATTTGGACATTTCATTCTTCATTTGTACCAAATGGAACAAGACATCTTGATAGTCTTCTGTGGTCTTGAACCTATGTTCAAATGCACTTCTTATATCTTCCCAGCAAGTGACAGACCTCGAGGGTAGCATGTAGAACCATTTAGTGGCATTTTCCTGAAGTGACTCCACAAATATACAAATGGACACAAATTCATGTTCCACGCCTAGCACGTCACAAGTGGTGATAAATGTTGTTACATGTTCTTCAGAAAGTTGAGAGCCATCTCCTTTGAACTTTGGAAAAAAATTTCTCAAGCCTTTTAGTAGCTCATGGAGAGGTTGAGCAAGGGAAATTGGACTGGTGTTTCCACACCATGATACATTTAGCATGTGTTCTCCATGATCATGATCACGATGCCCCATTCGATTTATATTTCTAGCTTCCAACATTTCTAAGGTTGCGGCTTCCATTGCTTCTCTTTCTTCCACCTCAGCTTAAAGTCTTTCAATTTCTTCAATCTGAACTCTTATTTCCTCTTCCACTCTTGCTTCTCTTTCTCTAGATTATTCTTCAATCTTCACATCAATGAAATCTTCAAGGTTCTCGTTGATGTATGGAAATTCAACATCCAAAGGATTAGCAATACTCAGGCTCCCAACGTGACTAGTTGTTTGACGAAAAGGAGACATCTGAATTTTGAGCAGCTCTTGCCTTCTTTGAAGCTCTTTGAAAATGGGGTTGGTTTTTCCTCCTTGTCTCTGTTGTTAGGTGTATCTTCTATCCGCTATCTTGGGAATCTATGCTCTTCTTTATGGTGTTGGGAATTGTCTTTTCCTTTCCAATTCAATAGTGCATTCCTCTTCAATGTCAATAATTCTCATGGCAATGAAATAGTGATTAACACTTTGCCTGTTATGTCAGATAGCTTCTCTCAAATCTGAAACAATATCTTCATGAATGTGGAAGAGAAATTCAATTCTTTCAACAAGAGGATTTCCCACAATATCCATAGTTTGTAGACATGATGCTTGGACAACTATTAGAATTCCAGAATTATTTTTTTTAATTTTTTAATTTTTTTTGTTGACCTTCTAGTCGTATTCAGGTGCAGATGCTACTAAATCTGCCCCATGGTGGGCACCAAAAAATTTTGGCAAGAAAATTTATTGGGGGAAAATTGGTGGTTATCTTGCCAATGCTATGGGATTCTAAGTCCCTCTACTTAACCGGTGTAGTTTTTGTATGTGCATACGAGAGTAAAAATGAGTTTTCTCCTGGTGGCCTTATGGTCAGGGATCCAATAAGGACACTCCACTGACCCTGCGGCAAAATCTTGCAGATATCTGCAAGGGAAGAATTTACTAGGAGAGTGGGAAAGGAAGTGAGAAAAATGGAAAAGATAAACTAATGTTGCAAGTAGAAAATCATAGACTTACATACACTAGCCAGAAATTTCATTATATGCACTTGAATTTAGAAGAAAAAAAAATTGTGTAACAACAACAAGACCAATTAGAGTTTGATGAACACAAAGTACCACTAAACCCCTCTTTCAAAAAAGGCTAAAATTCCTTCTTCCTTTATCTAATCTCAAGTATAAATTCTACATATCATAGAAATGGAAGAAAATTTGAGTGGGTAAAATGGATGAAATATTCTATCTCTTTTCTCTCTTCACAAGGATATCTCTCTCATGAATTCACAAAAATAGCTCCAATATCTAGGAAATTTCAGAAGTTGTCTAAGAATAAGATCCAATGAGGAGCTAGTTACAATTTATAGAAGAGGATGCAACTCTTCATCTTCCCAGTGACTTTTAAAAAAAAATAATTTGACTTTAGACTGTTCATATTCCACTTAAATATTTAAGTCCCTTTTATAAGATCAAGGTAACTTAAAGTTTACATTATGTTTCTAAAGTCGATTAAAGTAATATTAAAAAGTGCAAACCTCAACACAAAAATATAACATTTATGAGAGAGAGTGTTAGGTGAGAAGAGAAGAAGAAGAAGAAAGAAGAAGAATCGTGTGGAAGAATGAGCTGCTACAGTGGACTTGGCTCCGCTCTCTAACTGTTCTCCACTTTGCGTTCCTGAGAAGACTTATGTCTTTCCAAGCTCCTTGTTGAAATGAGCCACTACAAGTTCTACTTTGTCAGCATGGGGGATGCGAATGTAGCTCAAGGTTTTTGTCCATCCATTGGCCACACTGTTGATGTCCTTACACTTCCTGAACCATGATGAATGCTTTTCTGTGATAAGTGCAATGGAGCCTCGAATATCTAAGAGGAAATTGAGAGTATCCTTAGTGAAGGAAAATGGGTTTCCCAAATCTTTCTTGACATATTCTTCAACAGGGCCAATCAACTCATCAGCAGTTGTGTGTTTTCTCATTGCAGGTACTCCAAGCTTTTGAATTTTTAGATTTATGCTATCCTGCAGCTTGTATGTTTGTTCTTCTTTCTCCTCTAACTCTGTGAAATCCTGATTGATTGCCTCAAACCTGATTACCAAGGCCCTCGCCCATACATGTGTCAAGTCTTCTGCAGGAGTTTCAAAAAACTTCTTGTCAATCAAATCCTAATGATGGGTGTTACTCATCTCACTCACTACTGGTCCCAGAGGCTCCCAGTGATCTCTTTCTTTTTCCACATCCTCTTTGAGTGCTCACATTCTGTTGGATGTTTCACACATGTACGCAAAGAGCCTAACTACCTCTTGGAGTGATGGCTTCCCTTTTTCATAGATTGAGTCGATCCATTCATTGTTTTGTCGCCCTTACATCGTGAGCTCATGCATTATTCTAATGGATTCTAGATCGAAGTTACTGATGTGCACCACTTTCTCAATAGGAAGTTTTGAAGTGCTTGGTTCCACCAGATGTTGCACATAAGATGAAAGATTTCATACTTTTTCCTCTAGTACCTGAATCTTCTCTTTATATTCTTTATTCATTTCCACCATGTGAGCATAAGATTGTTGATATATGTGCAAATATCCCTCATGAGTAGCTGGTCCCAATTAGATCATTTTCATCTCATAGTTGGCCGGTGTCATCTCATCCACTGGCTCGATTACCTTTAGCCGAGCTACTTTGATGTACTGATTATCTGTCTCCCCACTGTAGAATCGTGAGGCTATAGGTGTGATCTTTCTTGACCTTTTTTCTTTAGCCAATGAGACAATCATTGATAGATCAAGGGTTGTTACTTATTACATAGTGTGAGTGTTAGGAATGACCGTTTCCCACATCCATGGAAAAATATCACTGGATTCAAACTCAATAATGGGTGCACTAACCATTCTTTGTTTGTGAGGAGGAGGAAAGTCTTGAATCAGAGGGGGATTGGTATCAACAAGAGGGAAGACCTCTTGCAATGGTTTGAAGACTGGATCGTGACCCATGTACTCCTCATTCACCTGTGTTTCTACTATTGGAGTTTCTATTTACATTACTGCGATAAAGTCTTCATCATGCAGCAATGCTAATGATCCTTTTTCTACCCTGAATTTCTTGTGTGTCTTCTCACGGGGAGAAGTTTCTAATTTTGTGGCCTTCCTTTTTGAACTCTCTCCACAGTGTTTAGAGCTAGAAGTCACCTCCACCACTTTTGAAGACAAATGATGTGAAGCATGCTTCTAGCTTGGAGAAATTCCTCAAGAATGGATGACCATAGTCCTCTTCTTCTTAAACCAGTTCCTCATTCTCCTCACCACCTTTTCAGTTCGCTCCAATATATCTCCTTATTCATGAACATGTCAGTTTATTTGGGGCATTGGGGATATCTTAACTGCTACGTACTCAGGATCGTACTTATTTGTCCCATCATTATGCAAGATGTCTTCGTACCAAGAGAACTTGAATTTCTTCATCTCGATCATTGTCATCCTCATATGGTGCTTTTCATGTACTTCAAACTTGTCAGTACAGTTGGCTCAGTAGTCCTGAATTTGTGGCTCATGTTGCGATTCTAGGACATAGAACGAGTCAGGATATTCTTGGATGTCAAAGTTGGGCTTGGTGACGTAGGAATGCAACTTCAAATGTGCGAAAGCAGCCTCCAGGTGAGATGCGTCATTTGAGATTTTACACATGAACACTCCTAGAGTATAGGGAATGAAATCAAATTCTTCCTCCTACTTCTAAGCTTTTTATTCACTTGAGTGATCTCCTTGCAGAGCTCAAACAACATAATCTTGTCACTGAGGTACTTAGGTAGTCTCAGCAGAGCTTGGCCGAAGCCAGCGACTCATATGTAGGAGAAGGTTGATAATTGTATGAAGTATGAGCCATATTCCTTAATCAGGGATGTCATTTGTGGTGACATCATGGCTTCAAGACCCCCCTATAAGCTTCAAACCATGTACATGATGAATGTATCATTCATGCAAGTGAAATGCCTATTGCTCTCCTCCATTACCAAATGTTGAAGTTTCTTGAACGCGGACACCTTGGAAGTAATGTTCTACGTGAGAACGAATCGTTTGAATGATATCAAGCTCGCAAGGAGATAGACAAGGTAATAATTCATGTGGAACTTATTTTTCATGGGAACTTGGAGCAATTACAAATGGAGAATGTTGTTGATGATCTGCCCCTAGTCAATTCTATACTTTTCTTCTATCAATGTCAGAATGAAAAGACCCATCCAGTCCTGGAAGTCTCTCGTGCTTTCTACACCCATAACTCTACTGAGGAGAGTGATGGCATCTAAGTATCCTTCTTGAAACTCACACCTTGGGAGATTATTGGGCATCCTAGAAGGCTTTCTTGCTCTTTTCAACCATGAGATGAGCGCTACTCCTTGGACATATGAATTCATTGTTTCCCAATCGTGCAAGGCCCTGTCCTTTGAGATGATGACCATTATGGGGAATGTCGGTATCTGTAGAGAGAGTGAAATGGTCCTCAAGCTGACGACTACCATCGTTTTACTATTGTTAGCTTAGATGGTTTGTGTCTCAAGCTCGTAGTGGAAAGAGCAAGCTAGGACTAACTCGAGAATCTACACAGACATTAGGTGTTCTGCAGTGGTAAACAAGCCACTTGTGAATATCTAGTCTTTAATCCTCTTTCGGTCCTTGGAGGCCATACAATTCTTAAGGTTTTTTAGGTCCATGTACAAGACATCATTGTCTTCTATGTCATACTCATAGGTATAGGGTTGTGTCAGCTTCTGATCCATCCACTTCAACTTCATGTTTAGCCCAAAAAGAATAACTCACTATTTTTAGTAAGTGTGAAAAATCAAATCCTCGATCCTCAACTGGATACTGCGGCTCTGTTTTCCTCTTTTCCTTATGCTTATCTCTCCTTTTGGCTCAAATTTCTATTTTTGGTGGGTGTTTGTATGACCACATACTATTTTTAGTAAGTTTTTAAATTCCCATTCTAAGGAATTCTCAACTGTAGTGCACCTCTAATGTCTTCGTCTCTTTACACGTCCTTCTATTGATGACATTCCCAAAATAGCAATCCCCTATGCATAAGACTTGCTATTTTTAGAAATTAGGATTTGGGAGGTCATATCGATGCGGAAAAAAAATTGATATGGGTTTTTGCCCAATATCTCCCCTCTAAAATTTTAGAACCATCCGCTTAATAGTCCAGGAGATTTTAAAGTTTTAAATTTTGGACCTGGTTGTGCTTCTGGACGCAATATCCATTAATGGAACTCAAAATTATAGTTCTGGTTTTCTCCTCAGTTTGCAAAAAGAAAAAAATTATGATGTGGGTTTTTTGTCTGGTGCTTCACGTGAAATCTTACTTCAATCCAATAACCGGTTTGACGGGAAATCCCACTTCTTTCTTCATTGAGCCGGAAAGGAGATTTCTTCATTGTGAATGCTTTGTTGCACTAGAGGAGAGTATGAAATTATTTATTTTATGGTCTTGGATAGAGGAACAAACATAAAAAAATTATTCGTTGATACGTGCACTAGATTGCAAGATTTTTTTGAATCTCCGTTTTTTGGCTATGGAGATTTTCTATTGTGCTTTTCGTTGTTCTTCGTTTCTCAAACTTCCTTCTGAGAATTGTATGATTTCATGGAGTGAAGGAGATTATTTCTGTGATAGCTCTTTTTTGAGGTTCAGCAATGGTGGATTGATGGCAAGGAGGTTCCAGGGGAAGAATGGAGATATGTATGTGTACAGGAGTGGAAGCAGTTAGAAGTAGTGAAGCAGGTAAATATTTGAATTTTAAAAAAACATGTTAAGAGAGAACTGGGCACATTTTATTTTCCTTGATTTCCTTGACCAATGAGGAACATGATGGACATAAAATTCCATGGTAAGCAATGATATAACACATGTCCTCGATCTAACGGTAGGGAATGAGTGCTCAAAAAGTGGTTTTAAAGCACTTGGGGCTTAAAGCCAGTCTTAAGGATGACCAAAGGACACCCCATAGGTGTTGGGTGCATTTTTCCATGTCTAGTGTCCCTGACCTCAAGGACATGAGGGACATAATTTTCCATGGTAGTCTCAGAGCTGACACATGACGCTTGATCCAACGACAAGGAATTTGAGCTCCAAAAGGCACTTGGGGGGTGAACTATTAAATATGAAGGTCACATGAGGATCCCAGAGGTCACATGGGGACTGGGTGCATTTTTCCAAGGTTTATGTACCTAACCTTAGGGACTTTGGGGACATAAAATCCCGCCAAGCTCCTGGTGCTGACACGTGTCCTCCTGAAACTTGACTAACTCCTGAATTGCTCCAAGAGGGTAACTTGGAACGATGATAACTTGAGCTCCCGGTGGAATTTATTGGTGAAATTTTATATTATCCTGACTGGAAATGGAATTTTGAATCCAATTTTAGGGGTATAATCTATCAATTCTTCCATTTTATCCCTAAAAAAAAGGATTTTTTATTTGGTACTCCACTTGTGCCTGAGAAAAACTACCTACAAACCATGTGCGCCAAGGTGTTGTGAAAATTTTTATTTCATCATATTGTATGGATTTAAATTATATTTCTAGAAATTTTTTGTTTTACTCCTAACTCCATCCGGAGCTCCCATAATCTTCTTCTAAAGCTCAGCAGTTGTTTTACGCTTGTGTACTTCCTAGGCTTGTGAACCCTATTTTTTATTCAAACTGCTCCAAGTCTTTCAAAACTTCCCGAAACCTTCAAAAATAATTTCCATGATGTTCTAAGGTCTTTAATTCACTTCTGTGTTGAATTTTTCACTTCTGTTCCGCTCCAGGGGGTTGATCCAGTCCTAGGAAGGCCAGTGATAGCCCTTCCCAATACTGCCAGAAGATAGCCAGAACTTCCTAAAATCACCTAGAAGATTAAATTGAATTTCCTAAATCACATAGGGGACCAATTTGACATCAAATAGGGGTGACCAGACTGATGGATTTGACTTGGGGTGCCAAGGAATGATAAAACATGAAAATTTTAGCACAGGGGTATAGTTGTCGTGCTTGGAAATTTCTAATTTCCCTGTCGCACATTTACACGACAACAATATGCTAAGATTTCCGTTCCCTTGGAGGATTTATTAAAAGATAAAGGGACCTTCTATTAGGGAGAACCATAGTAGCACACATTTGAAGTGTCGAAGGAGAGACTTATTACGGCGCCTATTTTATGTTTTCCTTTATGAAATCTACCCTTTCACTTACATGGGACACCTCTGGCATGGCCATTGGTGCAGTATTAGCTCAACCTAGAGAAGGTATTACAGATCATCCTACTTTTTTTGCTAGAAAAAGTTGAATTTTGTAGAACATAATTATATAACCATGGAGCACGAGGCCTTGTCAATGATCTACGCACTACATAAGTTTAGATAGTACTTCCTCGCAACTCCTTTTGTGTTCTATACAGATCACATGCCATTAAAATACTTGGTAAATAATTACATTTTACAGGGGTGCATATGTCGATGTGTCATATTATTCCAAGAGTTTAACTTTACAGTCATGGTAAAGCCAGGAAAAAGTAATTCTGGCCCAGACCACTTATCAAGGATTGAATCAGGAGAGGACATGTAGAATATTGAAGAAACAATGCCAGATGCATAGCTATATAAGTTAAACCATGCACCCTCAGAATTGGAGGATATTGTTAATTTTTTACACTCAAGTATGGCGCCAAAAGGAATGAAAGCCTTAGAAAAGAAACAACTTGTAATTCGTGCCACACATGGGACAACGACAATGAAGCTCATTCCTAGATATTGAGAGGTGGAGATCGAGCCAAGAGGAGAGCTAGGTGTCATATCACAAGCATAGTTGTTTGAAGTCCTAATTTATTTAGGCATTATTTTTTAATTATTAACCTATTTTTTTAGGCAATAGTAAATTAAAATTATTGTGACTAGGAGTTTTTAATACTACCTAGTCGGCCCATAGTACCACACTAAATTATTGTGAAGACAGGATTATCGACTAGAGTGCCACAGGGCGTTACGAAGCATCTGGAAGGCTGATCAATATCTGTGGGAATTCTGAATAGTGGAGCTGGGTACACAAAGCTTTCCGAATACACTAGGAAAGTGGAACTCAGGTGTTATTTTTCACCCTTGTCATCTGAAGGTCTAGATATTATTCTAAGCAAGTTCTTTATAGTTTTTATTAGGTTTTCTCTTGAAAGTACTATTGTAACTTACATGTTTTGACTAATGGAACAGTTCGATAAGAACCCAAAGACGTAGGCTATTTCTGAACACCGTAATCAATATTGTGCAATTGTCTTTATTGTCTTGCATTAATTTTAAATTGATTACTTAAAAGGATCAAATTGTTGGAAAATATTTAAAGCCTACAAGGGTCTGAGATTAGGTAGATAAAAACATGATCATTTATGGATCAAGTTGGTATCAGAGCTAGTTTAGCTCCATATTTACTTTCAGTAAATCTGATTAACAGAGTGATTGCTTCAATTTGGTGCAATTAGTTCAGTGTGTGAATAGGGTACAAGTGCACTACGGGAAAGATGTCTAAATAGGTGAAGCTCGATGAGGTTTAAGCTTATAATCACCAAATCCAGGAAGAGAACTCTCTCTTGTGATTGATGTACTACTCCTTGGAAGAGGAGAATGCTTATTTGAAAACAAAATTGTAAACCAAGGATGAGCTCTTAGAAAGGTGGCAGTGTGGTGATCCAGAAAGGAAATTTCTTCAACTTCAGATGCAGAGACCATGACAGATGAGTGCACAATAAGTTGTTCACCACGTGAATCTTCTTCCTCCCATTCAGTTTTGGATTCAGGTGATGAAGTCTTTGGTTTGTTTGAAAAGCATACTAGAGACATTAGATCCAAATTATTAGATAAAATGGGATTTTATGGAAGAGCCCTTTGTAAAAATGGCCAAGGCATTATTAACCCAATACAGGTTAAGGATCATCCTCATTTTTCAAGTTTGGGTAATCCTGGTGCGGGAATGGAAATTAGAAAATGCTCCAAAAACACTGACGAGAGATAAGCTCATGAAAGCAAAGTGAATACCCCACCAGTCCTGTAGGAAGATTCTGAGCAAGAAAATTGTGCTTTGTCATCATAGGCAGAATGTGGTAAGAGAAATAAGCGAAGAGGTAATGAGATTCCACCTCCAGTTTCTTACCATAATCACAAGCACAGTGAAACTTTTGATCCACGTTTTCATCTTAAGAAGTATGGTTATGATTTTTAGAGAATGTGGAATGCCTTTCCATGTAATTTTTGTGGATTGCATAATTATTCTATGGCTAGATGTTAGAAGAGAAGGACATTGATGAAGAATTTTATGTCATTCGTCAAGAACACAGCAAACCAGAAAGACCAATCTCGTTAGCCAGAGTCAAGAAATGACAGAAAGAGTTCCTCATCCCATAAGAAGGAGATTAAGAGGAATGTTTGTGCTCATTACCAGAGGAATGGGCACTGGGTGGAAAATTGTTGGAAACTGTATCCATTTCGCCATCAGAATAATGGCAAGCCAAAGATGGAATGGAGGCCTATTGAAAAGGAAAAATAGGTTTCTACTTCACCACCAGTTGACAATTCAGCCTAGAACCAAGTAATACCTGAAAGTGAAAGTCCTTTAAAATGGGTAAGTCAACAATTTTTCAATTATATATTGCATAATTCAGGTTGATGAATAGTATGCAATTTTTTTTAGGAGATCAGATTTTGTGAGGAAATGCTAATAGAAAGGTGTAGAATACTTAGTAGATTTTCTTACTTAGAAAATTTGGTTAATACTCCAAACATATTTCCTAATCCGCTTGTGAGTATCTATTACAGCTTGGATACAAGATTTAACTCATATTAATCTTAGATATCTATTAGCCACATGTACAGATAGTGGAGCTCATAGGTGTCAACTCAGAACTTTATTCTGTGTAGGGGCATTTTGACCGTGTAGTCGAATGGTAGCTAAATCACCATTGGCATTGACTTCAGGTCAGAACTTTGTTCTGTGGAGAAGCCATCATGGGCATCTAGCAAAATGGTACCTGATATTTTTTATCAACAAAAAATCTCTCATGAGAGTAGCTCAAATAGTCATTTGGTGTCAAGGCATTGCAACTGCACATTCAAATGGTAGTTGATCATCAAACTCAGCACCGCACAGTAGGAGTGTTGAGGTTTCATTCAGAAACTTAGCACCATACAACTGATGCATTGAGGTTTGTAATAGACTTAGCATTACACAGCAGAAGCATTGAGGTCTACAACATAGGTATCATCATGCAGTGGAAATGTTGAGGTCTGAAAAGGGACAAGTCATTTTCCATCATTGACATCAGATCAATCATAGCTCTAAATAGCGTGGAGTTCCTTCAAACTAGTTTAGATTATGTGGAATCAACTTGGAGCCAAGATATGTGTTATAGAGTAAAAAGAGATCCTTGTTGTCAGATATCTTGAAGCTTAGCACCATATAGTAGGATCGTTAAGGTTTCATTCGGAAACTTAGCACCATACAGTGGAAGCGTGGAGGTATTCTTCAGATATCAAAGTGGCACAGAATGAGGCAGCGAGCCCAAGTGCCATAGGTCCTAGAGTTTGAGCTATCATTGTTGAATATGGAGTTTGATCTCTTCTCAGTCAACGATTTGGAGTTCATAAGATTTTTGGGACAAAAATCCTTTCTCATTAGGGAGGTGTGATCAGGGGATCATTTTTTATATCAAAAATTCCCTAAACATCCCTAAATTGTGTTAGTGCAAAATAACTTTTCGAGAGCTTTTTGATGACTATGAGAACACGACAAACGGACATTGGGAGCTCTAGTTATGTCCAGTCAAAGTTTTGTAATTAGGAAATTCAACTCTGGTCAACAGGTCAATATTGGACCAATAGCACTACGACATGTGCCAAAAGGGCGCTGGAAAAAAGAGAGAGTTGTTTTGGGTGGTTATTGACCTCCAGTCTTCGATAGGCGTAAAATTTGGTGGTCATGACAAGAGGCTCAACCTTTTTAATAGAGGGGAGCCCAACTACCATGTGAAATAATTTGTTATCGCCAACGTGGTGGATCCACAAGCCACCATGTGGCTTTCCACCACTCATCAAATTTTGCTCTATTTTCCTATCGACAGTCAACAAGTGGACTATGTGTTGATCGAGTTTCTTATCGAGTTATGGATCGAGTTACACATCGAGCTATTCATCGAGTTGATTACATCATGTGCCACAATGTATGGGTCGAATTTTTATCATCTCGGTGAGACCACTTACAACCTGGCAGTCAAAATTTACCACAATGCCACCCACATGGATAGACATCCCAACCGCGCAGCTCGGCCCACACCTCATCCCACTACCATCTTGGCAAAGAAGAATCAACCATGTAAATCTGCCAACCCCCACACATATTCTAAGTTCCACGTAGTGGATGAAGCGGTGGGGAAAAGGCCCATGTGTGGAAGGTTCCACATAATAGGTGGGAGGCTAAGGTTTATTAAAACCTTAACAAAAACAAAAGGCCGCCCCATGTGGGATTCAACCCACTATAACAAACATGCCGCCCACCATGGGATTTATCCCATCCATATGCCATGGCTAAGAATTTAATAACCTATAGATAATTTTTAATGCATTATTTAAGGGCCCCATTTGGGTATAAATAGGGGACCCTTTGCATTGTAAAAAAACACATGGGACAACGACAACGAAACTCATTCCTAGAGCTCGAGAGGTGGAGATTGAGCCAAGAGGAGAGTTAGGTTCCATGTCAAAGGCATAGTTGTGTGAAGTCCTAATTTATGTAGGAATTATTTTTTAATTATTGACCTATTATTTTTAGGCAATAGTAAATTAAAATTATTGTGACTAGGAGTTTTTAATACTACCTAGTCAGCCCATAGTGCCACACTAAATTATTGTGAAGTCGGGAGTATCAACTGAAGTGCCATAGGGCATTACAAAGCGTCTGGAAGGTCGATCGAGATCTTTGGGAATTCCAAACAGTGGAGCTAGGTACACAAAGCTTACAGAATACACCAGGAAAGTGGAAGTCGGATGCTATTTTTCACCCTTGTCATCCGAAGGTTTGGATATTCTTCTAAGCAAGTTCTTCATAGTTTCCATTAGGTTTTCTTTTAAAAGTACTATTGTAACTTACAAATTTTGACTAGTGGAATGGTTCGATAAGAACCCGAAGATGTAGGCTATTGCCAAACTCTGTAATCAATATTGTGCAATTATCTTTATTGTCTTGCATTAATTTTAAATTGATTACTTAAAAGGAGAAAATTTTCAGAAAATATTTAAAGCCTACAAGGTTCTGAGACCAAGTAGATAAAAATGTGATCATCTTCAGATCAATTACGTCTATGTGTATTGGAACATGAGCGCATGAAAATCATGGAAGAGGCTCATGGCAGTATTGCAGGCGGGAACTATACAGGTGATGTAACCACGCGTAATATCCTACTAGTTGGTTTATGGTGGGAAACCGTGTACAAGGATTGCAAAGATTATTGTAAGACGTGTGATCATTTTTCAACGCCTTGTAAAACCTAGTCAGCGGGATGAAATGCCTTTGAGGCCTATTCCCGATGCAGATCCTTTCAAGAAATGGGCAATTGACTTTGTGGGTCCTATTTTCCCAACTGCACGTAGAACTGGATCATGTTACATCACCACTTCTACATATTATCTTACAAGATAGGTAGAAGTAGCACCTACATGGGATTATACAGTGGCTATGGTAGCAAGGTTCTTATAGGAAAATATTCTTACCAGATATGGATGTCCGTTGAGTTTGACAAGTGATAGGGGCACACATTTCTTGAATGAGACTATCAGGATATTATTGGATGAATTTATGATTGTGCACCAAAAGAATACACCTTATCACCCTCAAGAAAATGGGACTACTGAGGCCTTCAACAAGATATTGAACCGGACCTTGACAAAAAATTGTGATGTTGGAAGGAAATATTGGGATGATAAAGTTTCTATTTTACTTTGGACATATAGAACAACCTACAAAAGGTTGAATAAGGCCACACCCTTTTAGCTAGTGTTTGGCATAGAAGCAGTTCTTCCCATGGAATTTATGTTACCTTCTTTGTGTATTACACACGTGGGAGGTCTAGCTGATGAACAAGCATTGGAAGAAAGAATTGGCAAGTTGGTACAACTGGATGAGAGGCGCGCCATAACACGTTGGAGTCAGAAGCAGGAAAAGGCTAGGCAGAAAGCATGACATGAAAGACACATCAAGGATAAGAAGCTTGAGGTTGGGCAGATGATATTTCTTTATGATTCAATGTTTATGCACCACCAAGGAAAGTTTAAGGTGCATTGGTTGGGACCATATGTTATCATTCACATACTTGACTCAGACACTTTTCAGTTAGAGGCGCTTAATGGAACACGGTTACTTAGTTACTTCAATAGGAGTAGGTTGAATCCCTACTATAAATAAGCCTTCTTGGTGTTTTTAATAAAGCATTATTTCCATTTACATTAAATTTCCCTTACTGTATTTCCTTTAATGTTTTTCCTTCTTTGTCGCTATGTTTTGCCAATTTAGTTAAGTGTTTTGTGTAATAAGCATGTTTACATGCCAGAAGCTGATCACAATCTAAAGTGTTTATATGCATAGAAGACCACACATGCCCTTGCACATGCCCTTAGTGTGGGGTGGCTAAAGGAGGTAAGGAAAAGAAATAAACTCATGGGTGACCATAAGAGGAACATAAGGAACAAGGTTTCAAAATTCATAAGAAATTCTAAAGAATTTCTCAAAAATTAGGACCATGCGTAAGGCATTGGGCACTCAGTATAATTCAAGGGGGGTTGTAGCATTGGAGACTGCATATGTTGGGTCACATTGGATAAGATACTTTGGCTTAAGGAAGTGCGGATAAAGGATATTTGTGACACATAAGTAGTGGCGTGCTAGGAAATTATGACTGAGGCGCAAAAAATTTGAGGCACGTGAAATTGTAGTGTGAGATGAGGAGGCACAAAATGCGCTCAATAGGAATTAGTGTCATGTACGATGGTAGGTGGAGTAATTAATGAAGGGAAATTTTGAAACTTAGTTTAAATTCGGTGTTCCCAAACATCATTTGCTACCTTGTGAACTTGAGAAAAAAATTGTGAAGTGTGAAGATGAGCTGGAGACAAAGAGCATTCTGAAGATTGAGTAATCTTGTCATGTTGTGAAGCACAGTGTTGATTGTCTAGGAACGGAAAAATAATTCACGTAGTGGTGCATGCACACGATGGAAGGGTGATTAAGATTTTCATTTCGTAGCTAGGGTTTCCATTTCACTTTTACAAAATCAAAAGGAGCAATGGCACCACGGAGGGCTCTATTAGTAGAGAAGGAGGTTAACGATCTAGTAGAGAAGTGGCTAGTGGAAATGCTATATCCAAAAGGAGACATTGAAAGGAGGCCATAGATAATAAAAACTACGCAGTGGATGGTTTTAGAGATTAACCACTACATCAAAAAATGTATGAAGGACGTCATGGCAGAAGTTTATAGAAAGACTAATCGGCAACTGTCAGACAACACTAGGGTCTTGGATGCCTTAGTAAAGAAATTACTTGAAAGCGTGGGAATGATGCAGATTCTAGTGTTTCCCTACTTTGGAAAGCCTGAGAATTTGTACCAGTGGTTGATGTCGCACGTTCATGAAGAATTTTTCTACTTCGCGGGTAGGAGAATGAGGATAGCTACCAAATTGATTAGGAAAGTGACAGGGCTACCCAACATGGGCTCAGAGCTTACAGGAGACTTATCTGATGATGAGGGAATTGATGCCACAACAACCCTGTATCATTATAATAAGGGGGGCCAAGGTTTCAAAGACACCAATATTCTAGACATGGACACCAGATTTGCAGCACGGTTAGCGGGGAGTAAGCTAAGGGCCACCGAGCAATGAATATGTGTTGGTTTCATACAGTGCACAAGATGGCCAACAAAACATACTAAAATATCGTTGGATACATTGCAAAGATCTTGGTGAACAAGGCACACATCCAAGCAGACAAAGGTGAGAAGATAACTTGGGGTGCAACTCTCTTATTGATTGTGTTCAGTGAGATTGGGGTACCAGACGGACCTAGGGAAAACATATTGTAGTTTTCATTGGAGAATAATTCCTCAGCCAAGAGATATGCCTAGTACACGATGTGTGGGTCTATTTCTAATACATATAAGGAGTGCTTGGATAAGTGGTTCCGAAGACTGCATAGGGCATTTGAGGGAGAATGGCACATTTTGCATGAGCTACCAAAGGTTTTGGATGAAGAATCTGAATTCGTAGTCTATCAACATTTTAGCTTGGGGCACTTCCATATGAAGTCCAGAGAGAAGTGACCCTGGTGTAAGTTTCCCTTTGTGTTTACCGCAAGGTATTTTAAAGACTCTGTAAATATATTTCATGATGCACACCAGCTCCAATTCGATGCAGAAAAGGTGGATGTAGACATTCACATTCTGCGCAAAACATATGTATGGCTAGGTAAGGAGGCCTATTTTGAAACTATGGAGTCTGATAATGTAGACATCATGCCGGAGAGTTTGGTTATAAGTCAAATTGAACCATTCTACATCTACATATACCTCAAGCCAAGGTTTAAGGATGGAAAATTGGTGAAGGGTACATATATGAATCTTTCAGGACCTCTTAAGAAGGGGAAAATAGTGGGGACTTCAAGGCATGTTGCATCTGCGCCCTCGACTCAAGAAGACCCAGTATACACAGGACTTGAAAACATCCTAGAACAAGAGGAGCCTAGAGATAGTGCCAAACTTGTGCATACCAGAAGGGTTCTGAGGAAGAGGTGCACCTCAAAAGAGACTGGTGTAGGAACTTGATAGCCAGTCAGAAGATCACCATGTGTGACTCTTGTAAAGGATGAAGAGGAAGAGAGGAAAAATCACAGGAAATATTTCCCTATACAAGATAGTGAGGAGGAATCCTCATATCCAAGTGCACAGGAAGAGGAGGAAGTTCTAAGTATGAGTGGGAATAGAGAAGAGGCCACTCCTAGTGTGAAAATGCAGGATTATGAAGATATAGGCGAGTGCGTAGTCTATGAGACTATAGACCCTAGCGTGAGTATTAATGAATATATCTTTGGTGAAGGGGAGATAAATGCTAGTAGAGATACATAAGTCCTCATACACCCCACGCAGAAAGAAATAAAAGATGAAGAGAAAGTAGACCATGTTGTTGGAGGCATTATCCCACAAGATGTAAGTGTAGCCGAACAACAAGAAGAGGGCACATCTACTCACAAAGATGACGGTGAGAATGCACGTGCACATG
The DNA here is from genome assembly GCA_019776745.2 of Taxus chinensis. Taxonomy (NCBI): domain Eukaryota; kingdom Viridiplantae; phylum Streptophyta; class Pinopsida; order Cupressales; family Taxaceae; genus Taxus; species Taxus chinensis. The sequence goes on along the minus strand of CM034146.1, from coordinate 152,527,665 downwards.
ATGAAGACGAAGGGGTAGGTACTCAAAAATTAGGTGATATGGATGACCCTTCAAAAATTATTCGTGCCCATTTCCAGAGTAAACTATTGAATAAACAATTATACGACTAGGATTGGATGGACCCTAAAATGGCCAATACACGCACTCACAAGTAGTTATCCTGGGGTATTTAGACTCACATAGATGAGCCTAATTTTTATGTCTACAAGGATGTGTGCACCTCAAAAAAGATGAGGAAGACACCTCATACACGGCATATGACAATTAAGCCAACCCATTTTTCAAATGAGCAGGTAAGTAACGCCTTGATTAAAGTGTCCACAGAAGTAGTGCACCGAAATATGGATAAGGTGGCAATAATACGGGTGTTATTGGAAGATAAAAGGGACAAGGACACTGAGATCAAGTGTCTCACTCAAGAGTGTGATAATGCAGTTGCTAAGGCACAAATTATCAAGAAGATAGCGGAGCAGATTGTAGATGAAATTTTACAGAAGAGGCTTGAGTTTCAAGAAAAGGTGCCTCAGGACTTCAATTCTGAGTTACACTATCTACGCACAACAATTCTCCTACTTCTGGAGGAAGGACAAGTGCACTTCCCCAAGAAAAAGGATGCAGGGGAAGAATCCACAAGATAAAGGGTCAGTATTGTTAGAAAAGTTCTAATTTACGAGGTGTTGCTCCAAACATTGAAGGATGAGCTAAAGAAGGATGAAAAATCTATCAATTTATTTACAGCGCTAGATGCCATAAAAAGGACCAGAACTTTAGTAGAAAAAAATGAAGTTCTGAAAGTAATGAAAGATGAAACACTTGAGTGTGTAGAAATGTTAGCATTGGTAAAACAAAAGTTTGAGGCCCTCGCAATAGCCCAGGATCCACACAAGGAAAGGATTGATAATATTGGTAAACTTATAACACAGAAGATGGATCTCATGGAAGGAATGCTATCAGGTATAGATAATGTTGTCTAGGTACTACAAAGTGAGAAGGATAAAATCATTAAGGGTGAATTGGGTGCCATAGCCACTGATATTCCAGAGAAAATAAGGAATGTGCTGGGTGATTGGAAAACCTTAGATGCTGAACTCAAAAGTTAATATCTAGAGTTAATCCTTTCAGTTGAAAAAGAGGGTATTGTAGAGTAAACTGCATTCTTTTGTACAGAGTTTAATTCATTCTTTCATTACTTATTCTTTATTGTTTAATACATAAGAAAGAATTTCCATCATCATGATGAAAATGTACTCTAGTGTGGTGTAATGTTGAACAACGAAAAAGAATCTAAGTATTGGGTGCACAAAGATAGGGCATTGAAAGTGTGTGGCGCTATAATAGGATTGAAGCGCCCAACATCAGGACTTAGCCATTTTTTGAATAAGGTCTATTTTTGGAGATAGCGTGTAGATTACACATGGGGCTGAAGACTTGTGCTCCATGCAATGGTATTTTGGGAACAAGTGACAAATAAGAGACATGCATAGGTTAAATTAATAATAGGATTTCTACTTGGAGTTGACTATAGGAAATCTATTATTAGGGAACTTGCATGTTGTGCATACTAATGTAAAGGTGCATGATTATTATTAACATGTGACCTATTTTGAGAAGTGTATGGGTGGTGAAGGGCAAGTCCCCACCCCTATAAATATGTATTGAATTATGTAGTTTAGGAGTGCTGAGTTATTGTAGAGTTGTGTTACTGGTTTTGATGCGCACATGACTCATGGAGATACTGATGTAGTGTACGAAGCTTCTGTGTTTTTATAGTATTTAATGCAATTGAATATATTGGCAAGATAATGGTATTAGACATGACTAACCTGGTTTTTGTATGGTTAATCTTACTTTAGTCATTGTTTAGTTCACTTATTATGTTCTCTAAGGTCTAGATTTGGTTTATGAACTGTGGATTGTTTATGATTGGTTATGAATCTGAATATGCTTAAACATCATCATCCTAACATCTTGTAAAATAAAATCTAAAAAGGCACCTGGTACCTTTTCACGCTTCGAGTGAGTGCTCAGCTCAGGATAAGTGATATGCCAGCGTGCCTGGGTTATTCACAGTACATTCTAGGTTGCATCAAGGCTCTATGTATGTACCATTTTAACGTATCATTTTCTATTAAATGATATTTTTGTCATGTATACTTCACTGCGAAGTGGGAACTAATATTAAACACCATGCATGTATGGATTTTGCAATGGGACAGAGTGTCAAAATCTACATATCTTGATCCTCTGTTAGTCACCCCGAAGTGCAAACCAATAATAAAGCTCCATGCTTATACCATTTTCCCAGTGTTAGTTTTTTGGTGGGTCCTATCAGTTATTGTGAAGTGCAAGCTAATAAGAAATATCCAAGTCCAAATTCTAGTGCAGGAAAAATTTGATAGAGGGTATTCACCAAACTAGTTTTAGGAGATTCATCATTTGATCTGTAACTATTTTTAATATTTTTACCATATTCGTCGAAAAATACAAAACTGGTTACAGGGACATTCTCCAAAACTACAAAATTGGTTACATGGAATTTTTCCATCATTTCTATAAGTTCTTTTGGGGGGTTCCTTAAAATTTTCCATGGCGCATGTCTCCTCTCCTTATCCTTTTAATATTTCCATAGGAACTCAGGGAAAATATGGTTGTGATATTGACGTGGAAAGTAAACCCATCCCCACAAAAATAAATAAATAATAATTTGATGTATTGAAAGGACACGTGAAATAATGCCTATGAAAGCATATAGACTCTTGTCAGCCAAAGTTGAATATATATTCATATTCTTACTTAATTGAATGCAACAAATGATAATGAAGATGTCGATGAAGATGGATTCTCTGCTGGTGTTGTTTTTGTGTGCACTTCCACTGCCTTCATACATCTTGCATTCTTCTCTTTCTTATTCTTCTCATCAACATTCTCTTATCTCTTTCAAGAACTCACTTTTCCCCAATAATTCTCTCCACGATTGGTCTCCCATGAACCACAACGGAAGTGCCTACAATTGGACACCACATTTAAAGTTTTCACAACACTCCATGTGCGCACCATAAATAGTTAACTAATCCACCTCCCATTTTCATATCTAATACACATTATAACCTTATCATCTCAACACTCTATTGATTATGCACTTATATCCGTCCCCTTCTTCTATGCACCTCAAATGTATAAAACAAAACTCACCCCTACATTCACTTATACTTTCTTAAGTTATTGAGTTTTGGAAAAACCTTTTCTATTTCTCATGTATACTCTACTCAATTTTTTCCCAAAAAAAGAAATAATATGACTTGGATAACCCAAATATCATGACATAACCATATTTTAAAATTTTGACACATGTTTCACTCACAACTATGATTGACTTATGAATACCTTGTGACTTTCCTATTGTGCACATGCGATTGAGATTTTGGAAAAAAATCCGATCACTTAGTACAATAATAACAACTACTGATCCATCACCAATAAACTTGTAACATGGCTTGGTTCCCACATGCCCTCAAATAGGTATGCCATTTCATTTCAACTATTTCGTTTATCATTTCATATCTTGTCATGTTATTTTAGAAACCTTAAAAGTTCTAGGGATTTTCCTGAGGTAGGTTCCGTAGCCAGAAAACACACTAACATTTTTCCCTATTTTTTTGATTGAATACTCAGATTCAAGAGTTATCCTACTTTATTCATCGAAATAATTTCACAATTGTCCCTCACACATACAATGGAAGAAATAATCCCATATTTTATGTAGCATGATTTGAGCTTGATTTATTTGATATCTCTACCACATTGTAGGGTATCTCATATCTTGGCATAAACACACACAATAACATGATAGTATAAATTTCATTCTCTTTTCGAACTTAAATGTGTGTATAACTACAAAATGGAACAATTGTGTAATTTTTACCATTCATTTACCTCTCACCACAACGCATGTGATCCTATAACATCATGAATCAACACAACACTCACATGGACTACACCATACCCCAAGACAAACTAATTAAAGCATTTAATTTTCTAGAGAGAGAGAGAGAGAGAGAACATTTTATTCATTCCATTTCATTTGTTTAAAAATCTAAGTTTATGGAGAGAGAGAGAGAGAGAGAGAAATAGACCCCATTTCATCATTTCACACATGCATATCTACCATTCAAGAAAGAGGGTTTGTGAGAGGAGGGACTATGTCACAAATTCATTATCATTACACAAAATGTAATAATAAATCAATATTTTAAAGGTATCATCAGGGTTCATTTTAAGACCCACCCTCCAAAAAATTAGTTTAGAATGGGTGACGAATTTCCAAAATCGACTTTCAAATTGATGGCGAATTTCTGAAAAATGTTTTGTGGTAAAGGCAATTTGACAGGGCACAATTTTCTTGGATGAGATACAATGATAAGAAACGTTGGCGAAATACATGCATAAGTTAATTTAACATATAAATAGTGTAACATCCCCATTTTAAGATACCAGAACAAGGGGAAAAAAAAATTTGATAACGTTCTCTGTTATGAATTATAAAATTCAAACACACGTTCAAGTTTTAATAATTGTTCTCTGCCCAAACAACACAGTTTGGATCACACAATTTCTTTTTAAAACTAATGTTCCCTGTTCGCATACTTACAATATGAAACACACATTCAATGCCATTCAATCTTATAACAGATTCTATATGTTGCTGTAAATGACTCGAGGAACTGCCGATCTTCCATTTTCATGGCTCGGAGTTTCAACGATCCTTCATTTCATGACTCGGCAACAACCGATCCTTCATGTTCGTTTATGCATAGTATAATATATATACCAGTTCTCTTAACCATTTCCAGTTATCGAAGTGATCCATTTAAGAAGCCTATCTGAATATCTGTTACTGATATTCATCTGACATCCTGCATCTTAAATTAAGTGATAAGGACAACGCAACCAGCACTTGCGATACTTTGGCCAAAGATTTTCACATGCTTTGCATGATCATATTCCTGGATGTGATACACATCAACGGAATACGTCCTTCACTTCACTTCACCTGTTATCTAGAATGGTCTTTCCTGGTTCCTACCAGTCCTCTCAGTTTAAGGTCAGGTTTAAAATTCCAATTTCCAACTAGTAATATGAACGAATATAGGAAGACACTCCTGGTAACTAAAGATACGCAGACATACGATGTCGTTTCCCCATGACTCCATGTGTCTAGTTATCTTTAGTATTCCGGAGTCACTCTGTATACCTAATCATACTCCTATCCCCTGCCAAGAGCTACACATTCAGCCTATGTATTCTTGATGTTTTAATTCGGGAGGGCATTGCAATATGTCAGCTGCAACATTGTGTCGTCATGAAGACCCCGTCTTCATGGAGACACCATGCTGTAGCTAGCGTATGCCAATGTCCTACAGAATCCTCCCATCGAGAATACACATCCTGCTCAAGTGATTTGGATACGATTTTAATAATTAAGAATCAACTTTCAGAATCCATGTTGATCCCTTTATCCTCGTTTCCGTTACAGTTGTATATAGCTAAGAGGGACTAAATCCATCCATTAGCTTGTTATGCATCTTCTCCTTCGTGTCGAAGGGCTGCATTTCTCTACTTGGTTCACTTCTTAATCATTGGATTAAACAGTCCGTTACCGACGGATGTGATAAGTTTAACCTATTAAACTTAGCCAAGATTTTCCCAACTGTAACTAAATTCAGAATTCTAGCTTATTAGACGTCATTTGTACGAGGTCTAATTCCTGAGAAATGTATTCATTTGTGCTCCTTAACATTACATAGTTAAGGTCCATTAGTTATGGATATACTTATCCTATATCCTTTATTCTGAATTTAACATACGAGATCATTAATGGAGTTCGAAAGCGAAGTTCGATTACTCCGAAGTTAATTGATATTCCTTAGCTCCTAAGCTAATCCTGAATACCTATCAGTTATGGAATCATATTCTTCCTAATCCTTTTTAATGTCAATTAAAAATTCATCTTTATCCAAGTATGAACTAATTGCATATTTCAACTTAAAAAGTTACATTTAGGTAAGAATAGATATCAGTTCCATTTAGCATCCATTCAAGGACAATTAAACAATCCAAATCAAGAAATAACATTATATTTCCAATTTAGTCAACAATATCAAACTAATATAATTATTAAAATATCACACTTGTATTTGCATTCATCATTTCATGTCATAATCCATACATTTGCCAATCCAACTGAATGGGCATGGTTTACATAAAACATCAATACAACTCATAGATAGAAGAATATACTTTCTTCTTTTCATAATTCCTCGAAGAGGAATAAAAGCATCAATTACAATTCATCTTCAACTAATCAAGAAGCATCAGAAAATAGCCATGTCTTCATTCTAATCAAATTCCATCTGCAAAATGATTTGCACGGGTCAGTTCAATGAATTGAGCATATTAAGCACTTATCATTAAAATGAGGTGCTTCAACTAACTGTCTCAATAAAAGAACCCTGCTTTTATGAAACAATAGTAAAACATCAATCACGAAATAGGCACAAAAGAAAGATCAGCATAACAACTGAACTATCAAAATATCATCGCAATCAGCCAAAGAACTGCTGTCCCATTTCCACATAACCGTTACAAGTCTCAATTCACAATATTTGTAAAGTTAGGAATACAAGTAGCTTACTGCTGATATAACATACTGTTATCCTTTCCACGCCTTTCATTAATAATAAATGCAAGGATAAAACTAACTGAAATGTAAACCCATTACTTTCCTTTCAGTTCATGCATCATATTAGATTCCAAGCAATCAAGCACAGACAAGAAAGCGAACAGCAATGCATATAGTCGCTCGTATCTAAGCACTACAAGATTCGTTATCAACGAATTATAGATTTCCAATTGAATGAAAGAAGAACAGATCATTTTTCCAAGTCATTCATCCATATCCCTATTTCTTTCCACATGACTGTTCTAAAAATGGAATCCAAACTAGACACAAATCAAGATAACAGTTCAGAGAGAAACTTACAAAATCCATTCAGAATTCACTTTCCAGCAGTAAGAGTAATTTCATTCATAATTAGCTTTAAATGAAAACAAGGAAGAATTCATCGTCCTTATCCATACTTCATTTAATCAAGCTCATATGCATATCCAAGACAGGTTAGTATATCATCGTATTTATCATAGATCCATTAGTACAAGGATGCATACTATATATTTACCGTACTAGAAGAAATCATAATTCTTGCACTATATGGTAAACAGATAACAGTTATACAATCATACAATCAATTATTCGCATAATTTCTTAATTCTATGACCGCATTCCGTTCAAAACAAAATCTTGTTCCATGTTGTTACCTACAGCAAGACAAATCATAATGCTATTTCCAAAATTCAAACAGCCGAAAGAGAAGAATTCGTTTATTTAACTATTCGATTAAGAAACAATCATTTTCTTCAACTTAACAAGAATTATTCGTGCCGATTTCATTTTTTCTTGAATGACAGTGCAAAGATCAGAAGATCACACGAAAACATTCAAATTTCCATTAGTACAAAAAAATAACAGCACTCAGAAACCATCTAAATGCCACTGCAATTTTTTTTGTCAGAATGAACTTAAGACATTCATCAAAACCAGATTACTGTTTCATTTGGATCAAAACAGAAAAAGACGAAGAATTGGTTTCCCTATAATTTCCGTAAGAGACAATCAACTTCTTCAAGGAAATAAAAAAAAAGCATCTCGTGTTTACCTTACCAGAACAGTCCAAGTCGTAATGACAGTTGAGCAATCGTTCATAATGAACAGCAACTCATATAGACTAAACCATTAGATTTAATATAACATAACAACGAATACCCCATGCAACTTCTTCCTTGCACAGCAATCCAACTAAAAAAAGTGTTTTCACAAAGACAGCCCGAACTAAAAGGTCGAATAGCAACAATGAAACAAAACAATCATCTACTTTCTCAGCAAGAGAAACAATATAATGCATTTTGAATTCAGAAAGAAAACTATTTCTTTTCCAACTCCCACGAATACTCATTCGTATTCGTCAATTCACATAAAAGAAGAACACAGCAATAATGGTATTACTAGCATATCCGTCTAATTGAGTTCACAATACTCAGATAAAACTCTAATGCTAATTCCTTTAAAATACAGAAATGCTATTTCCTTCTAATCCCAAAACAGCAGAAGGAAGAGAAAAGTTTTAATTCTTTTTAAGCAAGAAAAAGAAAGAAACATCAAAACGTGTTATCATTTCTTTCTCCAAAGCAAATTCGTATGCTCATATAAAACCCAAATTCCATTTTCATCAAAATCCAAAACAGCAGAAGGAAAAAGAATCTTGTTTCCTTTAAAAATTTCAGTAAAGAATACGACTTCAAACAACTCGCACAGCCCATGGAGATTTCATTCCATAAGTTCATTCAAAAGAATTATCCAATTCGAAGTACTGTTAACAACCATTTCCAAATAGATTTACTCTCAGCTAAGTATTCAAACCATAATTCCTTATAGTTTCAGTAAAGAACATCCTCAATACTATCAAACAACCAACACAACACGACTGTATTTCAACTCCTTTATACATGCAAAGACAGTTCCAAACACAACAACGAGAAAACGATTACACAGTAAGAAGAACAACTCATACGGTCTGTTCCGATTTCATACAACATGAACAGAGAAAGAAACACCTATTTCAAATCCTCCAAACTGTCAACAACCAATACAACAATTCATATTCTGACTCGATTCGTGCAAAGACAAATCAAAGTCTAGCAACCAGAAGCGATTCTACTTATCATTTTCCAAAAAAAAGAAAGCAAGAATCAACGAAATCCAAATCATATCGACTCGACAACAATCACATAATCCAAAACCCAAGAGCAGGGTTGTTTTAATGAGACATTTAAACAAAGCAAGAATTTTTAAAGAGAAGGGCTTAACATGCATGTGATCTCTTTTCCAGAACTCGAAGAAAGCTTCGTTTACCGAATTATTTCCTTCCACGGCGACAGCAAGAACTTCTCAACACTCCTTTCCTCTTCAGGCTCAGCAACAGCCTCAAAATCTCCAAGAACAGTGACAAATCCCACGAGCTGGTTCGACTGAACCAGACCAGAAAAACCAAATGCAGAGCAACTTTGCAAAATCCCGAATCGACAAAATGAAAATCAAAATTCCCTCATACACTTTCCAAGGCGAGCTGGTCATGAGGACCAAGGATAATTAATGCATTAAAGGCTCTGCCTTTTCCCAACTTCCCACGCCACTGCCAACTTGAGTTGGCGAACTCAAATTTTCAAATTCCACAAGCCAAAAACCAAATTTAGCTCCATCTCTAAACAGATACCTCCACCTCTTACCTGCCCTGCCAAACTAGCGCTGTCCACGTATGGACTTTCCATTAAATGCCAATGAATACCCCCTCATCCTTATCCTCTCCCTCCAAGGGTCTGCGCACCCCTTTAGATTAGGATTAGTTTAGGTTGCATATTAGTGTTCAACCTAGGACATAGTTTAGCCTTAGGTTATTAGGACTTAGGTTTATTTTCCCCTTTTTTTTTGTAATTTAAAAATCCACTTAGGATAGTAGTTTAGGATGCATGTTAGGACTTAGGATTAGCTTAGGGTTTAATTCATACTAACCACTAACACTAATCAACCCCTAACCCAATCTCTCAACTAACTCTCGTAACTATGTTGTGCAGGATGTTCAGTCCTTTGTATCTCATGCCAAGGCCACCCGTGTCCAGGCATTTCTTACCTCACGAGGTTTTAAATTCAACATTACAGGGTTCAAGGATCGAACCTTTATCATTGGCATTTACATGCCAGCTGCTCATACCTGCAATCAGGCGCTGCACGTTCATATCAACCTCTGGTTCGGTTCCAGAGTAAATCGACACAGAAATCACAAGAAGCTCTCAGCATACTTTGGATCAATGAAATTGATTCAAGGTGTGCTGTCAATCAGCAACGAGAGTTTGGCAAGTATACGACAATTTGTCGTCACATCAGCAAACACGCAAGTACAATAACTACTGTCCTATGCAATAAATCACAGCATGCAAGAATCCAAGTTAGCAACACATTCCTTTAAGATCAGAGTTTATCTTAACATGTTTGCCTTCATTTCAGCAGTTATAACAGTATGAAAAACATTCACCAAGATAACATACAAAATCAGAGCGTTACATTTATAAATAGTAGGTGAATTCACCCATATAAATGACTTATCGGTGGAAATTTTAGGCGAATTGGGTGGGAGCCAATTGCTGAAAATTAGCCATTTCCAATTTTTAAAATCCCTAATATTCGCAAGTTTACGAAAATTCACCACTAAAATTTTCCCTGGGTATCATGTCAAATATACACTTGCATAAGTTTACAGGGTGTCTAATGCATTCAAATTGCTATTTTCATACCAAAGACCTAGAATCCAAAGTTTCAATGAGGGTTGAGTTGAAACAACAACGAATTGATTCTAATTGTTTAAGGAAAACACAAGTCAAGCATTCAACTAAAAAAAATATAGAATGACCCCAAAAATAAACCACTTGTTAGATAACACCAAGAAAAATACTTTTATCATGTTTTTCTAGTTAATTATATTGCAAAGAATTCAACACAACGGTTTTTTTGCTAAGGTGGAATCATTCTAGAAAATTTGTTTTGAAGGACTTTTACAAAGTTGGAAATAAAAATTATGTAAAAATAGTGACAAAGGTGGTCCTAGACTAGATCACGAAAAACAGCCAAGACTTGCACAAATGAAGACTAGTTAGCATTACAACAATGTAAATCTAAAGAAAACACGTGAGAGATATTCAAATTCAAAAATGGTGATCAAATGCACCTCTAGGACATCAATTCTAGATAGGCTTTGTAATCTATTAAGAAAGTTATTTTCTCCAAATAGTAGAAAAGTGGCTTCGAAATTACTTTCAAATGACTGGGTGGCTTATGGATAAAATTATTATAGCTTTCAATTCATAATTCTAAATCAGGGGAGAGTATGTTTAGGTCATTAGTTTTAAAATAAGGCTAGTGGGGGTAATTTTTTACACATCAATACCAAAGGGGCTTACAAAGATAAAATAGTTATTTTTTCATTATTTTCCATTCTTAATACTTGGTTGTGAAATAAGGATTCTAAATGTCTCATTTTAACATGTGTTAATGTGTTGTTAATCCCTCTAAGTAATCTAATTGGTCACATGGTTATACAAACATGATTTGACTTAGCAGCAAATGCTCATGTAATGCAAAAAAAAATTCCATCTATTTACATTTTATTTAAAAATAAATTTATAAACACAAATACAATTCCAACTAATATCATGCATGAAAAATAATTGCATATGACATATGCTAACAAATGAGATAATAGTCCATGCCTTGTAGATAAAGAGGCATTTGGAAGTTGAGAGTGAAGGGACCTATTGGTTGCATTAGGTGGGCATCGTTGAGGTTCAATGCTAGGCTCCTTTCCCAACTTGCTCACAAACAAAAAATTAGAAAGAAAACCCTAGCATATATGTCAATATTTTACTCTACACCACACACAAGGCTAAGGAGATGTAGAGGAAAACTAATTTTGAAAGGTTTTCACGTTTCTATAAGCACATGTCCTTGTGTGTTACTCTAGTGATCTCAAGTAGAACTACCAATGATAATATTTCCGAATGGAAGACATCTAAAGAAAAACTTGTGCCCATAGTCATAAGTAAAAAGACCAATCATAGGTGTGATAAGGTCCAGAGGAAAATCACATCCATTTTTAAATAAGTGAGATCCCAAATGTTTCCAATAAAAGGTAGGAAAGTAAATACGCGTTATATTTGTCACTTGCATAATTCAATATTAATTGACATAAACTATCAATTCATTTGACATTTTGATTATATATTATGAAGATGAATGTAGAAATGTTAAATAATTTGATTAATTACAAATAGCACTATATATCTTATTGAAATCTATAATATATTCTTAAGTGAGGATAGGAAGCAATGGAGGAGTTTCTAAATATTAGTATCATAACCATGATGAGTGTGTATAAAGACTTAAGCTATGGAAAATATACTTGTGCAATTTCATGGATATAACCACTCACCACGAAGGGTTCACATTCATAAAGAAGAAATCGAACATCTTATTTATAGTTTCCCAATATAATGATTAAATGTTGTAAGAAGCATTTAAAATTGTAAAAGGATCAAATGACTTAATTTAGAGGAATTAGTCTCCATCCAAATAAGACATGTTCAATTGAAAATGAAAGAAGATTAAGAATTAAATGTGTACATAAATTTTGAACTTTTTTGAAACAATGATATGAAATATTTTTACACTATAAGTGGCTTAATGGAGAAATGACATTTTTATGGCACTTGATTTCATCGTGTTAACCACTAGACATTGTATAATTTGAAGAATTTTTTTTAATTTGAATTTGAGACTTGCATGGGTTCTAAGTAGAGAAAATTCTTAGGCTTAGAGTAGGTGCTAAGAAATGAAAAGCTGCATTTTACTAAAGTCCACTGGAACATGATCACAACCTTGTCCCTTATTTTATTTAGTATTTCGTAATTTTGTACCGTAATAGACGATTAAAAAACAGCTTTTACACCATCATACTCATTATTAAATTACAACCCATTAAATAGTTTTAAAAAATATTATTAAATAATCCATTTAATAATAAACTCTATATAAATTTTGAATAGATTACTAAATAATATTGCCTCGAATAAAATAATAAAGATTCCATTCAAAATTTACGTAGCTCCCATTCGTCCTCCAAAATTCAGACTAAATAAATTTATTAGAATCATAGATGGTTAAAAGCTCCCCGAACAAAAAGGCAGAGAAAGAGAGAAAGAAAAAGAAGTTAAAAAGAATGGAACAAGTCAAGAGAGAAATGATCTATTGATTTAAAGTAGACCTGAAAATCGAAAAGTAGACCGGAAAAACCAAGACCGGGAAAACGAAAAAATTGGCGATTAATTCGGGGACTTCGAAAATCATGAGTCAATAAAAATATTTCATATTATTGCATATAACGTTGACGTCGAAAGTGGGAAGATGTTGACGTGGAAAGTGAACGAAAGTAGACGCGAAAGAAAGTGTGTGGAAAAGAGAGAGACTCTTGTATATATATTCATCTTCTTACTTAGTTTAATGCAACAAACGTAAACGAAGATGTCGATGAACATGGTTTTTCTGCTGATGCTGTTTCTGTGTACACTGCCACTGCCTGCCTGCATTTCGCATTCTTCTCCTTCTTATTCTTCCGATCAACACGCTCTTCTCTCTTTCAAGGATTCCCTCGCACCTGCTAATTCTCTCTCTGATTGGTCTCACAATATCAGTGCCTGCAATTGGACCGGGGTTTCCTGCTCTCGTCGCAGACAACGTGTGGTTTCCTTAAATCTCACAGGTATGTCTTTAGCAGCCTCTTCCATCTCTCCCTTTCTTGCTAATCTCTCTTTTCTTAGAATTCTAGATCTTTCCAATAACTCCTTCCAAGGTCAAATTCCACCTCAGCTCGGAAGCCTTTTTCGCTTACGAATGCTTCGATTGACTGACAATTATCTGAGCGGCATCATTCCCTCCCAGCTCGGCCTTCTCCCGAATTTAGAGAAGCTTGGATTAGGAGCAAACCATCTGACAGGCACAATCCCCTCCTCCCTAGGAAACCTGTCCTCTTTAACTCTCTTGGATTTGCCCCAAAACGGACTCCATGGTGATATTCCTGTTGAATTGGGTATGCTTGCTCAACTCCACTGGCTTGTGTTAGGAATGAACAACTTTACAGGACCGATCCCCACTACACTTGCCAACTGCACTCATCTCCAAATTTTGGGATTACATCACAACCTCTTAACTGGCCACATTCCCTCGCAGTTGGGCAAACTATCGGAGTTGCGAGAACTGTATTTATGGGGAAACCAACTCACTGGAAAAATCCCAAGCTCGCTCTCTAATTGTAGTCTTCTTGAACTGCTTGCCTGCGAAAGAAACCAACTCACTGGAGAAATCCCATGTTCCTTCTCTAATAGTACTCATCTTCAACTACTTGACTTAGCAGATAACCAACTGACAGGCACAATCCCGTCCTCCCTAGGAAAGCTGTCCTCCTTAACTCGCTTGGCTTTGAGCACAAACAAACTCCATGGTGGTATTCCTGTTGAAGTGGGTATGCTTACTCAAATCAACTGGCTTACAATTCAGAGAAACTACTTTACAGGACCGATACCCACTGCCCTTTTCAACTGTACTCATCTCCAAATTTTGGCGTTACATCAGAACGACTTCACCGGCCGCATTCCCTCCCAGTTTGACAAACTATCGAAGTTGCAGCTACTACTTTTATGGGAAAACCAACTTAGTGGAGAAATCCCAAGCTCCATCTCTAATTGTACTCACCTTCAACAGATTTACTTAGCCGTAAACCAACTGAGCGGCACAATTCCCTTGGAGTTTGGTAAATTGCTTCACCTCCAGCGGCTTATTTTATACCGCAATCATTTGGTGAGTGGAAGCAGCGGTTTGTCTATTATAACAGCTTTGACTAATTGTTCCTCTTTAGAACACCTAGGTTTGTCTAATAACTATCTCAGTGGCATCTTGCCCTCTTCAGTTAGCCAGCTATCCAAAGTACTCTCTTCTATGGAGTTGGGCGCCAATAAAATCGAGGGAAACATACCAAGTGACATTGGCAACCTCACACAGTTGACATACTTAGGATTATCTTATAATCGTTTCAAAGGGACCATCCCATCCACACTCAGCCAACTTCCCAATCTTGAAAGATTGAGTATGGAAGAAAATTACTTGGATGGAAGTATTCCACAAACTCTGGGTCATGTAAAAAGGCTTGGGTACTTAAAATTGAGTAAAAACATGCTTTCAGGAAAAATTCCAGACAGTCTTGGCGATCTTCCACAGCTAAGATATCTTCTTCTTGATCACAATCAGCTATCAGGGAAAATACCTCCCAGTTTAGGGAGATGCCAAACTTTGGAAAAAGTGGATTTATCTTATAACAAGTTGACAGGGGACATACCTTCAGAAGTTGCGGGTCTTCCAAATCTCCAATTCTATTTCAACATTTCCAACAATTTGTTACAGGGTTCTCTTTTAGAAATGAGCAAAATGGTAATGGTCCAAGCTATAGATGTGTCTTTCAACAAATTCTCGGGTGAAATTCCAGCCGCACTGTCAAGTTGCACAAATTTACAATATTTGAATCTTTCTTGGAATTCATTTGACGGCCAAATACCAGCATCACTCACACATCTGAAAAATCTTGAGGACATTGATCTCTCAAACAATAATTTGTCTGGTGGAATCCCAATGGCTTTCCAAGAGATGAAGACACTTCAACATATCAATCTCTCTTCAAACAAGTTGGTAGGAGTGGTTCCAAAAGAAGGGGTTTTTGCAACACTTAATGAGTCTGCAATCATGGGAAATATTGGTCTGTGTGGTACGCGGATAAATTTTCCGCCATGCCCTCATTCAAAACAAAAACAATTTCTAGTCTCTAGAAAGGTAATATTACCACTTGTGATTGGCATTTCAATCTCCATCATGTCTATATTATTGTTCCTATATTCTTATAGGAAGAGATGTACTAGTCAGAAAACCCTTCCCCTCACTGTAGCACCAATGAGCATTTCATATGAAGAACTTGTAGAGGCGACTGGTGGATTTATGGAGACCAACCTATTAGGAGTTGGTAGTTTTGGATCCGTCTATAAAGGGATTCTAAAGAATGGTACAAATATTGCTATCAAAGTTCTCAATTTGCAAGATGAGATTTCTCACCAAAGTTTTATCAAAGAATGTAACGTACTGAAAAGAGTCAGGCACCGCAATGTGATCAAGATCATTTCTGCTTGTTACAACCTTGATTTTAAAGCACTGGTCCTTCCATTCATGTCAAATGGAAATTTGGAGAAATGCCTATATCCTCAAGGAGAAGAAGAATGCAAATTAAATTTGAATGACAGATTAAAAATAGCAACAAAGATAGCACATGGGATTACATATCTCCATCATCATTGTTTTGTACAAGTGATTCATTGTGACTTGAAACCTAATAATGTATTGTTAGGAGATGATATGACTCCATATATTGCAGACTTTGGCATCTCTAAACTAGTGTTTGGAAATTCAATGGATGCATCAACTTCTACAAATACACTCAAAGGATCTATTGGCTATGTTGCACCAGGTATGGCTTTTCAATTATTGCAATATATATTATCATTAGATTATTTTCACATTTTGTATTCGAATGTTTTAAATGGGTCAAGAGTAAATAATCATTGTATTGTATGGTAGAGTATGGAATGGGTGGAAGTCTCTCGACCAAAGGAGATGTATACAGCTATGGTATTTTACTCTTGGAGTTGTTGACAAGGAGGAGACCAATAGATGACATGTTTGTAGAAGGAATCAATTTACAGAATTGGGTAGGTATGAATTTTCCAAACAAAATCGTGGAAGTGGTTGATAATAATCTCCTTAGAGATGCAAATGAATCAGAGATATCAATGGTCTTGGCATGCCTTACCCAATTTATGCAAGTAGCATTGGTTTGCACAAGAGAGTTGCCTCAAGAACGTCCAAATATGATAGAGATAGTTGAGAGATTAGAAAAAATAAAAGGTGCATTTTATGGTACTCCTAGAGATTTTCAATTGCCGATAAATATCTCACCTTTTCTTGTGGAGACAAGTGGTATAAGAAATACACATTCAAGGAGCCATGAAAGTTGGTCTACATCTACATCATAACTATTCACTCAAGAATGCTATTTGTTACCTAGTGTTGCTTTGAATGTTATTATGTTCTCTTAGATTGAATAATAATTTGTATTAAATATTCTATATGGATTTAGAATTTTGTGAGGTTATGTAAGGATAATGTGTGTAATGTTGGACAAAATAGCCTGGAGATACAAGAGGTTGTGATTTTTGACCAACTTGATGATATGTAATTTGGAAATAACTATTGATATGTGTATGATAAAAAAATAAATTCAAAAGAGTTGTTATTGTTGACTCTTGCATTGTTTCTTTATTCTTCTTTAAAGTTTTGAATTTTTACACACTTCAAAAAAATTAGAGATTTTTTTATGCAACATAATCATTTAATTATAAAAGTGAGCTAACAATATAAAAATATAAAATATTTTAGTCACATAAATATTTCACGGGACTTTTTATTTGACTCTAAAATAATGAGAATTGCTATAATTTTTCCCCATAGGCCATGGTTATTACCATCATAGGTTATGGAAAATTTATAATAAGTGTGGTTTGTAGAAGGGATATGCCTAAAAAACAATGCTAAAGATGATGGAAATAATCAAAAGATTAGAAAAAAATGAAAGTCACATTTCTCTTGAACATGAAGACATACCTCTACCTACTTGCCCCATTTTAAAAGAATGTTTGTTCATTATTAAATAAGAAATTTCAAATTTATTATTTACTTTTTTTATAAAAAAAATCTTTATGTTAAATAATTAATTTTCAACTCAACCATTTTATGAATATTTATAACTATATGTTTTAAATGGTTATCTTTGTTCTATTTTGTTCATTAAATTTAAATAAATACATTTTTTATTTTATATAAAAACAAAATTTTATAGTTAGTTTGTAGAATAGAAAAGAAAAAATGAAATAGAGAAAATCAAGATGTTTAACAAATGTGTTTCTTTAATCTTATAGCATTGTCTCTGTGTCCGACAGACCACACTATATTTAACTGATAAAATTTGATTTTTATTTTTTTTAACTTAAGTATATATTTATAAAAAAATTACCTTGATTAGTTAAAATGATATTTTTATGCTTGCTTACCTTACCCTAATTATTTTATTTTCTATAGAAAACATTCCATAGTGAATATTTATTTTTACTATTTTGTTTTGTTTTTTACTTTATTTTGTCCACTACTCATCAACACAATTTTCCTTCTAATTATCTCCTAAGATAATTTGAGCTTCATTCATATAAGGAGGAAATAATAGTTTCCATGTAACCTCATTGGTACCTAAGTAGATGTTAGGAATATAATGTTTAGTGCTTACATTATATATTTATGGAGTGTAATATTATATGAGGTGAGTTGTGAGTTACAACAACCCACATTAATAGGTAAGAGTGAGTAACGAGTTGTTTCAACAACTCATAACATTAGATTGATATGTTTCTTATTTCACAGGAAACTATCTCATATATAATATCTAAACATATTAAGAATGAAGATGATAGAGATTATTGAATGTTTAATTCATCAATCTATTATGTTTTAGATTATTTGATTTGAATAAAACTTCACATTTGATATCAAAGTATGTATGGTATTAGTATTGAATTGTTAATTATTTGCTAGGGGTAGGATGGTAGCCATGTGATGTATTGCCCATGTGAATGAGATACAAGTATTTTGTCTCCATAGATTATTTCTTAGTAAATATCAATATGTTTGTTCTTTTTAAATGAAAGTATTGTTGTAAGATAGGAAAATACATGCATTTTTCTGTTCTATATCTACATATTTGTTCAATCCATACAACCAAAATAGAGGTAGACGTTTTTTTAATTATAGCTTGACATACTTTCAGTAAAACACTCATATATTTATCGTTTCTTAAAGAAATTGAGAAATTCAAAATGTTTTGCAAAGGTTGAAGGACATGTTGGCAAAATATGATGCCAACTACAACCAACATAGGGGAAGAGATAACCAAAACAATATAAAACACACACACACAAAATATATATTATAATAATTTGAAAATTTTCATACAATCTTAGAGATTTTGCTTTGTCTTTTCTTTTGTTTCTCTTCTTGTGTCTTGTTATCTATTTCTTTTCTTACAAAAAATTCTCTGTGTTGTTGCATGTATCTTATCTTTTCTTTATTCCCCCTTCTATATTATTCTCCTTTGTATTATATGATGCGGCATATAGCTTCTTCTTGCTATATTTTTTTTGTTGCATTCCCCTCTATCTTCTTAGAGTTGCGGTTGTTTTTATTCTTTTTATTCTCTTCTTCTTTCTACTTCATGTTGTGACATGTATATGTATCTATTTTCAGTTGCTCCACACACACACACACACACACACACACACACACACACACACACACACACACACACACACACACACACACACACACACACACACACACACACACACACACACACACACACACACACACACAATTGTGCCTCCACGTGTCACTTATATTATACAACACACATCCCACTGGACCTAACACTATAATAAATTGTGCCTCATTTCGGGGCTCTTATGTCTGCTGGATTTCATCTCCGATAGGAGTGGTAGAATGCCACCACGTGTCCCTGTATATGTTGTTGATTGTCTTTTGACCCTGCCATAACCAAAATCGGACCTGAAAGCAATTATAGAATGTAGTTAATTCCACAGGGTTGAAATCTATCGGGGGCAAAACAAAAGGAGGTATGTAGAATTGCACCACGTGGCAGGAGCATTGGTAAGGGATTCAAAAATTCAACGATCATAAAGAAAATGACCAAAAATATAAATGGTCATCAACAAAGTGGTTGGGGAGAGAGGGAAACAGATTCTAAAATCCTACACAGGGCTTACTGATCACCATTAATTCTAACACTCACCCTTAATCTTGAGATGAACAAAAAACTTTTCAAGTACTAATTTTAAAGTCGTGGATATCTATGATGCCTAAAAAATTTCTTAAATGTTCAAACATTTCTTTCGACAAGCGTTTGGTAAAAATGTCAACTAGTTACTGCTCTGACTTGCAAAACTTGATCTCAACTTCACATTTCTCAACCAATTCACGAATGAAAAGGTACTTGATTACAATATGATTGCTTCTGCCATGAAAAAATGGATTTTTTCACAAGACATATCATCACAATAAATAATAGAACCTCCTTTTTTCTTTTCATGTAAATATGAGAGGATTCTCCTTAACCATATTGCTTGAAAAGTGACTAAATTTATTGCAATATACTTTGCTTCGGCAATAGACAATAAAAAACTGATTGTTTCTTCGAAGCCCATGAAATGTATCCTAATCCAACATTAAACACATATCCAGATGTGTTTTTTTCTATCATTAAAGATTCTTGCCCAATCACTATCTATGCATCTAACTAATTGAAAATAATTATTAGTAGCTTATAAAATTCCATGATTTTTTGTGCCATTTGCATACCTTAAAATACACTTGCATGCTTTCTAGTGTGTCTCCTTTGGTGTCTCCATGAATCTAGAAATCAAACTTACTGCATATATTGTATCTGGTCTTATTGCAGTTAAATACATCAAGCTTCCTACCATGCTTTTGTATCTTGTAGGATCCACATTACTGTTGCAATCATCTTTGGTTAATTTTAGACTTAATTTAGCTAGTGTAGATGTTGGTTTACAATCCAGCATTTTGAATCTTTGCAAGATTTATTTTACATATTTTTCTTGAGGGACAAATATGCCCTGATCTGTTTGCTTGACCTCAATGCCAAGAAAATACTTCAACAATCCCAAATCAGTCATCTCAAACTCCTTCTTAATGACTGTTTTGAACTCGTATATTGCTTTGTTTGCATTTCTAGTAAAAAATTAAAATATCACCATTGTTTTCTTTGATGTGGAGTTTGGGTTCACTACTACTTTTTTCTAAATCCATTACTAATCAAACATGAATCTATCCTACTATACCCAGCCCTTGGTTCTTGTTTGAGTCCATACAAATATTTCTTGAGCTTGTATACCTTTCTTTCATTCCCTAGAATTTCATAACCAAGTGGTTGTCCCACATACACTTCTTCTTCTAACGCTCCATTAAGAAAAGATGATTTTGCATCCATTTGATGATCCTTCCATTTGTGCTGAGTAATTATGGAAATAATTAGTCTCACAGTTTCTAGCCTTGCTAATGGAGAAAATGTTTCATTATAATCATGTCCAAGATTTTTTTTGTAGCCTTTGACAGCTAATCCTTCCTTGTGTCTTTCAATTTTGCCTTTGGGGGTAGTTTTGGTTTTATAAAATCACTTGATTCCAATGGCTTCCTTTCCTTCAAGAAGATATACTAACTCCCATATTTGATTCTTCTCTATTGCATGCATCTCTTCATCCATTACTTCACACCATTTATGATCTTTAATTGCTTCTTAAAAATAAATAGGACCATCTTCTGAAAATAAAGAAAAATTAATCATTTCATCTTCATTTTCTTCATACCTTGACTGGTAATAGATTTCTTGTACGGAGTCTATATGCCTTCGCTTGGATTTTCATATAAAGTAATTTTTTATTCTTTCATGTTTAGATCAAATATAGGAAGTAAGGATTTTCTTGGAATTTATCCTTATTATGTCAATGAGAGTTCCATTTGCATTTTTTTTAATGTTTCATATCCTAACAATGACAATGTTTTAATTAGAAGTTATAATCTCATGTTGGGTGGATTACAAGGACATATTGATCATTTTTAGTACTACTTTCTTTCATTTGTATCAATAACACATACAAAGGTGGTTCAAATATTAGTTATTGTTTTATAATCAAGGAAATACCAGGGTGAGAGATAATTATTTCTATTAGCCTAGTTGTGAATTTTCAGCATTGATTGTTATTAAACTATAATTTTACATTTTCAAGGATGATATTTTCCTGTTTTAGAGTATCTTCAAAAAATTCTCGCACAATTATTTTTCTATTTACTTTTTCTTGTTAGATTTGGTCCCTGAACATGACTTTTATTTCATAATTTATATATTCGATTCATACTTTAGTGAATCTATTAGGGATGTAAATCACTTTCTATAACAATAAATCACAACTTATCTCCATAATTCCCATAATTTGGCACTAGTCTTGACCTCACCTTTGCTCAATTTCATGTAAACCATTTTATAATGTCTAGACCCTTTTTAAATAAAAGCTAACATCATTTACATCAAGCCACAGAGCTCATCTTTCCTTCATTAAACTAGTTAGCTAGACTTTAAGAGCTTTGAAATAGGGTATGCACATCCATAAAAGCATAACAAAAGGTTTTTTTATTAGCTTCCGCAATTGTTAATACCCTACTAGACATGTATCTAAAATGAGGAAACATACATGAGGCACATATTATTTTCCAAAATGTCTTGTTTAACATATGTCATATTGTGGAATGCAATGATTTCAATACACAAAGCATGAGAACTATTTGATAAAAGGCTTTGCAGAAATGTGGTCTCATAGATTGTTATGATGGAAGGGTATGTACAAAATGGGTTTGTTTAAAAGGCCTTGGAAACCTTAAAGAAAATGCAATTAGAAGGTGTAAACCTAGACTCCAAAACCATTTAAGGGTATTATCGGCTTGTGCCAAAAATGAAATCTTTAGAGCAGGGTATGGACAATCAAAAAAGTAATTAAAAATAATCCCACATGGGTTAGTTGGCATGGTCCACAATAACATATAAACCCCAATATATCATGATCCTTATGCATTATGGGTGATACTACAATAGAAGTGGTCATTTGGTTTTAAACCATTCGATCCTATAAAATTACCTTTTTACATTTGTCTTACTACTCAAATTGGATATACCTCTTTAGTGCATTTTGGGATTACTTCTACGACTCTAAAAATCCTCATATTTTGTTATCAATGTAACCATTACACCCCCTTTAGGTGAAAGTGTTAGTCATATAAGTTTTCTATGAACACTTTACATATAACCCAATGTTTTACCATTTAAAGAATAACATTTCCTCAACTACTCAATAATAAATCAAGTATTTCAAGAAAAGGCAAGATGTAACCTAGAAAATTGCCCTGGAAATTTGTATCTCTAATCAAATAAGACAACCTAGAAATAACTTTAGTAACAACTATATTGTGACAAAAAATATATTTGCAAGAGAAGGTTTTTTATTTCAAACCAATAAAGGTTGGAAAAAATGTATTTTTTCTACATAAAGTAAGATGGAAATTTATATGACACGTACTTCTAATAAATGTCCACTTGACCTATAACAAGATCTGAAATTTTTATTTTTTTTAAATGTCGTGAAGAGTAAGTATAATGGATCCTTCCTTTCTTTTTCCATGATGTTAATTTACATTATCCATTTAACCTCCCTTATTTAAGTTAATAACTGAAAAAAAATGTTTTTGGTCTAATTGGCTTGTAAATTTTTAGTGTTCATGATTTTATAGTCAAACTTTCTTTCTCATGTAACACATATTCAAACTTTCTTGTTTATGTAATACAACTTCAAACTCATAGGTTGTGTATCCATTTGTGAGGAAAATATTCCTTTTCCACCATTGGAGATTTGGTGAAATTAGAATGTGTATGAATTTTGTAGATTATACCTGTGGTTAACATATGTAAATGGTTTTTATTTGTTTGACAATTCCTGAGAATTGGATTTAGGTTACAAAATGTAATAATACCTAACTAATATTGTTGGTGTGAAAATATGCAACTTTTGATCCATTGAAAATAAGATTGAGTGGAACATTACAAGACAATGTCATATATGATGTTGGAGACTTGAAGCAACCTTGTCATCATTTTTGTCAATAATGTTTCTCTAATGTTTGAATTCATGGAAGGATGCCTTCCCATGTAAAGGTGAGATTTCGTGAACATGTTTTTCAGGAAAGCAAGTTAAGTTCTAAAGTGATTTCCAAACCATTAATGCTTGCAAGATTAATATTCCATGAACTTAATTAGGGAATATAAAATCACCATTGTGTTATATCACTATTAACATCCTTAAGTTTAAATTATGTTTTTCCCACCAAGAGAAGGGTTAGTTTAACAAGGTTAGGATTTAATCTAGCTAAGGTCTTAAATCATTAAGTTGGTATGAGTCCCATTTGACCCCATCCAAATGGACCCATGCCCTTGCACCCATAAATCATTTTAAGCTCAAATAAATTGTTATAATTCACCCAAAACCAAAAAAGAGGTCACTTGACTATTCAAAGTCAACCAAGTTGCCCTAAATGGGCAAGTGAGATATTTTAGGTTGATTGATAATTGTTGGATCAAAGGGATTTCCACCATTGATCCTAGGTCTCTTGAAAAACCCTACTCTCATTTCAAACTTCCAATACATTTCATTTTCTCTTTTCTTTTCTCTCATTTCTTCCTATCTGGTTTTACAATTTTGGGAGGAGCTTCCATGGAAGCACAAATCAATTCGTTTGCTTATTTTTAAAGAAAATACCCTTTTTAGGGTTATTAAAGAGGAGATATGTATATATATTTCTAATATATATATATATATATATATATATATATATATATATATATATATATATTTCTTTAGAAATCCCAATATAGAGTGTAGACACTAAATCACACACTTTGGGTATATTTCTAGTCCTGATCACATACCACTATTCATATGATTCCTAAGTGAGAAAAGTATTGATTAATCATTGTCTTTGGCCTCTTTGCTTGCTTTGTGTTTTCCTTTTTGGCCTTGCACACCTTCTTACCTACTTTGACCTTCGACGCTTCAATTTTTCAGAGTTTGGACACCAACGCCCAGCGAGGATGC
Source organism: Taxus chinensis (assembly GCA_019776745.2). Lineage (NCBI taxonomy): Eukaryota > Viridiplantae > Streptophyta > Pinopsida > Cupressales > Taxaceae > Taxus > Taxus chinensis. The sequence goes on along the minus strand of CM034146.1, from coordinate 152,503,017 downwards.
CAGCGCCCAGGTGTCCCCATCCCCTCTGGGTGCCCCTGACCTTTTTGTATCTTTCTCACATCTTTTGGGTCCTTTTTAGTTGTTGGGCGTCTTTATTTCTTACTAGTTGGCCTTTTAGTTGTTAATTACAAAATTCAACTAAGAGAATCATATAAATACAAAGCTATGTGATCATAATAAAAGACCAAACACTAAGCATCTACTATATCTACCTAAGGTTGCATCCAAAGACATTTACAAAAGCAGTCAAGCATCCATTTAACATCCAAACAAGGGAAAAGGACTACATTTTTCTACATACACTTCACATGAAGGGAAGTTCATTTTTCCATGCACACATATATCTACATTTTATATGTCTAGTTGTTGCTCACTATCAAGTGTGACCACCATAAGAGCCAGCTAGGGCATGATTTCTTCACACACACATATAGAAATACATGGGGTCTGAGATGTAGTGTATCACTCAGTCGTAAGTTCAATTTGTTGATAGCTGAGGACAATCTGACCTCCCATTTTGTATCTTTCTTTTTTAGGATTTGATGGGTTTTGGGGTTTTGCATGTGCTTATTTCTTATTGTAGGTTTCAGGTGAATAACAATGAAATGTAGTAACATACAAGTGACTAAAGGCAACATCCAAAAAACATCTCGTACCCCTACAAAACTAAGTTTTGCATCTTCTGAGCAGTCACTGACACCCAAAGAAGGTCTTTCATGCCCCTGACCCTGCATAGGTGCCCTAGTCCTGACATTTCTGACACTCCTCCATTTTCTTGGGTGTGTTTGCAATGCTTTGAGTCCCTATTCCATCAGTTTCCCACCTTGGCACAGCTTCGACATCACTACAAATCAGCTAAGTATTTTATTTGCTCCATCTGCAACTAGGGTTTTAAATTTAAATTACTTATTTACTTCGGTAAAATTTGTACTTAATTGTTTATATCATTACACTGCTACATATTTAGATTTAGCACCTATTCATTCCAATATTTTCTTAATCATTTGGTGAACCCATCACTCAATTCCAACCTTCTTTTTAGGGTTTTTTTCTTATGCCCATCACCTATAGTTGTAGTTTTTGGCATTTTGAGCATCTTGAGCTTCCTCTATCCTCTCGTAGGGTTTCCAAATCAATGGCTGAAATTGAAAATACATTCGCTAACTCTCAACAAGTTCCTCTTGAAAACATTGAAGCATCTGATAGTGAACACTCATATGATGAAGACATAAATGTTGATCAAGAACAATTAGATAAGATCACAAAATTTCGTCAAGCTTTGCGTGATAATCTTACTCATCTTCCGCATATTCTTCATGCTTTGATTGCTACTAAGAACTCTCATGATGTTGTTTCTGCATCTCTTGTCAATCCTTCCTTAGTTGTCATGGCCTCTACCCAACCCCTTCATATTTCTACTTTCATTCCCACTACTACTGCTCCCATCATTCCACCTAATGCTTCCAATGCACAACTTGGCGCTTCTTCAAATACAAATGATTTAACCTCTCTATATCAGGACTTACAAACTTAAATTCGTCAAATTCAATTGGCTACTTCTCACGCATCCCCATCTCTAGATTCCACATTACTGCTTCATACTTCTTTTGCATCCGTCATTTCTGCTTATGTGCTTCCTCTTAATTTTGCACTCCCAAGATGCCCATTTTCAAAGGCCATGGCAACCCTCAAGAACATCTCTAAGCATTTCATGTAGCATGTCTAGATTATGCAGATGATCACACTTTACTTGCTAAGGTGCTTCCTCGTAGTCTTCAAGATTATGCAATGCGTTGGTTTTATGATCTACCTGTTCACCCGGTAACATCTTTTACGCATTTAGCTGATGTTTTTCTCACTCATTTCTCTAATAATATCGGCTCTAAGATATCCTGTGCTTAACTTGTGTAACTTAGACAAGGATCTAATGAACATCTAGTAGATTATGTATTGTGATATAAGAATAACTAAGCTAAGATGTCTAATTTACTTGCAGACTCTAAACTTCAAGATTTATTTGTTCAAATTCTATTACCACCTCTCCAGGAGAGTGTTATCTTCAAGACATCTCCATAATTTGATCATTTATGTCATATTCTTAAGCTATGTGAAACTAAACTCTTATCTATAGGCAAGATTAAGTATCACTAACAGGTTTCATCCACTACACACTTTCAAAGAAAATCAACTTTCAAGCCATCTACAAAACCTACTGAAGGTAAATCTATTGTCAATGTTGTCTCTAATCCTGAAAATCTTCAATGACAACCTCCTAAGCATACATTTACAAAATTTTCTGTCACTCCACACATTTTATTGCCATAAGTTGAGATAAATCTTATTATGCTTCCTCCTCTGCTTAATCTAGATCCGTCTCTCCCTAAAGGTCGTAATTATAATGAAAATTTCAAATTTGAATATCATCAATGTATTGGACATTCTATAGACTAATGTTTCAAACTTCGTAATCTTATTCAAGATCTTATCGATAATAATACTATTGAGCTTCCTTAGCCTACAACATCTACACTAGTAAATGAAAATCATAAGCTCAAAATCTTCAATAATCCTCTTCGAAAACATGAAAAGTAAGTGGTTGAATCTTTGACTAATCATACATATCACGTAGTGTCTCCTCTTGCATCGGGGGATCTCGATTTTCTAGTTTCTCATGTTGAGGCATCCCCACTTATCATTGTTTTCTCCGGTCATGACTATCATGCTACATTCTCTTTTGATTGTTTGCACATTCATGCTTCCATTGGATCCACTTCTATCAATAACAATATGGTTGATCCATCATTTCACATTACCGCACATTCTATTGCACTTCTTGTCGTTATTGGCTATCCAATATCGTAAAATTCATATGCAATTCCTAAATCATATGGTTTTGTCAAGATTCTAGTCACTATCATTCCTCTCACCATGTTTGTGCCTTTTCTTGTGGTACCGTCAACTAAAGGGTGTGACACGCTTTTAGGACTCCTCTGGCTCCGTGAAACTCAGGCTATTATCTTCATGAATCACTTGCTTCTAAGTTTCATTCACAACAGATAACTAATTACCATCAATGGTGTTATGCCATCCACACCATGGCCATAACCTCGTATTGAGGTTATCATTGCACTCGATAGAGCATCTAAGTCCTCGCGACCTATCGAATCTACAACACAATATTCTCCCAGATCTCTTGTTCATCTATGATCTACATGGTCTCATTGGTGTGCTATTCCATCACATCAGTCTAGGTCCACCACTCAGATAACTCCTGCCATAGGTATACATCACCTCCTCAAGTCCCCTCACATAGGTGTTCATCGCCTCCTTGCTCTCCTTCACATGGGTACACATTACCTCTACATTCTACTTCATATAGGTGTACATCACCTTCGTGGTCTCCTCATCGGAACTCATCACCTCCTAGGTCTCGTGCACATAGCTCTCATTCACTTATTCATCATTTCTCTCATGCACCGCTAATCTTAGAGCATGGTCACACACATTTATCTCCACAAGCATTGGGTAGAGGGCCCTTGTCTTTTACTTTCATCGAATAGCATATTCATCAGCATACACTTAGGGGCATCATATTTATTCTCTCCCCCATTCTGTCATTCTCGAGTTTCTTACACTTCCACCATTTCACTTCTTACACTTCATATACGTCTTACAAATCTTGATACACTTGTATCGTCATTACCCAATGACACACTCTTGTGTTACGGTTCACACTTGACTGTTGAGGGCTCACTAAATTTATGAACCTCACATCATACACATAACACATTTCACACTTTGCACATTCACAATACATCTTTCTCGCGTACATTCATCACAACACACTACCTTATAACACACTCTAGTTTTACCGTTTATACTCAACTACTAAGGGTCTAAGTCTAAAATGAACCTCACCACACTCACTCACTCACTCACTCTCTACACTCTATGGTTTGAAAACCATATATTTTCTAGTGCACCCTTTAAACCATTCTCGATGAAGCACTCTTGTTTTATGCAACATTTTTCTTACAAGAACTCTTTGCTACCATGGTTGTTTGTTACTCTTTGTTTGTCATTGTTTGCCATTTTGCCATTGTTTATTGGCTCTACCCTTTGTCTTGTGTGACACTGTATGATTTTGGACACGTTGGCCTCAATTTTCTTGAGACATTATGAGTGATCCCATGTTTGAAATCCACTTTACACGGTCTAATTTGTCTGCACTATTGATTATCTACTTTGTCTTCTTGTATGTTTAGATTACATCTTATCTTCTATATGCATGTTTATCTTGTTTGTATTAACACTTGTTTCAAGCCACTTTATTTAGTGTGCCTTGGTTTATGCCAAGAACACTCCCTTCCCCCTATGAGGCATCAATTTCAACACAACGCATGGTCCTCCTTTAGGCTAAATAATCCTCATGACATTGCATGCACCCCAAACGAGGGGGAATCCATTGGGTGAATCATTCACCCCATACAATAGTCTACAATCATACTACAGGGCTGCCATTTAGGAGAGAAAAGGGATATCAAACCCATATGCCTTGCATCATGATTACTGTAGAATATCAGGTTGTCAAGCCAGATGGATTTATAAACCATTACCAATTGAAAACCTGTAACTTTCACTTCCTACAAACACAAAACATCCAAATTGGAATTTTTTCAACAAGGTTCGCACATAACATACTTGCGGTTAGAGTCTGTAAGACCTCACACATTCCATGACATGTAATTCATGGTAAATATTGGTCAAGTGTCATATCGCCTACCTCTAGGCCATCTAAAACATCAAATTGATTTTGCAGAAATAGAGCATTATTATACTTCAGAAAATCCTTCAATTTAATTGTCCTTCATCCGACATATTCTATACCATATTCTTCCTCAGTAAAGTCCATGATTCAAGTGGGACTGTGATCCCGGGAGTGGTGAGAAGGTGTAGTCACAAAATCATGCACTTTAGACATTATTTATCCCAATCTCATACCACTATTTAGAAGGTTCTTGAGTGAAGAAATTACTAATTAACATCCATATTTTGGCCATCTTATTTTATTTTATTTCATCATTATAGCCTATTTTCATCCACAAGCCCACTTGGTTTTGGCCATTTTCCATCATTTTAGCCTCGGTTGGGGCACCCGCGCCAGTACAAGGGCACCCGTGGGCACCCTGGTCCCACCAGAGGTGCCCCAATCCCTTTCACACTTTCCCATAACTTTTTGGGCTCTTTCTAGCCATTTGACATCTTTATATTTCTTGTGGTCAGTCTTTCCGGGGTTAATTATGAAATTAGATCAAGAGAACCCTATAAATATAAAGTTATGAGACCATAATGAGGGACCTAGCATCACTTACTATTATCACTCCATTTAGAGTTGCATCCATCTATTGCATTGGAGATCACTTGTATCCACATAGCTCCATCATCAAGGCACAAGGCTAGGACATCTGCATCACACTTCATATGGGGAGGGATTCTATTCTATTCCATACACACATTCTATAAAATTTTTTACACATAGTTATTCTTCACTACTTCACAAAGTACGATTGGCACAAGAGAAACCTAGGGCATGTTCACACACACTAACATATAGAACTACATTGGGTCTAAGATGTAGTGTGATTCTCAGTTAGTAAGTCCACCCTTGTGGTAGCTAAGGTCAGTCCCACCCCTTCATTTGCATTATTATTTGTAGGGTTTGGTGTTTATTTTGGGGTCTTACAGATCTTTTCTTCATCTTGGAATATTTGCAACATTTAGTGTAGGATAATAAATTTGATGTGACACATAGCAAGGGTTTCAGACCACCTTCCAAACATGTAAAAACCAGTTTTAGAGATTTTACACAAACCAGGGCACCCAGATTACAGACCTGAGTACCCGTTGGCACCCCAGTCCTACTCCAAGCAGCCAAGTCTAGTTAGATCCTCCAAATCCATCCTTTTTGGGACCTCTGCACAGTCGTTCCTACTCCTAATTTTTTTTTGTCACCTCTGTGACACTCTTCGACGGGCATCTATTATTCAATGGAGTTCTTTCCTCTTCCTTCTTACATATTAGGGTTAGCATTTCATTTTGCATAGTTTTTTAGTTCATTTACATTCTTATTTACTACATTTATTTACTTTATTACAGTTGTTCATATTAGATTAACTATCCATATGCTACTTAGTTAGTCCATTTTTAGTTAATCATTTTAGTGAACCCAACGTCTTCCACGCTTAGGATCATTATTTTCCCTCTATCATGGGTCAAATTTATTTATTTGATTTACTTAGGAGACCCTAATTATCAGGTTGTTTTGTAAAAATCCTTAGACGCTAAGTATTATGATGATGATACACCACCACACGAATTAAGATCTATGTTTCATTGTCTATTCGTCGACCCTAGTCTTAATGATCCTCCATCTAATCAACCACTATTAGACTCGATTAAAGCCTTACATACATTATTTCAAGATAAAATTCCAGCCATGAAATCAACCATTACATCCCTTAGATCAAAAATTCAACAACTTAAGGATGTTTCTCAATCACGTGTTTGTGCTCTTTCTACATCTTATATGCAATCTATGTCCTCTACATGTCATCTAGCTAAACTTCAAGACATGTCATTGTCTGAGCCTCTTATGTTTGAGCACAATACTACACCACATGACATTCTTAGTCACCAGTCGATCACTTTTCTACCTACTCAATGTTATCCTCCTTATTGGCTTACAAAATATCAAGGTCCTCTATATTGTAACTATCATAGGATCAATGAACATAATGACAATGACTGTTATGTTATACAATGTACGATCAAACATCTTGAGTGTCAGGGTTTTATCTCCATCAAGGCATGTCCATTTACAACTATTACACCATGTTATGTGGCTACTAATGAGTCTCCCTCTAATCTTTCTACGGAAGTTCTAGATGCTTCCCTTATTCATTACATGTTTGATGTTGATAATCACTCACATGTGCATAATGCTTCTTCTCCTAGTTAGAAAAATACTATAGCCACATCCCATGATTCTCCTATTGTTGATGATCATATCCTACATACTAACATGAAGATTCTACATTGATTCAGTTCAGTTATACATAACGAGTGGGTTCAGACCAATTTACAAACCCCATACACAACAGCTTTTACAGGACATGGTGTCCTTAGCATTCTGTGAAGCAGTTACAGGTTTGGAGGTTACAGTGGGTGTGCCTCTCTACATTACTTTAGCCAGTGGTGTTAGATCACCCAAAAAACTAGGATGATACAAAGATCTCTTCACACACATTCAAGGAAACGTTCAGAGCTTGGAGGACATAAAGCATTTTCTCCCTACACTTCTTTAGCAAGGGTGGCGTGAGATCACCCAAAAAACTCATAGTATAGGATATCCTCATACACAATTTCTCTCGACATGGATTAGGTGCACATGTTCAATTTATATTTACATATTTTACATTTACATGCGTCTTTTATATAACATTTTTACACTTACATCCATACATATTTGACTACTTGATTATTTTCTCCTTGCAGGTCTGGTTGTATGAGAAATAAGCAGTCAAACTTGGGGAAATAACAACAACACACACGTTACTAACCATGCAAGTACATTACACATCGTAGCAGCTACACATGTGTTCTGCATTAGGTTCACTCTTGTCACCTTTTCTTTGTGCATTTTTCATCTCTAGTTTCCATGCTCCTCCATCTTTTTTTTCATTCCACGCTTTTTTATAGTCCTTCGGCACATCTCTACTATACTCTTCATAGACATCAGGTGTGCATCTCTATCTACTTTATGTTACTGAGGTGCATCTCTATCTAGTCAAAAAAGCATGCACTTTAGACAATATTTATCCTAGTCTCATACCACTATTTAGAAGGTTCTTGAGTGAAGAAACTACTAATTAAACCCCATCTTTTGGCCATCTTATTTTATTTTATTTCTTCATTACCACCTATTTTCATCCACAAGCCCACTCTATTTTGGCCATTTCCCATCATTTTAGCCTTGGCTAGGGCACCTGGGCCAATACTAGGGCGCCCATGGGCACCTTAGTCCCACCAGGGGTGCCTTGATCCCTTTCACACTTTCCCACCACTTTTTGGGCTCTTTCTAGGCATTTGGTATCTTTATCGTTCTTGTGGTTGGCCTTTCAAGGGTTAATTACGAAATTAGATCAAGAGAACCCTATAAATATGAAGTTATGAGACCATAATCAGGGACCTAGCATCACTTACTACTATCACTCCATATAGATTTGCATCCATCTATTGCATTGGAGATCACTTGAATCCACATAGCTCCATCATCAACGCTTAAGGCTAGGACATATGCATCACACTTCATAGGGGGGATTCTATTCTATTACATTTTCTACACATACTTATTGCTCGTTACTTCACAAAGTGTAATTGGCACAAGAGTAACCTAGGGCATGTTCACACACACTGGGGTATAGAACTACATCGGATCTGAGATGTAAGGCAACGCTCACTTAGTAAGTCCATCCTTGTGGCATCTAAGGTCAATCCCACCCCTTCATTTGCATTATTCTTTTTAGGGTTTGATGCTTGTTTTGGGGTCTTACAGGTCTTTCTTCATCTTGGAATATTGACGACATTTAGTGCAGGAAAACAAAGTTGATGCGACACACAACGAGGGTTTCGAAGCACCTTCCGACCCTGTAAGAACTAGTTTAAAATCTTGTATACAAACGAGGGTGCCTAGATCGCAGACCCAAGGGCCCGTAAGCACCCCAGTCCTACTCCAAGTGGCCTGGTCCAGTTATATCCTCCAGATCCATCCTTTTCGGTACCTCTGCAGAGTTTTTCCTACCCTTGATTTTTATCAGTCACCTTTGTGAAACTCTCCGACAAGCATCTATTATTCAGTTAAGTTATTTCCTCTCCCTTCTTGCATATTAGGGTTAGCATTTTCTTTTGCATAGTTTTTTAGTTCATTTAAATTCTTATTTACTGCATTTATTTACTTTATTACAGTTGTTCATAGCTTAGATTAACTATCCATATACTACTTAATCCATTTTTAGTTAATTAGAAGGACTTCATGCCCTTTTTAATGGACCATGTGGATCAGTTGATAAAACCAACTGCGAACTCAAAAGAATCAAGGAATTTCATATGGATTTTGTTGGTTCCATGAGAATTGAGGCCACCTGGGCATGCTTGAGAACTTAAGCAAGGGGAAAAATGATTAATATGTAATTGGCTCCTTAAGACATTGTTAGTCGTGGGTTTGTTCTTTAATAGTAGGCTTGTTTGAGCCATTGGTGCTAAGGACCTTTTTTTGAGTTGATTTGTTCTTGTTTTTCTGTCCTCCTACAATTTTCCACCCTTCCTCCTAGGGGGTTTGGCCACTTCCAAAACCACCTTAGGCATTGGGCGGTTGCATGCAACATAAAGAGGGCAATCCTTGATCTTATGATCAAAGATCTGGTGTCAGAAGAAAGTGTTAAGTAGATTATGTATAAAATGCACTGGGAGTAGTGAGAATCTCCCATTTGAATCTCAATGAACTCTTTCAACTCTTGAGAGAGGTCAAATTCCACACAAAAATGTTTATGTGGCCTAGAATTATAAAATTTTTGAGGTCCCATGCAAACAACCCACCCTATGGAGGAAGCTATTTGATCCAGTAAATGAACACAAGGGAGCAGCAGGCCAGGAAATTCAACCCAAATGGGCACTTTAAGGGCCGCATAATCAGATACCACAAATTCTTTAGTCCATGACAAGAGAACTAACAGAGATTTGTGCACATATCATGTGGTCGAGCGGTTCGGAATGGTCAGAGCATGCAAAGGGTTGGAAAAAATGGAAAAGGAAAAAGGCTTTGGTCATGTTTTGAACACTCTCGAGCTGGATTCCATGAGTGACCCAGGTTGAGTTAAACCATGATTTGAGCATGCTTTCAGAGGGGATACACCAAACAAAGCAACCAATAAGACAGAATTGTTCTAACCACCTACATGCAATGTTAAACTTAGGAATATGTAAAATAACATCAGGGGAGATCCATTACCTCATGGAAAACTTTTGAAAAAAACTTCTGGGGGTGTTTCGGTGGTGATGCCATTACTTGCGTCTCCACTAGCTCCAGTTGTGGCATCAATAGTTTGGCTCGAGGTGGAAGGGACCATTATATAGATGCACCTAGAGGACAAAAAGCCCTGTAAAGTTTTGATAAATGTTATATCCCACAGTGCCAAAAAAAGGTCATGATATGTCATGTACAAAGAGAAAAACCCTAGCAGAGCATTTTTCTCTCCTCCTATTGTCCCAAAAGACCAATACTTGACTCAATAGAAAGGAAATGAAAAATCACTATGATAAAATTTAAGTATATGTATAGTTATAATGCACTATTTTGTAAGTGTCTACAACCATAAACAATCGTATTATTTAAGTGTTTATAAACTCGTCAAATGATGTCACAAAAATCAACAAACTCTCATGGTTATGCCCACCAAACATAGATAAACAAGCGTACTCACAACAAAAAAAATCAAAATATATGAAAGTATATTACTATATACCTATTTATATGTGATTAAAATTACAAAAAATCCATATAAATTAAATAATTTATACTTCAATTGTTGTCATAAAAAACGGTAAACCCCTCATGGGTATGCCCACTAAAACATAAATAACTAGACACTGACAACAATAACATGAAATTATAGGACTATGTATAGTAGTTTACTCTTTTTTGGTGGGTATCCACAACTATATACAACCCTATAATTTAATTATTTCGAGTTAAATCCTTTGTTGTCGCAAAACTTGACAAAACCCTCATGGGTATGCCACATGTAGACACCTGTAGTTTGCTCGCAGTACTATTATTCCTAATATTGTGCTAATTATCTCACTCCTCGCAAATTGAAGACACGCCGTCAATTAGACCTATCTAACTCCCCCTTACAACATTCTTTTTGGTCATATTCCTCTTGTAATTAATTAAACAGACTAGTATAGCCTCCTATTGGCTAAACCATCTTCTTATTCCCTTCCAGGCCATTTCTACTAACTTCCTAGACTATCAATCCATTTCATTGGATTGATTGGACCTTTCAAAACTCTCTTAAACCCCTTATTCCTCCCTAAACATGATTAACTAGCCTAACCTAGTTTAACTAGTCATAAACCATGATCACCCTCTTCTAAGCCTAGTCAAATCTTACTTTGACTTACTAAAGTGCTTTTTGGCTTATTCATTTGTCCCACATACACCAAAAGTCTCCCACTTTCCAAAATGGAAAACTATAAATACCCCACTACCCCTCTCACTTTTCTAAGGACACTTCCTCTCTCTAGGCTAAACTATATCATTATTGCTAAAATTAGAGCTTTTCTTCATTTGTCGTATTGAACTAATATTGATTTTCCATTACAGAACATTAAGTAAATGGTAAGAACCATTGGCCTTGAAGCCATTATTGGTGATCTCCCATTCTCATAATCACAAACTGATTGCTTAGAATCCTTTCTAGTTTCATTTGTAAAAGCTTTCAAGAATAGAGGATAACTAGTTATGTTAGGTTGCTTATTTATTTCAAGTTTAATGCATGCAAAGTGATGAATCCTTGCTTATTTCTTATGTGATGGTCCATTGACTAGTTTGTTTAAAGATTTTGGGGCCTCTTTAGTGTTCTTACCCCATTTTTAAAGCTTTTGCACCTTTTCCTTATTCACACCACCCGAACCATGAACATAAAAGCACCAAGAACCATAATATTAATTTATAGGGATACATATGGTTGTATCCTTTGTGGGTATCTACAACTATATATAGTCATAATTTTTAATAATTTTTAGTAAATTAACTATTGTAATAAAAATTGGCATCCTTTCTTGAACATGAATAAACAACTGAAGACACTCAAATTTGGTAATTTACACCTTGGAAACCCTTGATTTGACTATGCACTCTTGTTATGACAAATACAACTTCTCCATTCTCTCTTAGTACTTTCTGAGCTCCATTGTTTAGCTTGTTTATCCTTGCATACTGACATATCGACACATTCTGTGAATACAATGCAGAGAATCAATAAAGAAACATCAATTTATCATCTCCAAACTTCACTTGGTATAAAGACCGAACAATTTGATTAGGAATTTATATTCGGTCCTGACCAATTTGTACAGTTTTTGAGCGACATGTCTTCTAACTACACTTTTAAATTAGAATCTTTTGTTAGGTTTTATATTTCATCTAGGTTGGCCTTTCTTAGGTAAATCATCTATAGGACCCTATATAAGTAAGTAAGCACTACCTTATTTCCTAACCTAGAACTCCTAAGGTAATGTACTAGAGCAATCATTTCATACATTTGCATAAAGCATTCAAAGCTCCCTAAATCTTGCAATAACATGTATGAAGTCATCAAGAAAAGACCAACATCAGGTCTAAAGCTACAAACCAAGTCAAGACGGCCATATCTCTCATCTAAAATAACTTAAACATCCTTTGTTTAAGTATTTCAGCAAGAGCCAAGTCAAATCAAGCATGGTTAAAGAAAATACCAAGTCTGATTAATCTATCTAGATATCACATGCTAGGTGGAGAACAATGTGTGGTTTGAGGCCTCTTCATAGTAGTGCCAATGTCAGTGATGTACGGGGGTGGCCACAACCCTTCTAATGTTTATTTTCAAAGACTATTCATCCATGGCTAGGTTTTGAGGTGATAACCAATCCATTAAGAGAGCCTCACTACATGTGTGAAAGCTATGATTTGAAAATTATAGACAAATCTAGGAAGAGGACCAACCCAAAAAGTTACAGTTGTTGATTCAAAGCAATTCCAATACCATACAACAAGGTTAAGACCGTACGGTACGGTCTTGAAAGTTTGGTGTGGTTTCACCCTAGGTTGATTCACAATCACAATCCTAGTTGTGAAGGTTATTCAATTTTATATCTTCTAATTTCACTATTGCACAACCCCATATCTCTCCAGGAGTCATCTAAAATCAACTAAGTCCCTTTGTACATCTATTTTGATCTTTCAATTGCATGTTAGGTTGATTGGCGTATGATAATTCTTTCTATCTGATCTGATTTACAAATATGAGTTAATATTTATACTTTAACATTATTGTAATATTTGTAATCAACTCTAACCTATTCTAAAACCTAATTAAATTGACCTAAAATCCATTTAAGCATTATATAACAACACCCACAATAACAATGGCAATGTCTATGATTGTGTATAGATGTATACCCTAATTTATAAGTGTTAAAAAATACAACCATTTGAATTAATTATTTACAAACCCATTAGCTATTGTCACAAAATTTGTAAGCCATTTGAACAAAATTTAAAACTTCATCAAACTTGGAGGGACATGAGGGAATGCCTAAAGATATGAAAATTTTGGCATTTCCCTAGCTTGGCACCAACCTCCAAGTCACCCTCTTGTCTTCTCCGAGAGGTTGTGCTTGTAAACTACTCCCAACTTGATGCAGGAGCATCATCTTGTGCATAAAAATTTTGGTTTTCATTTTCATTTTTGGTTTGTAATAAGTCTAATAGGTGTGTTTAGAGTCATCTTTAGTTTTCTTGCGGCCCCCATGAGTGATGTCTTGATCAAGTTGAAATTCCCTCCAAAATGGAGCCTTTGTATATTTGAATTTCCAAGGACCGCATTAGAATGGTCTATTGTAAACATGTAAAAGAAAACATTGTAAAAGGCCAAATAAGCCTTATGAGGGAGTAATTGAAGTCATCAAAGCTTGGTCTAAGCTATAGTCAACGCAGTCACCATGGTTAAGATCCCTAACTAATTTCTTCATCATAAAAAGAGGATGATTTTTGAAGGAGATACTTAACATCAAGAAGAGAGCATGGGAAGAGGAGATTTCATTGGAGGAGGAGCCTTTAGGCTTAAGGAATCTATACTAGCATGGAAGAATGCGATAAAACTAAAATTTCCCTTACAAAGTGTTGATATATCCAATGGTCTTGTGAATGCAATACTAGGATTACTTCATGGGTTGATTGACGGTTTAATAAATGTATGTAAAGTGAGAAGAATGAATGTACAGTGTTTTTAAGTTGTGTGAGAAATGGATGGTTATGAGTTACACGCAAGAACGGAGTATATGCAGTGAAGGGTGTCTTTTTATAATTGATCTTGGATTGTGGTACTCGTAAGACTCTTTAATGGTACTTAGAATTCATTTAAAGATGATGAAAATGATTTAAATTGACCGATAGTTGGGCAAGAAGATTGCATAGGGTTTGTGTTTGAATTTCCTGACCTGAGGAAGGATTAAATACATGTTTTAAGTTGTAATTTTGTATGTGTGACATTATTTAGAGGATATTTTGTAAGAGTGAAAGATCATAAAAAATTTCATGGTATGATAATATATAAGTAAATAATGATATTATGCATGGAGATTGTAAAGGCTGGATAGGGTTTAGATGACAAGATCTCTGACTTAAAGGAAGGTGAATGTGCCTACAAGTTTAATATTGTGTTAATTGTAAGTTGGTGGTATACAGTTCTTACATGTTATAGTAATGGTATTGATGAGTTGTAATATCTAATAGTAGGTAAATGTAGGTTGACATGTGCCCAGATATAGAAGAAAGGATTGATTCATTTAAGGATATGAAATATTCTTGAACAAAAAATAAATTAGAGAATTACTTATCTCATCCTAAGAATACATGAATTGGTCAATATTAATGTATTGCTAGGGTGCATATAAATCATAGGGTTTCTGAAGGATATGGTAGGCCTAACAAGAGATGGAAAAAGCTTGATAAGCATTAGAATCGGTGTAGGAGAAATTTAAGCAAAAATAAATGTTCTCAAGACAAGACCTTGCTTAGGGTTTTTGAACGTGAAAAATGTGGTCTAACTTGAAAATAACCAATGGAAACCCTTGATACTTTGTTCATATGATCTATGGCATGGAATAGAGCCGTGATATCAATTTTAGAGAAAAGGACAAAAGGAATTTACCTAAAACCCTAACTGTATAACCTAATTGTGTGTAGTACCCTATTAAGAGGGTTTAGACTAGCAAAAAATGATTTTAAGGTCAAGTGAACCATTTAATAAACTTGTGAATTTATGTCTCCTAATTGAAGTAGTGTAGTGAAGAGTATGGAGGTGAAATTAAGGTGGTAAAGAGATCTTTAAGTGACAAGAGGAGTAAACTCAGTCAAAGACAAGCATATGTAGTTTTAAGGATACTGTGACAATCAAAAGGGTTTGATAATACTTGAAGGAACAAATTGTGGAGACTAATTTGGGTAGTGAGTATGATAGGACATATTACACCCTAAAAAGGTCAATGAATTCAATAAGAATTCATCAAGTGAATTGGTAAGTGACTATCCTATACATGATAGTGAGAGGATCCTAAGAAGAACTAATGAAAACAAAGGGGCAGGAACATGCTAATGAAAGCATATGATGGAATCAAATAGAACAAGGGAGAGATTCATGACAATGCATATTGGAGTGATAAGGTATTTCAAATGATGACAGTCAATGAAGGAAAAATTGTAATGAAATTACTTATATAATTCAGATTATGAGTAGCAATAGAGCACCAAATAACACAATATTGTAGATAAATGATCTCAATATGCAATTAAAATAGCTTCGTCACTTTGAGGGGGAAACTTCAAAACCATACAATAAGACTCAAATTCTCCAATGATGATGAACTACTACCTACAATCCCCTATTTATACTATTCATATGTTATGGCCATCACCAAGGCCAACCTACTAAGCATGACAAAGTATAAATGATATAATAAAATGATAAGGCAAGCCACAAGTCAGCTACTCATATCCTAATACAAGAAATAGGTTAAGGACGTAACATTTCCTTCCCCTTTAAACCAACATTGTCCTCAACATTGAATAATCGTGGATTTTGTTGCAGAAAACCTTCATCCTCCTAGGTCGCATCTTCTATGCTTAGATTCTTCCACTTGATCAAATATTCCTTAATGTCTCTGGTTCTTAGCCTCTTAGTACGTGTTTGTAGAATCTTCTCTGGCTCCAAAATGATTCTTCCTTCCTCATAAAGTTATGGTAGCTCTGTCTGGGCTATAAATTTTTGTCCACTAACCTTCTTCAGGCAGGAAACATGGAATATTGGGTGTATGTGTAAAGATTGAGGCAACTCTAGTTTATAAGCAGCACTTACAATTTTCTGTAGAACCTGATAAGAACCATAATATTTAGGAGCAAATTTTTTGTCCTTTTTTTGTTGCTTCAGGGACATCTTCTTATAAGGTTGTAGACACACAAAAACCCAGTCACCAATTTAAAAATGTCTTTCACTACGGTGTTGTTCTGCTTGTTGTTTCATCATGTTTTGTTCCAATGCCAAATTCTCCTTCCAACCACCCAAAACCTATTATTGATGCTGAATGTGTTCCTCAACATCTCTGACCTTAGTTTGCACCCTCAAGGAATAAGTGATAGATGGTGGATGGTAACCATATAATTCTAAAAATGGGGTCATTTGAGAAGAGGTATGAAAAGATGTGTTATACCACCATTCTCTAAATGGTAGCCATTTAACCCACCATTCATGCTTATCTGATACAAAACAATGTAGATACCCCTCTAAGCATTTGTTGACCACTTCCATTTTCCCATCATTTTGAGGATGGTAAGATGAACTGTGAGCTAGCTGAGTACCCAAACATGTAATAATTCTATACAAAAAATAATTGTGAAAATAGGATCACAATAACTTACAATTATCTTTAGGGTTCCATCTAGCATTTGAAATGTCTCCAAAAAATAGATGCAATTATACTGGTTGTAAATGGATGTGACAACACATCAAAATGGGATTATTTTGTGAGCCTATCCACAATCACCAAAATAACGTTCTTACCCTCTAAACAAGGCAATCATGTGATGAAATCCATGAGTACCGCCTCCCATCTTTAGCTAGGAATTGGTAATGGTTGCAATAGACCTGGTGTCTTAATGGTTTCACCTTTGTTTTGTTGGCACACCAAACACTCTAATAAAAACTTTTGTGCATCCCCCTTGAGTCCTTCCCAAAGTAATTATCTTTTTATTCTATGGCATGTCTTAAAAAACCCAGAGTGTCCTCCAATAGGTTATGTTTGTAGCTCTCTATAAGAATCTTATGCTTCAACTCAAAATCTTTACTCAAGTATAACATGTCCTTCTACCATAGGGCATTACCTTTCCACTAAAATTTATTAGATGTCATAGAGCCTTGCTTGATATTTTTTATTACAGATTGTGTATTCTTGTCCTAGTCCCATTCCAATCTTGCTTCATCCACTCAATCGACCTTCAACATGGACATTACACATAGTAAGGCATACGCGGATGTATCCCTTCTAGACAGCGCAACAACTACTACATTTTCTTTACCCTTTTTGTATATGATTTCAAAATAATAACCCAACATTTTTGTTACCCACTTTTGTTTTTCCTCAAATGATAACCTTTGCTCCAAAAATTATTTGAGACTATCATGATCATTTTTTTCCTTGAAGTGTCTACCCATTAGATAGGGCCTCCATTACTTGACTACATGAAGAATAGCCATCATTTCTTTCTCATAAATAGGTTTGAGAAGATATTTTCCTTTGAATTAGTGACTCTCGAATGTAATTGGTCTTCATTCGTGCATTAGAACTACTCCCAATCCTGATCCTGAAGTGTCACATTCAACAATGAAGGTTTTTGAGAAGTTGGGAGTAGCCAAAACTGTGGTGGTGCAAATGGCTTCCTTCAACTGCTCAAAGGATTTAGTGGCTACATCTATCCAATGGAAGGCATCCTTCTTTAGCAATGCAGTGAGTAGAGATGTGATTCTACCATATCCCCTCACAAATCTTTTGTAGTACCATGTTAGTCTTAGGAACCCTTAGATATTTTTGAGAGTTTTGGGCCTTGGCCAATCCACCATAGTTTTGAACTTCTGAGGATCAACTTTGAAACCTTCATGGGATACAATGTGACCCAAGTAATCTACCTCTTCTACACCAAAAGAACATTTGGATGGATTTTCATAGAGCTTATGTTTCTCCAAAACTTCCAACACTTTATTTACATGTTACAAGTGTTCTTCCCATGTCTTACTATAAATCAATATGTCATCAAAGAAAAATAATACAAATTTCCTTTAAAATGGCCTAAAGAAAGTGTTCATCAAGATTTGAAATGTTGAGGGAGCATTTGTAAGACCAAAAGACATTACCAAAAACTCATAATGGCCCTCATGAGTCCTGAAAGCCATTTTATGAACATCTTCCTCTCTTATTCTAATTTGATGGTACCTCAAATGAAGATCTAATTTTGTGAAATAAATAACACCATGCAATTCATCGAGTAAATAATCAATTAATGGAATAGGAAACTTATCTTTAATGGTGTACTTATTGAGTTCTCGGTAATTTGGACACATCCTCCATGGTTTATCCTTCTTATGTACCATGACCACTAGCAAAGAATATGCACTCTGGCTATGCCTGATGATACTTGTCTTGAACATTTCCTGCACCATTTTCTTGATCTCACTTTTATGGGAATATGCATATCTATATGGTTTGATGTTAGGCGGTTGGCTCCCTGGAATCAACTGCATGGCATGATCATGATCCCTAACTGGTGTTAGTCCCTTTGGAATTGCATAAAAATAGACAAGTGAGCATCAACAATCTTCTGAATATCAGGTGGCATTGAAGACTCTATATTTTGTACCTCTATGGAAAATAACTTTTTATAAATCTATCTACTCCTTTTTTGAGAACCTCTGCATTTGATAAGAGCTAATAATATGTGGAGACTAAGCTACCATCCCTTTCAATTGTATTATCCTTCCTTCTAAATGAAATCATATGAACAATTCTTGGAAATTCATCTCTATAGTACCCAAGGTTGTGATCCATTGGTCACACAAAACAATATTTTCCCTTACCATAGAAATATCAAAAATAGGCAAGTCTAACATGTAGTCTCCCATGGAAAGGTTGATACTATGGAACTTTCTTGTGCACTTGATTGTCCCACCATCTGCAATCATAACTTGCATTTCTAGAGCTAGGTAAATAAAATAATCGAGATGGGTAACTCACTTACTATTTATGAAGTTATGAGTACTTCCTGAGTCAATCAACACTGTCACATTATGTTTTTTGAGATAACCAATAACCTTGAGTGTTTGAGGAGCACTAATACCTAACAATCCATGTCAAGAAATTATAGGTTGGTGATCCTCTACTTCATCTTCTACTGGTCCCTAAGCCTCTCCTATAATTTTAGCTTCCTCTTCATCCTCATTTCCTCCTTCAATATAGAACAACTTATTCACAACACATTTGTGTCGTGGTCCATATTTGGTGTCACAGTTAAAACATAATCCTTTTTCTCTCTTTTCTTCCATTTGTTGAGGAGTTAGTACAATTAGTCGAGTGAATGATGGGGAAGAGGTACTACGGTCTCTTATGTTAATGAAAGGTTGCCTCCTACTGCAAAGAAATTTTTACTCTAATCTACGTGTCATGATAGTAGAATCAGAAAGATTGAGTGGATTAAACATGTGTACCTCATGCTCGATGTGGTCCTTAAGACCCCCAAGAAACAAGTCATTCATATTGCCTTCTGTAATATTCTCCACCCTTAAGGATAGGTTCTAGAATTGATGCACATAATCTTTGACTGATCTTGTTTGTCATAACTTTTCCAATTGACTAAAGTAGTTATCTGAAACACTGGAACCATAGTATAATTGTAACTCCTTGATAAAAACTGTCCAAGTGACACTGAGACCATTCTTCTACCTCTGAGCACATAACCATCGATACCAAACGAATTGATTTGGTTTAAGATATAGGGATGCCAAGGTCACATTTTGTCCCAATGGGGTTTGATGTAACTCAAAGAAGTTATCCATTTGATTTATCCAATTTAGTGGATCCTTCCCATCAAATTTTCACATTTCCACTTTCGGCATCATATTTCATGGTTGTGAATAAGTTGGATTCTGATTGGGCTGGAAAAGTGATCCAACATGGTTATTTTCCCCATTATTCTGAACTGAAGATCCTCCTTGGTTGATTTGGAGCTGATTTGGGACATATTGTTTACCCTTTATATGTTGCATGATATCATCCAACCGCTGATTGATTTGGTTTATGTCTCCTTTATAGGCCATTTCAGATTGTACATTTCACAAATCATACTCGAGTTGGCTCACCTTATGATCAACTAAGGTAAACCCTAGTGCTGAGTAATCTTTATTTAGCCCTTCTAACTCCAACTCTTCAATCACTACCCCATATTTATCTGGGGTTTTTCCCGGAGTGACCAGATTCTTTTTGGCTCTTGTGGAAGGCCTCATCATGATGTCAACCCCTAGGGTTTAGGGTTTAGATACAAATTCAGTCGAATAGGAATAAACACAAAGAAGATAGTACCAATATTTTTTGAGGGATTTTCGAAAATGTAAAGAGCTTGGAAAAATTCCACAAATTGTAACCTAGGGAGTGATTTTATGAAAAACCCTAAATTTGCAACAACTTTTGTAAAATAAATTCAAAAAAGTCTAAAATTTTCAGGGAATCTTACTTGTAATTATTCGAAACTTTGGTAAAAAAATATCCAACATATTCTCTCAGGTTCACAAATTATATCGGAAACAAAAAAAATTAGGGTTTTTACCCTAATTTTGTCCCAGAACACAACTCTGATACCACTTGTAATGAAATTACTTGTAATATTCAAATTATGAGCCACAATAGAACACCAAATAACACAATATTATAGATAAACAATCTCAATGTGAAATTAAAATAGCTTCGCACTTCGAGGGGGCAACCTCCAAACCGTACATTAAGACTTAAATGCTCCAATGATGATGAACTACTACCTCCAATCCCCTATATATATTATTCATATGTTATGGCCATCACCAAGGCCAACCTACTAAGCTTGACAAAGTATAAATGATATAAGAAAATGATATGGTAAGCCGCAAGTCAACTACTCGTATCCTAATACAAACAATAGGTTAAGGGCATAACATGCCCTTCCCCTTTAAACCAACATTTTCCTCAACATTGAATAATCATGGATGTTGCTGCAGAAAACCTTCATCCTCCTAGGTCACATCTTCTATGCTCAGATTCTTCCACTTGATCAGATATTCCTTAATGTCTCTAGTTCTCAGCCTCTTAGTATGTGTTTGCAGAACCTTCTCTCACTCCAAAATGATTCTTCCTTCCTCATCAAGTTCTGGTAGCTTTGTCTGGGCTGCAAATTTCTGTCCAATAACCTTCTCTAGGTAGGAAACATGGAATACTGGGTGTATGTGTGAAGATTAAGGCAACTCTAGTTTATAAGAAACATTTCAAAATTTATTTAGAACCTGATAAGAACCATAATATTTAGGAGCAAGTTTGTTGTCATTTTCTTGTTGCTTTAGGGACATTTTTTTGTAAGGTTGTAGACATACAAAAACCCAGTCACCAATTTAAAAATGTCTTTCACTACGGTGTTGATCTTCTTGTTGTTTCATCTTGTTTTGTGCTAATGCCAAATTCTCCTTCCAACCACCCAAAACCTATTGTTGATGTTGAATGTGTTCCTCAACATCTTTGACCTTAGTTTGCACCCTCAAGGAATAAGTGATAGATGGTGGATGGTAACCATATAATTCTAAAAATGGGGTCATTTGAGAAGAGGTATGAAAAGATGTGATATACCACCATTTTGTAAATGGTAGTCATTTAACCCACCATTCATGCTTATTCGATACAAAAAAATGTAGATACCCCTCTAAGCATTTGATGACCACTTCCGTTTGCCCATCAGTTTGAGGATGGTAAGATGAACTGTGAGCTAGCTGAGTACCCAAACATGTAAATAATTCTATACAAAAAATAATTGTGAAAATAGGATCACGATAACTTACAATTATCTTTGGGGTTCCATGTATCCTTTAAATTGTCTCCAAAAAAATAGATGCGACTGTACTAGCTGCAAATGGATGTGACAGGGCATAAAAATGGGCATATTTTGTGAGCCTATCCACAATCACCATAATAACATTCTTACCCTCTGAACAAGGAAATCATGTGATGAAATCCAAGAGGACCTCCTCCCATCTCTAGCTAGGAATTGGTAATGGTTGTAATAGACCTGGTGTCTTAATGGTTTCACCTTTGTTTTGTTGGCACACCAAACACTCTGATAAAAAAAAATTGTACATCTCCCTTGAGTCCTTCCCAAAAGAATTATCTTTTTATTCTATGGTATGTCTTCAAAAACCCAGAGTGTCCTCCAACAAATGATGCATGTAGCTCTATAAGAATCTTATGTTTCAACTCAGAATCTTTACTCAAGTATAACATGTCCTTTTACCATAGGGCATTACCTTTCCACTCAAATTTGTTAGATGTTATAGAGCCTTGCTTGATATTATCTATTAGAGATTGTGTTTCCTTGTCATGATGTCATTCCAATCTTGCTTCATCCACCCAATTGGCCTTCAACATGGACATTGTACATAGTAAGGCATATGCAGATTTATCCCTTCTAGACAACGCAACAACTACTACATTTTGTTTACCCTCTTTATATATGATTTCATATGATAGCACAACATTTTTGCTACCCACTTTTATTATTCCTCAGATGATAGCGTTTGCTCCAAAATTTATTTGAGACTATCATGATCAGTTTTTACCTTGAAGTGTCTACCCATTAAATAGGGCCTCCATTGGTTGACTGCATCAAGAATAACAATCATTTCTTTCTCATAGATAGGTTTGAGCGGATATTTTCCTTTGAATTGGCAACTCTCGAATGTAATTGGTCTTCCTTCCTGCATTAGAACTACTCCCAATCTTGATCCTGAAGTGTCACATTCAACAATGAAGGTTTTTGAGAAGTTGGGAGTAGCCAAAACTAGGGTGGTAAACATGGCTTCCTTCAACTACTCAAAGGATTTAGTGGCTACGTCTGTCTAATGGAAGGCATCCTTCTTTAGAAATTTAGTGAGTGGAGTTGTGATTCTACCATATCCCCTCACAAATCTTTTGTAGTACCATGTTAGTCCTAGGAACCCTCAAATATTTTTGAGAGTTTTGCGCCTTGGCCATTCCACCATATCTTTGATCTTCTGAGGATCAACTTTGACACCTTCATGGGATAAAATGTGACCCAAGTACTCTACCTCTTGTACACCAAAAGAACATTTGGATGGCTTTGCATGGAGCTTATGTTTCTCCAAAACTTCTAACACTTTATTTACATGATGCAAGTGTTCTTCCCATGTCTTACTGTAATCAATATGTCATCAAAGAAAACTAGTGCAAATTTCCTTTAAAATGGCCTAAAAACTGTGTTCATCAAGCTTTGAAATGTTGAGGGAGAATTTTTAAGACAAAAAGGCATTGCCAAAACCTCATAATGGTTGATCCGAAAATAATCAAGTTTTTATCTACCTAATCTCTGACCCTTATAGGCTTTAAATGTTTGCTGACAATTTGCTCCTTTTAAGTAATCAATTTAAAAAAATTAATGCAAGACAATAAAGATAATTACACAATGATTGATTCCGGAGTTCGGCAATTGCCTACATCTCCAGGTTCTTATCAAATCGTTCCACTACTCAAAACTTGTAAGTTATAATAGTACTTTCACAAGAAAACCTAATGGAAACTATTAAGAACTTGCTTAGAAGAATAACCAGACCTTCAGAAGACAAAAGTGAAAGATAGCACCCAACTTCCACCTTCCTGGCGTATTCGGAAATCTCTATGGCACCAGCTCCACTGTTCAGAATCCTTCGGTTATCGATCTTCCTTCCAGACACTTTGTAACGCCCTATGGCACTGTTATCCAAATTCACCCCCCAGGGTTAATTTGATAACATGCATCAGAATTCTCAAGTCCCAGGTAAATGGATTGATTCAGGGTAAAAATCATGTTTCTAGGGTCCCCTCGAATTTTTTTTCCAAGTCCCTTGTCCGAGAGGAAAATAGCAAGTTCTGAGGAAAGGTGAAAAAAGCGGCAAAAACAAGCTTGGGACAGAAAAAATCGTGAAAATTGGCTAAGTCCTAGTCCTCGCAAAAGTTGGAACAGTTGGGACATCGAGGCGCGGATCGGCCGAAAAGCCTCCAGGCGGCCCGCGAAGCAAAGGGACATCAGGGACATCGGGACGCGTGGGACGCGGAAAGCCGGTTCGGCCGAAGAGAAGAAAATCAACTAACTGCTTTGGGACATAAAGATGCGAAGGGCGCAAACCGCCCGGTTTGGCCAAAAAGGAGAACTTTCGCACTAAGCATTTGGGACATCTGGGCCGCAAGGACATGAATGACGTGAAAAGGCGAAGCGGCCGAGAACAAAGGAAGCCCATTTCGGGCGGTTCGGAATAATTTGTCCCAGACAGTCCGGGACAGTTGGAACAAATGGACACGAAGGATGCGAACCGGCCGGTTCGGCCAAAATAGGGAACTTCAGCACTGGGACAAAGGGACGCGTGGGACGTGGATAGCCGAAGGAGCCGAAAGCCAATCAAGCAACGCCATGTGTCATCGACTGAATGAGGGACAAGGAAGCCCATTTCGAGCGGATCGGAAGTTTCTGTCCCAAACAGCACTGGGACATCTGGGACAAATGGACGTGGTGGACGCGAAAAGCCGACAGACCCGAATACCAATCAAATCACGACATGTGTCACGAGGGAGAAATTCCATAAGTCAAAGGGCGAGGTTT
This sequence comes from Taxus chinensis, assembly GCA_019776745.2. Taxonomy (NCBI): domain Eukaryota; kingdom Viridiplantae; phylum Streptophyta; class Pinopsida; order Cupressales; family Taxaceae; genus Taxus; species Taxus chinensis. The sequence continues at coordinate 152,478,212 of CM034146.1, read as the reverse complement.
CAAGCACTGACCCAAACCAATGAAATAGTGCCACGTGTCTAAGTTTAAGGGCCCACAAGGAAATTTCAAAGGAAAGCCTGCGAAAAGGTGGAGGAGAGAGAATTACTCGGTGAATCAGTGCCTGCCACGTTTCATCCAAGTGGCAGAGCGCAGGGAAAGTTCAAATATTTTTCCCGCTGACCTGTTTTTTGCCTGTTTTTGCCCTAAATCTTCAGATCGACATATCTTTTGATCCAGAGCTCGGATTTGCACGTTCTTTATATCAACGGAAAGCTTATGAAATTCTCTACGTGATTCTAGGGTTAATCTTGAATTTTGGTGTAGTCTAGAGAGAGAAAATTGAGAAACGGCTCTGACGCGTGTTCATGGACAGAAGTAATGCTTCAACAACCAAATTTAATGCAGCAGACAGTTCGCCGCTTCTGTTAGATAGCCCTCCGTTTTGCCAGGATCTGCTGCTTCTGCCATAATGAGATGATTTTAAATGTGACCTAGAAGTGGTTGGGGCAGATTTTGGATTTCCTCTCTCTTCCCTCTCTCATTCTTTCTATATATTGTAAAGAGGGGCTTCTTAAAAAAGGTCGAACATTTTTCTGTTTTGCTCCTCCCTTCTTCTCCTATCAGGCGAATTTGTGGAGTTCGAACCTCTCATTTGAACTATAATACGACTCTGCCTCTTGGCATTCTGTAGTGTATTGTATCAATCTTTGGAGCAAGTAATACATGTCTGTGGATGATTCTCAACTCTCTCTGTGTTCATTTTACATCCTCCTGGTCTTTCACTGCAAGTTATGTTATCTGTGCATGATCTTATATCACATTTGAATGGTCTATGTTTACTGGCAAGATAGGTGTTCTTCATTCCTCGGTGCATCACCTCCATTAGCTTAGATTTATTTTATGCACCTTCTTACCCTGTCTCCTTGGCAGATTAGATTAGGTTTCGAGCAAAACCTCTACATTTTTCGTGTGCATCTGAACAGAGGAATAAGAACCAACCTTCTCTGGAGATTCCTTTCTCATCCTGCAAGTCCCACACTTGGAGAAAGGATTCAATGTTATGAAATCACACTAGATGCTAGTATGATCAACCTAGAAATCTGATCAATATCCAGGGGTGCTGTGATTTTGCCCTAACAGGCACTCCGATTGATATTCTAAGATTCACAATAATTTGGTGTGGCCCTATGGGCCGACTAGGTAGTATTAAAAACTCCTAGCCACAATAATGCTTATTTAAATAAATAGGTCTTCACAACTTTACAATAAGCCTAATAAATAGGTCTTATCAAAATAAAACTCTCCTCTGCTGTGCTCGGGCAATATTCCTCAAGCTATTGCTTTGAGCTTACGAAGCTATGTTGTGTGTGTCCATTACAAAGGAATGGGTTCCCTATTTATACAATTTTAGGGCCCCTTAAAATAATGCAAAATTATTATCCTTAGTCTAATATTAGCCTACACCCATAGCAAAATACATGGGATTAAATCCCTAGTGGGCTGATTTGCATATTTAATTGGGATAAAATCCCCACATTAGCCTCCTCCACCTTTTTCCACGCATGTTAAGTGGATGTATTAAAAATAGGAGGTGGTATCCCACATTTTGGGGAGAAGATAATGTTAAAGGCTTATTAAAGCCTTTTCACGTGGGTTTTAAAGTGGTCAAAGGACCACTTGGGCATAACCGCTCCCATCTTATTCTCACATGGATTTCCACGCCTAGCATTTGCATGCCCCCTACCACCACTTCACTCCTCCTCTACGTGGAAGCATAGCATGTGGTGGTTAAGTGGGTTTGGAGGATTATGTGGTTATACTAATGTTTGCACATTAATATATATATATATGCGTGGCATTTGGAAATAAGTATGGATAAGAATTACAAAGTAAAATGAAACTCAATCCATGCATGACTCAACTAATTAGCTCGATGTCGACCCTTGATAGGCAAATCGATCGTATTCGATTCATGGTGGCAAGCCACGTGGTGGCTTGTGGACCCACCACGTTAGTGATAATACCATAGTCCACATGGTAGTCGGGCTTCCCTCCATAACAAAAGTTGAGCCTCTTGTTCCCGTGAGTAATCTTTTATGACCGTCAAAGACCGGAGATTGAAAACCAACATACAAATCCCTTTGCCTTTTCTGCCACATGTCACAGTGTCATTGCTCCAAAATTGACAAGTTGACCAGAGTTGATTTTCTCGTTGACTAAACTTTGACTGAACATATCTAGAGCTCTCGATGTCCATTTGTCGCATTCTCATAAACGTCAAAAAGCTCTTGACACGATCTTCTGCAATGACACCATTTAGGGATGTTTAGGGAACTTTCAAAAATGATCCCTTGAAAAATGATCCCCTTATCAATGGCCCTCATGAGTCCTAAAAGTTGTTTTATGAACATCTTCCTCTCTTATTCTAATTTTATGATACCCCAACGAAGATCTAATTTTGTGAAATAAATAGCACCATGTAATTCATCAAGTAAATCATCAATTACTGGAATAGGAAACTTATCTTTGATGGTGTACTTGTTGAGTTCTCGGTAATCTGGAAACTTCCTCCATGTTTCATCCTTCATACGTACTATGACCACTGGCGAAGAATATGCACTCTGGCTATGCCTGATGATACTTGCCTTCAACATTTTCTACACCATTTTCTCGATCTCACTTTTATGGGAATATCAGTATCTATATGGTTTGATGTTAGGTGGTTGGCTCCATAGAATCAACTGAATGACATGATCATGATCCCTAACTAGTGGTAGTCCCATTGGAATTGCATAAAAAATAGACGAGTGAGCATCAACAATCTTTTGAATATCATGTGACATTGAAGACTCTATATTTTGTAACTTTATGGAAAATAACTTTGCTATAAATCCATCTACTCATTTTCTGAGAACCTTCTGCATCTAATAAGAGCTAATAATCTGTGGAGACTAAGCTACCATCCCTTTCAATTGTATTTTCCTTCCTTCTAAATGAAATCACATGAACAATTCTTGGAAATTCATCTCTATAGTACCCAAGGTTGTGAGCCATTGGACACCCAAAACAATATTTTCCCCTCCCGTAGAAATAACAAACATTGGCGAGTCTAACAAGTAGTCTCTCATGAAAAGCTTGATATTATGGAACTTTTCTGTGCATTTGATTGTCCCACCATCCGCAATCATAACTTGCATTTTTGGAGTTAGGTAAATAAAATAATTGAGGCGAGTAGCTAACTTACTATTTATGAAGTTATGAGTACTCCCCGAGTCAATCAACATTGTCACATTCTATTTTTTGAGTTACCCAATAACCTTGAGTGTTTACGAGTACTAATACCTGACAACACATGACAAGAAATTGTAGGTTGGTGATCCTCTACTTCATCTTCTATTGGTTCCTCTTCATCCTCATTTACTCCTTCAATATAGAACAACTTCTTCTCAACACATTTGTGTCCCGATCTATATTTGGTGTCACAGTTAAAACATAATCCTTTTGCTTTCTTTTCTTCCATTTAATGAGGAGTTAGTCTAATTGGCCAAGCAAATGATGGGGAAGAGGTACTACGGTCTCTTGTGTTAATGAAAGGTTGCCTCCTACTGCAAATAAATTTTTCCTCTGCTCTACGTGCCATACTAATAGAATCAGAAAGATTGAGTGGATTAAACATACGTACCTCATGCTCGATGTGGTCCTTAAGACCCCTAAGAAATAGGTCATTCAGATTCCCTTCTGTAATATTCTCCACCCTTAATGATAGGTTTTGGAATTGATGCACATAATCTTTGACTGATCTTGTTTGTCGTAAATTTTCCAATTGACTAAAGTAGTTATCTGAAACACTGGAACTATAGTGTAATTGTAACTCCTCGGTAAAAATTATCCAAGTGACACTGAGACCATTCTTTTGCCTTTGAGCACATAACCATTGATACCAAACAAATTGGTCTAGTTTAAGATACAGGGATGCCAAGGTCACATTTTGTCCCAATGGGGTTTGATGTAACTCAAAGAAGTTCTCCATTTGATTTATCCAATTCAGTGGATCCTTCCCATCAAATTTGTGCATCTCCACTTTTGGCATCATGGTCCATGGTTGTGATTAAGCTAGATTCTGATTAGGCTGGAAAAGTGATCCAACATTGTTATTTTTCCATTATTCTGAACTGAAGATCCTCCTTGGTTGATTTGGAGCTGATTTGGGACATATTGTTTACCCTTTATATGTTGCATGATATCATCCAACAGTTGATTGATTTGGTTTATGTCTCCTTTATAGGCCATTTCAGATTGTACATTTCACAAATCATACTCGAGTTAGCTCACCTTATGATCAACTAAGGTAAACCCTAGTGTTGAGGAATCTTTATTTAGCCCTTCTAACTCCAACTGTTCAATCACTACCCCATATTTATCTGGGGTTTTTCCCGGAGTGACCAGATTCTTTTTGGCTCTTATGGAAGGCCCTGTCATGATGTCAACCCCTAGGGTTTAGGGTTTCGATACAAATTCAGCCGAATAGGAATAAACACAAAGAAGATAGTATCAATATTTTTTTGAGGGATTTCCGAAAATGTAAAGAGCTTGGAAAATTTCCACAAATTATAGCATAGGGAGCGATTTTATGAAAAACCCTAAATTTGCAATAACTTTTGCAAAATAAATCAAAAAAGTCTAAAATTTTTAGGGAATCTTACTTGGAATTATTCGCAACTTTGGTAAAACAATATCCAACATATTATCTTAGGCTCGTAAGATATATCGGAAACAAAAAAAATAGGGTTTTTGCCCTAATTTTGGCTAGGATCGAAACTCTGATACCACTTGTAATGAAATTACTTGTAATATTTAGATTATGAGCAACAATAGAACACCAAATAACACAATATTATAGATAAATGATCTCAATGTGCAATTAAAATAGCTTCGCCACTTCGAGGGGGCAACCTCCAAACCATACAATGAGACTCAAATGCTCCAATGATGATGAACTACTACCTACACTCCTCTATATATAATATTCATATGTTATGGCCATCACTAAGGCCGACTTACTAAGCATGAGAAAGTATAAATGATATAATAAAATGATATGATAATCCACAAGTCGGCTACTCATATCCTAATACAAGCAATAGGTTAAGGGAGTAGCAAAAACAAAGCAAGGAGATAGTTAAGTAAACAAACCAATTAGGAAACCTTAAGAAACTAAAAGTGGAATGATAGAAGGTTGGTGAGATAAGGGGATGAAATCTTAGTAAGATGCTTGGGTATGTTGTAAATAATGATTTGAAAGTGTGTGAAGAGGTTAAAAGCAGTGGGAAGGTGCAAAATCCCGATTTAGTCCTTAAAACCCTATCTAAGCCTAAATAAGACCTAGTAACAAGGTGAAAGTTGAGTTAGAGGTTATAGAAAGAGACTTAGGTCATGAATATTTGTACAAAGCACAAATGAGGAAATGGGCATCCAAATCTTATCTCACTTTTTCCTGAAAGTTAGTAGATTGTTCTATACATGGAGATTTGTATAAAATCAAGGCTAATTGGGAGAAATTGGCAAAAACGTATAAAGGGAGTATAAAATGAAAAGGGTAAAGAGTTAGGATATGAAACTTCGTAGGAATTGATAATTTGGATTAATGGGTACCTGAAAAGTCTAACCAGTGAACCTTGAGTTCTCAGATGAATTTGAATTTTATGCTTAAAAATGCAGTTTAAGCAAGGGCTAGTAGTAAGAATGGTGGTATATAGTGAGATTGAGTAAAGATGAAGACTTAGAATATTTGTTCAAGCATTTAAAAATTGATTTATTAGAGTGAAATATAGAGTAGGTGTAAAGTTTTTTCAAGATTTGAAGCAACTGCTTTATAGAAAATTATGGGTGAAACAACAAAATTTTGGCTTTAGAGAAAAGGTGAAAAAATTGGATGGATTTTGAATGTATCGTTTGCAAGATGATTATTCGAAAATGTGAGTGTTGTTGTTTGAATCTTGAGCCTTTACATTATTTGGTATCAGAGTGGAGGAACAAAATGGAATAAATAGAGAAATTTATGAAGAAGATGAGATAGGATAAAAGAGAGGAAGAGAAAAGAAGAAGATAGAGTTAACCAAAAAACAAGAGTTGTGGGTTGAAACAAGAGATCACGGATCTCAGAAAAGATATGGACAAGATAGGATAAATGATAGAAAATAAAATAAATATTAGAGAGAGAAATGTAGTTGGTTTTGAGATGAAGAGAGCTATTAAGTGGCCATATAAAGCTGCTTATAGGGAAGATACAAAAGGAGCAGCTAAAAAATTTGATAAGAAGGGAAGAGAGAGAGAGCTGAAAAAAATAGAGAATAGAGGATGAGGAAAAAAGAGAAAGAAGTAGTCAAGAAGAAGTGTTTGTACATGAAGAAACTTAGAGATTTGAATGAAGAAGAGGTGATTGCAATCTTTTTATCTTTCCTTGAATGAAGAGCAAGAAATTGAAGAAGAGGAACAACAAAGTGAAGAAGGAAAAGAGCTCGTCAATGGAGGTTGTCCAAGGGCTAAAAGGTCTCCAAGTTTTAAAATCTAATATTTTCTATGGATTTTTGAATGCAAGTATACAAAATGAAGAAGAAAAGACAAGAAATCATGACTTGAATGAAGAGATAGAGAAAAATAATGAAGGAAAGAAAATAGAATAAGTTTGTGAGCAATTTGAATCTAATTATGGATCATTTAATAGGTAAAAGTGCATCATTTGGTGTGATGGGAGGATCATGGAGAACTCTCACAAACATATAGTGATGGATGAGTGGAGAAGATAAGTTAAAAAATAAGGAAAATGCTAGAGAAACCTAATGGTAAATGAAGAAGACAATGAATATGAAAGCATGAGATGAATATTCAAAGATAAACAAAACAAGCCAAGAACATAATGAGTTTGTAATAAAATACAAAGATTTTAGTAAGGAGGATTATCAGCAAAAGGATGATGAAGAATTCAAGTATAGTGAAGAGATAAGACAAGAAAAGGTTTATTTGTCCTCTATTTTTACAAACTAAGGTGAATTGTTTTCTTTGTATTTGTAGGCATAGACCAAGAAATGAATGAGTCAAAGATGAAGAGAAAGCATGACATGGATGAAGAAAAGACAATTGAACCATGAAGAAGAATAAGAATATATAGATGAAGAAAGATAAATAATGATGAAATAAGCTGATAAAGAAAACGAGCAAAGGAACCAAGAAAGAAAGGAGAAGACAAAAGATAGAGCTAATAAGACAGGAAGATAAGCTCAAGTGTCAACATAAGAAGAAGAAATTCAGAGACACAAGAATAATTAGAACTAGAGAGAAGAGAAAGACAAATGCAAAAATTTGAGCTCAAATCTCTTCACTTGGGGAGTATGATGTAGGAGCATCGTCTTTATACATAGCTAATTTTGGGTTGTATTTTCAGTTTCCAAGGTGTGTGAGGAGTTCTATTTGGATGTTTTGTAGATTTATCTTTAGTCCATTTTGGGCTTCCATGAGTGATGAATGTAATCCTAAGAGGTTTTCTCTCTAAAACCTCAAGCTTTTAATATTTTATTTTTCTTGTTAATAGATCTTCAAGTCTAAAAGGTCCCCTTCTAGGGTTAGAAGTTAGTACATAAGTTTTGAGGGGTTGTAATACGAGTTTTAAGATACCTCTATTTACCATTGGTTTGTGTCAAGTTTACTCACCTAGCCCTTAACTCATCATGAGTTAGCCTTAAACCATGAAATAGGGTTGAGTTGTGCATTAAACCATAACTAACCTCATTCTTAGTTCCTTTGTAAAGAAACTGCATGGAATGTGAATAGGAAATAGTTAAGGAAGAGTTTGGGAAGGTGATTAAAGAAGTGAGATGGATGAGCTGAAGACACTTTGTATTAGATGGCAAGAGGGAACCATAAAGAACTGATTAGAACAGTCATATGTATTACTCAATATAAAGCTTGTAAGGTGATAATATAATGTGTATGATTGTTTGCTAATCCAAACATGCAGTTATTAGGAATTTTTTCTTGAAGTTCATAGTGTGAAGGATGCATGAATGTATGATAGTTTTATGAAGTTATGTAAGACTAATGTAAGGTTATGAGAATATAATCATGAAGAAGAGACCTTACAATGAAGAGGACACTTTTCTGCATAGAGTACTTGGACTATAGTACTGGTAAGACTCCTTGATTGTGTGAATATGAAAACCTTTAGATATGATGATAAAATGCTTTAAAATGAACTCCAATAAGAATCTTCTGTAGCTAGAAGGTTGCATCTTAAGATAGTTTGTAAAGCCATTTGAAATTCCCTAACCCGAGGAAGAGAAAAATACTTTAGAAGTCCTAAGTTAACTAATTCTCTAATATTGTGACTGTACAATCTTTGATGACATGATTCGTAGGAAGAAATATGAGTAACATTTTGACCCTGAGTATGAAGTATAAAGGATGGTAAAGAATGATAACAGGTCTATAGGAGATCTTAAAGAGTGGAATAGTGGCTTGATAACAAGATTTGACTTAAGAGAAAAGGTGAATGATAGCTTGAGAGTTCCTATTGTGTCTAGGTGCAATTTGAGGTACTCATATCTTCTAGCATGTTGAGACAAAATTGGTATTGTATAGCCATAGAATGTAAAACTCTTCACAACTTCGTAGGTCAAAGAGAAAGGTAAATATGCACATGTTATATGCCATTAGAAGGCATTGGAAATTAATTTAAGGATTTTATCAAGGATTCTAACAGGGTAAATAAATTAGAGAATCACTTATCTCAATCTGGTATATTTTGTCTCTACCGTGTTTTGAGGGTTTATATTCAATGCTTAGAGAAATTACATTAATAGTTAGTGTACTTCAAGTTGAATCATAATGGTTTGTGAAATAGGTTAGGTATTACAAGGAGATGGAAATAGGGTAGGAATAAGTCTTGGATATTAATTTCTTAGGAGAAAGTCTTGGCACAAATCATTCTTAATGTGATCTGTGGTTACAAGGTTTTTGAACGTGAAAGAAAGTTTGAGTGCATAACTTGTTAAATGTCCAATATGAAACCTTGATAGTTTTTGATGTGATCTAGTAGAAAGGAAAAGACTTGTGATAGTCATCTTAGATTCAATAAGCTATACAGACCTTGGAAAGGAGTTATGACTAGAATGCTAAAAGTGTATAACCTAACTCGTGCCTTTAGTATCCTTGATCTAAGAATGTTTAGGCTAGCAACAATCTGATTCTATAGAAGTCAAGGTGAACAATAAATAAGTACGAAGTTGTGCCTCATAAGGTGACAGTAAGTGAGTGAGGAGGTAATGGAAGTGACTCCTTAAGAGTAAGTGACAGAGATGGCTTCAAGTGATCTAAGTGGAATGAAACTCAATCACTGTACAAACTATAGCAGTTATGAAAGAACTAGCGAAAGAGCAAAAGCTTCAAGATAAGACTTGACAAGGAAGTCTAATCTAGGGATGGAATACTAATGAAATGGTGACTAGTGAGTAGAGTGATAGGTAATATACTTAGCTGACCCTAAGAAGGTAAGATGATCTCAAGAAATCAGAAGTGAATTGCTAAGTTTTTGAACCATGTACATGACAGTGAAGGATTCTGGTAAGAATCATGAACAAATGAAAAATAATTTGAGTTAAGGAATACAAGTGTTAAGTTAGCATGTGAAGGAATTGTAAAAGAAAAAGGGAGGGATTCATGAGTAAAAGATTGGGGTGAAGGTAAGGAGATTTTGAAGATGACTAGTCAAAGTGATGGCAAAATAAGAGTAAGGTTAGATAATTTCAGTAAAGCATACCTAAGTAGGAAACCCATAAGAAGTTAAAAGAGGGACTAAAAGTTGGAGAGATAAGAAGGGAGGTAAGCTTAGTAAATGAGTGCATTGCTAATGGTATGTTGAAAAAGTTGTAATAAGGATTTTAAACAAGTTGTTGAAAGGTTAAAAGCTGATGGAAAGTTTGCAAAATCCTAGATTTTAGTCCTGTAAACCCTAGGTAAGTGACCTAAATTAGAAGACCTAAGGCGTACAAGGATGAAAGTTGAGTTGGGAGAGTTTTGGTGAGAGAGATATCTCATAAAACTAATTGAAAGAAAGAATGAGCCCAAATGGTATCCAAATATTTTCACTTTTGCTATAAAGTTTGATAGATTGGTTCTATGTACATGGAGATTTGCTCAAAACTAAGGCTAATTGTGGAAAAATTGGTAAAAAAATGGTAAAAATGGTATAAAAGGAAAAAGGGAAAGGAGTTACTAGATGAAACTTTGTAGGATTGATATTGGTCTAAATGGGTCCTCAAAAATTTTACTAGTGAGGCTTGAAGTTCAGAGAAATGTGGATTTTATGCTCAAAAATGCATTTTTGCAGGGCCAGTAGGAAAAATGAAGGTCTAGAAAGAGTTTGAGTGAATAGGAAGCGTTGAAGCCTTTCCAAGCATATGAACATTGTTGTTAGGTGAAATATAACATGTGTAAAGTGTTTTCAAGCTTTGAATCATTGTATATATCAAATTTGGGTAAAAGAGCAAGTTTTAGCAATAGAGAAAAAGTGAAAAATTGCATGGATTTTGAATGTTGTTTTCAAATGAATGTTCTAACTTGTGATTGTTATTGTTTTTCGTGAGCCTCTGCAACACAACTTGGGTGGCCATGTAAAATTACATTGTTTGGGTTGAGCTAACTCCCACAGTAGAAATATTTTATGGGATCCCTTAATTTTCATTTAAAATCTCCCATATCGACCCATATAAAAAGAAAATTGGGTGATTGAACTAGAAGCCAAAGATGCTCTCAATGGAGTCTCCAACTCCCCTTTTCTTTCCAACCGCCCCCTTTTGTCATCCATTTATTCAGCCATCAAAATGATGAAGGAAATCATTTACAAAGAAAGGTGAGCCTAAACCTAAAATCAGATATAAAAGTACTTTAAAAATTTTCTTTAAAATGACTTTAGGTCCTATTGCCATTGAAATTTGTACCCTGTTGAAACTGGGTTTAGAAATTCCAGTGAAACATTGGTTGATATTTCAATATTGGAGAATACCAACTTCCTTGGATGAAAGGTCTAGTTCCTCTCACCGCAATTTGCTATATCTACTTCAACCAACTTCTCTTCTAACACTATTTATTCCTAAACTAAGAAATCTCAAGCAGACAAGGTGAGAGAAAGAAAGAACTAAAATAAAAGGAGGTAATGCACCAAACTTGAAAATGGACTTATTTGAACCCACACATGAAGCTTACGAGAATGCACACAATTTTTGAAGGAAATAAAATGGAAAAAATGAAGGCGTGCAAGAGGACAAAGATGTTCACATTAAACGTGGAACATTCAAAGAAACAAAGTCACACTTACATTAATATAAAAACTTAACCATTCACAGACACATAATTGAGGCAAGAAAACCAAATATGCAAGTTATAGAGGTTGCGAGCAAGATTTTTGCAGGCTCACGAGGAGGAGTTACAAATTTAACAGAAAAGAACTTGTATAATGTGCCAAAGCACCTATATTTATAGAATTTGAGAGAGGGAGGAGAAAGGGCCAATCACATCTAGTGTAATGAACTCAACCACCCACCACCACCAAGGACCACTTACAGGCCATGTATGGGCACCTGACATTGCCCCAAACACACATCATCAAATCATGAATGCAGGAGAGCAGCACCGCTAAAATTAAATTCAGGTTATTAGAGTAGTTGAGCATCTAGTTCAAAACAGACACAAATTTTTCATATCCTACGACTTTAGATAATTTAGTTTGATCCACGTCTGCCTCTTTCATTTGGAAACTGCTCAAGATCCACGACTTTTTAATTTAAAAATCTTTCGCACCTAGCTGTTTAATGCTCCTGCCATGCCGTGGATGTCACCTTCTATGTTGCGTGCTCTTTTTACGTATAACCATGTTCCTTTGTTTCACTGGTTTTGAAATCCACAGAACACTATATTTGGAAAAACATGCAAAACACTAAATCCTTTGTTTTGCAGCTTTTTCGGGGTGAACTACATGCCTTGATGTATGGAATTAACCAACTCCACAAAATATGATATTTACCATGCTCGTGTAACACTTATCTCCTAAGCCGCGTAACATGAGTTTTTCTTACATGCCACGAGAGACTAAGTTTTCAACTTCTTCATTCTGTGGGTCTTCAATCTAGAGCTATTTAAGTCTGAAACCTGGATGAGTTGTTCAAAATATCATGAGGTGCTTTTCTGGACAACAATTTAGTGATTTTCAGGGAACATCTACCTCCTAGATGGAAGGACCAGTAGCCTTGAAGCATCCATTCGACATGGAGTTAGAATTTTTCTTCTTTTTTATCCTGAAACCAAGTTACCTTATCATTCTCCCATAGAGTCAGCTTGTGAAATGCAAATGGGACCACACTTTTGTAAAAGTACTTATTCAAATGGTCACCACAAGGATTTAGGAAAAGGGCACTCAATCGATGATCATCACACGACGAAAGGAGGGAACCTCTGACAACAATAATGAAAGAAATAAAACAAACTCAACTATTTACAAGATGCAAGAAACCAAACCTAATGAGAAGGTTTGAGGTAGATCCCATTAACTGGGATCTGAAGTGCCTCACCATCAAGCTTGGATAACTTGAAAGAGTTGGTCTACTTACAGGCAATGATGATGTATGGCCCACTCCAAAGTGTGTCAAACTTAGAATGTCACATGGTTTAGCTTTGTCTAGGTCCCATTTCAGGACTAGATCTCATATTTTAAAAGCTTGTTCTTTAGCTTTCTTTTCAAACCACTCCTTGGTCGATCTTTAGTGCTCTTCTAATCTAGGGAAGCACAAAATTTTTCACAACGTGTTCAAGAAAATCAAGGACAACTAATTTAGTAGCTTTCTTAAGTGCCACAACTTCCGTCCATCTGGTAAAGTAATCAGTTGTTGTTAAGACCAATTTATGACCTGCACTTGACACAAGGTTAATCATTCCAATAAAATCAAGCCCCCATTGAGAAAAGGGTTCATTTTCCTTGATGTTTTGAAGTGAGAGGGTCGTCATCTTCTTTTTATCAGTGAAAAAAGCACATTCTTTACATCTTTTGACCTATTGATGAGCATCCATGAATAATGCAAGCCAGAAGTATCCCGCCTTTGTAATTTTCATCGTTGTGACCTTGACCGAGAAATGTCCATTAGAGAATCAATTGTGGAACTCTTCTAAGACTTTTTTCACTTTCTCACCTTTAATTCACCTTAGCAATACTTCATCGAGGTTCTTCTTAAAGAGGACCCCACTAATTAATGTGTAAGGAACATATTGTAACCTTAAGTGCCACCTCTTAGATTTGGTCCATTCAAGAAGATATATGTTAGTGGATAGTAATAGCTATATTATCAATCCATCTATGAATGCTATGTTTATTTCCTCTACTTCTTATATTTTCTTCATTTCTCGGACTTATTGTGTCCCATGAGTCTTTTGTGTTCTATCCTTTCCCTTCTTCCATGAAGAAGGTAGTTTCTTGGTTATCATGAGCATCAAAAGCCAATTACTCACATAATGATCTACATTTTACTAGCTTTGTGGCCTTGATTGTCGCATCATACTCCATAATATTGGTCACCCACTTAGCTCTCCTCTCACTGATTTCCAGTCCCATAATGAAGTCTCTCACACTGAGGTGTGAGACTAAAACTTTGATGTGGCTAGCATTAAACATGCTCTTGGATTTCTTGAGAGATCTCGATATGGCGAAGACTTATTTTTCTACATGATTGTATTTCAACTCATAATCCTTTAGTGTTTGACTAAAGAAGGCCACTAGTTGCTATGAATCTTTATCATTTTTTTACGTCAAAACCATGACAATGCTAGATTCAACCCCATAAACATATATGATGAAATCCTTTGAATAGTCAGGGTTAATAGTGTGGGCGCTTGAGCAATTACTTGTTCGATCTTGGTGAAGTTTTCCTTTCTTTCTGTGGTCCATTTGAAATCCGCATCCTTTTTGAGCATCGAGTTAATGGGCTTAACAAGTCCAAAAAAGTTAGGAATGAATTTCCTAACTAAGTTAATCTTACCAAGGAAATATTGTAGAGTCTTCTTGTGAGGTGGAAATAAGAGAAAGGATTATTTCGGGATTAGTGGTAATATCATCCTTTGAAACAATATGACCCAAAAGTTTTCCCTGTAGAACTATGAAAATGTACATCTTGGGATTGAGGGACACCCCAAGTTCCCTACATCTATCAAATAATTTCTCAAAATGACTGATATGGTCTTTACTCTCTTTTGAGAAAATAGTGATATCATCCAAGTAGATGAGGATGACGTCATTTATATAGCCCTTGAATGTAATATCCATAGTTCTTTGAAATGCAGTACCCACATTTGACAAACTGAAGGGCATCTTCTCATATGCATATGTTCCTCACTTGCTTGTTAATACAATCTTATATCGATCCTCCTTTCTAACCCTAATCTGATTAAAACCTGAGTAGCCATAAAGCATAAAAAGTCTTTCAACCCTCGCCACTATCTGTAAAATTTGTTCCATAGAGGGTAGGGGATAATGATCCTTTAAGGAGGCCCTGTTCAAGTCACTAAAATCCACACATAGCTCAATTTCTCCTTTTTTCTTCCTAACAGGGACCAAGTTAGCCACTCAAGAGGAGTATTTGATGGGGAATATGATTTTTTCCTCAATGATCTTTGATAGTTATTTTCTCATGAGGGGATTTGTTTTAGGATTGAGAGACCTTTATTTTTGTCTGGTTTGTTTGGCACTAGGATCAAGATCTATGGTGTGTTGAGAAATGTTATAGTCAAAACCCTTAAGTTCTTCACAGGTTTATGAAAAGACATCATTAAATTTGTGACATGAGGGGATAAAATCTTATTTTTCTGTTTGATCACATACCTTCCTAAGAAATAACTCCTTGCCTTACACAACAATGATTTATTGATAGTCTTCTTGTCTCGATGTTATATTCCCTCTTTCCACTTTGAATTCATCGTTAGGACTGAAGATGTCTTCAAGAGTGACCAATCCTTCAGAAAATTTGTTTGTTCTTAGTTGAATAATCTGATCATCATAGTCCTCTTACAATCCAAAATATAATTTTGAGGAGAATTCAACTTCATTTTGGATGAACAAAACAATTTTTTCATCACATTGTAAAAGATTTTCCAACTGAACTTATTGTCCAAGATTGATGGCCTCCCTACCATATGGTGACTTCTAAGTGTAGATCTATGGTGTAAGCAATCTAGTGTCCACTTTCATGAGATGAATACAAACAAGGCACAATGTATCAAAATGTGAACCTCTTGATTACTTACAAATCTCTCCTATGATAAGAAGAGAAATACCATTGCAAATATCTCCATTACCTTCAACCAAAAGTATTCCCACTCTCCCTCTTGGTAGACCCTCCACTTTCCCCACCATAAATTTAAGGCATGTTCCCTTCATGGCACATCAAAGAAATCTACCCTTTGTTAGTTTTAATGGTGGTAGTTCAATCCGGAGCCGCCTAAGTCTGAAACTTGAATGAGTTGTTTAAAATAACATGGGGTGATATTTTGGAAAACAGGTCCAAAACCCACCACTTTCCAAGGTAGTCACCATTTTTATGTAGTATATTTGTATTCCAAAAGCTAAAAATTATTCCTTCCTCGGTTTTTGGTTTTCTGCCATGCCTTAGTAGTTAGGTACAACTAATAAGTTATATGCCTTTAATTTAATCGGCCCCCTTATAATTTTTCATTTATTTTTAATATTATCATCAAAACTTTTCCCATGGTTAGGGGCAAGTAAAATGCCCTGGGTTTTATTATATTAAAAATATCTAGACAAAAATACAACTCAAAAATACCATCAGAGATTTGTAGTTTGTATATTACCCAATTGGGTCCTTCACAATATCATGTATGTGGGACCCGTGACAAAAAAAATCAAAATCCCATACAAGTATCATCCATTGCAGTGATTACAATATCACAAAATCCACTAAAGACTAGGGTATATAATATTACCTCACTAATTAACAATTTTTGAAGTGTTTAACTTTCTTGAAGTCCAAAGATCATAACAATTCAAATATATATAATACCTTACCACTGCATATTGTTCTTTATAAGGAAAATCCTTGTAAGGATTAGTAATAATCAAGTATAAAATGTCATATAGACATAAAATCTCTTAACTTGGTGTCATAATGAAATTACCTCCCTTCATTTAATCACCACACAAGATGATAAAAAAATCAATCTTCTATTCATTGTAACACAATTAACTTGAAAGTATAGGACATTAAATTTATAAGCTAAACAAAGTTTCCAACAATCATTCTATAATCTCGTGTCTAACACTATTTGCTGAAGGTCAAACCCACATCTTGACAGTTACCTAACCATCAAGCTTAGGGAGTTAATGTGGGATGTGACACCTAGTTATAGGAGTCGCCTCTCAAGGGAAAGTAATTGTTTTTGCAAGAAGTGTTTTGCATGGGAATGAAACATTATTTTTGAAGTTGTTTGTAATCAAATGTTTCTGAATCCTTTCTATTTATCTCCATTTTTGATTTGTAGTGCCATGAGCCCATAATTCACACCTATGTAACACCACTAGGGTTACAAGTAATCAAAACGAGACCTTGGTGGTCTTCCAATCCCATAATTCTCCATTCCCACATCTATTTTGTAATGCATAAAGGCCTCCACAACGACCTTGTATTATTTTCATTTTACATGCATCTTGTTGTCGCTAAAATGTGCACCTATGAAAATTCACCAAGTTTGGAAAACTTGTTTATCTCAGCACAAACCTCTAAAGAAGCTTGACTCCTCACATATCTATTTTAATGTTAACCACTACTCTAACAACTAATCTACTTAATTTATATGGAAAAGGGGAAAGAGGAAGCATAAAACAAAACAAAAGTGGTGATGTGCCAAATAAAAAGGGATATCTCTCCCTAAGATGAAGAATAAGAGGACAAACACAATGCAAATTGGGCAAATACAAGCCATAATCGACCTTGCATTAAATCAAACTCTAATTTTTTCATAATTGACACGATGAGATAGAAAACCATGCAAGTATAACACTCACACAATATGGAATGACATAATAGAGAGGTAAAATGAAAAAATAGAAGCTTAAGGGTGGCAAAAAATAGCCACAATGAACATAATGTAATGCCTAGAAGTATAAATAATCTATTATAGCTATTGAAAAGGCACTGAGTGCATTGCATAGGCTCAAATAAAATGTAGGAAACTTAGAATGTTTAGCCACCCAATTGGACAAAGTAACTTTGCATTTAGAAGAGAACTTGTTATAATAGTTTGTAAGTTACATTTATAGAAAAAGAGGGAGGAGATGGGGAATTCTATAAAAACATGCAATGTAATATCTCTCTTTTTCCTTATCTTCTTTGGATAAATCAATGAATCTCTAAAGATGCTTAAAAAGATGTTAAGTTGAGAAATATACCCAAAACTACCCCTGAAGCATATTCCAAGTCTCACGATGATCCATAACAAAAAGATATCTTAATTTGCAAGCAAACATGCATATATTTGTTGTAAGATGATCCATCAACCAAACATCCAAAAATACCTACGAGATCAGGAGGAAGAATGAAAATTGAGCTGCCATTTATTTGAAATGATCATGATTACAATTTGGAACACTTTAACAACTCATTACCCTGATAAACAACATGTTGATCTCCTTATTTTTATTTTTGTGGGCCATGAAGGGAACACATCGTCTCAGAATCATCTCAAAACATACAACATCAACCAAAAACACCTATAACTGATTTGGGCATCCTAAGTTACAGGAAAAAAGTTGAAACTTCTCAAAACTATGTCATTAAAATCTCTTAGATCTCTCAACCTCTTCCTCTAAAATTAATCTCAATTTGAAGCCCTCTAAATTATGCTTCTAATGGAACTAGTTGCAGTTCAGAAGGAGCCTTTAGTCAAAAGATACAAGTCAAAAATAAAACTTGCATTGCGTTGTAATGATGTTCCCAAGCTCAAACTTTCACTAGGACAAACCCTCAAATTTAACCTCACGAGTAGTGCACTATAGCGAATCTAGGGTTGCATGGATTTATACCATGTGTCTTTTTTCGATATGTCCTAAATTAGTGGCTCGGAGGGGCATGAAATGCAATTGTAAGGAAGGAATCTTTTAGAGAGTCTTGATGCACCAATTAGTATCACTTGTCATTCATCAATGACTTGAAGGGGCAAAGCTCCTTAAGGTGTGAAGACACACCGATGAGTGCCACTTGTCCGGATAACCGTGTGTCAATCATCGATATCCTATGAAGTTCAGAAGGCAATGTTTAACCTTTAGGTAAAATAGAGATAACCCCCAAAGACTAATCAATGTCACATGTACACACTGCCAAATGTATCTCATCGGTGCTTTGCAAAGTGTAGCTATTTAACCAAGGTTGAGGACAATTATGTGAACATTGATCACGACCACTTGTACTAAAGGACACTTGTTTTCAATCGGAGCTTCGGGGGACCTCGGGGTTGAGAGGAGACTTTGAAGTCCCTGATGTGTGGGAACATTGGTAGGAAACACTTGTCACTTATCGGTATAAAACAAATAAATGACCAAGTCAAAGCTTAAAAGGCGTTATTCGGTGAAAATGTCCCTGACTTGATCGATTAAGTTTGAAGCTCTAGTTCCTTAAGTAAACAAGTGACTTAAATGCCTTTTGCTTATTTATAAGGAAAATGACCATGAAATTGACTAAGTGCTGTTTGGTTTCACCTGTATAGACTCGTAGCTAATTTATAGAAGCAATTTTGACAAGTTTTAAGACATTAGGGTGCCTAAAATGCACAAATAATCACAATCAAAGCCTTTAAGTTTAGAACTTGTAACCAGTTGCCCACAAATGAAGTGTGAGGTCCATTTTGGTAACACACCCCAACTAAGTTTAGTTTAAAGTCTATACTAATATTGTATTATGATGCTACTTCAAGTAGCTCACCTTTAAATTGGAACTTAAAATGTTCATTTTTTAATTTACAGGGAGAAAATCATTATCTTGGTTTTGCCAATGGTAACATGCATCCCCACTTTTTTACAAAACAATTATAGGTCTTATAAGTGTTTTCTAAAGTCTCATATTGTTTTTGTCATTAAAATCAGATCATCAATGTATAATAGGAGTTTTGTCACATATTTGGTCAAGCGAACCCCTCCATTTCCATATTTATTAATCCATTTTTCTAGCTTGTTGACATATAACCTAAATAAAGTAAGGGATATAGGGCGATATTGTTTGATGCCTATGTCACTCTCAAAGAACTTCGACAACCCTGCCTATGTTTTGATATTGGCCTTGAATTGCCTATATAATCTATGAACCGCCACCATGCAGTGAGTCGGGACTTATAGTTCCTCCATTGTGCTCCTTATAATGCCAAAAGCCTTCTTGAAATTTATGAAAGAACAATAAACTTCGTATTTCTTATCTAAAACATTTTCGACTAAGTGTATAAGTGTGAGACAATGATCAATTGTTGAGTGTCTTGGTTAAAAACATGCTTCTCCCTTTGTCCTCTTTCTCTTTTTCTTATCTCAACTGCGAGTTGTGTGTTCTATCATGCTTCAAAAAAGTTTTGAAAAGAGGGATTCAATCATTAAAAAAGGATGTTTACTCTTTCTTTTCCTTTGCTATTTTTATAATGAAGGCACAATGGAGACATAATGACACTATATCATGGAGTGTGAAACCTATAATGACATTTATACTAAGTAGAAAGATAATTTGAAAGTAAAAAAACTAATCGACTTGTTTTAATAGGTGAGACTAGATAAAACAACAAACTTCTTAATCATAATCCACACTAAAAAAATTCAACATCCATAATTACGCCAAAAGGCATTTTCACTACGGGGAAATGCCTCCTCCTATCTGACATAGACAAAGACATCGATGGTTTAAATCATTAAGTTGACAACATACAGTCATGTGCGAGCCTTACACTTGGTGGTGAAATGGAAGGCATGTCAGGAGGTTTTTTTTGTGACGGCTCCCTTTAACGTAGTTTCCCTCATGTAAATTTAACCTCTATTTCACATTAGTTAACGCGGATTTTAGTGTGCTCAACGCCTATGTTTATATGTATGGCGGTTAACACCTTTGGGTTTGAAATAAAGTGCTTGTATTATTATGAAAGGAAAATGATAGGTCTGAAAGGCCGTTTAGGATGCCTCACTATCCATGTTCTGCGTTGGATTTTCAAGAGCACCTAACTGAGGTGGTGGGTTTGTTTGACATGGGTTTATTTTTCCCATTCAATTTTTATTTTGTTGTTAAATACACGGAGAAACAAACAACTGATACGATACGTTTGAAGCCATACAATTCATATCATATCTTTTCAACCGCAATGTTATCAATCTAAGGAATATCTATATCGAATGCCCTAAAAAACAACTCTAAGTTGTTAAACTTGTCTTATTAAGAAAATATCAATAATGGCGTACAATATATGGATAAATCTAAAATATCTATATAACTTGGAAATCGTAAAATCTCATTATGTTGCCAGGCATTTGCACATGCGGAATGCTCCACCCCTTCTGACAACTGTTGGGACATCATTTGAACAGGTCCTAGCAAATGCACTTTTGCAAACCCGTAATTTTCTTACATTAAACTTATCTTATTAAGAAAATATTGATACTGGTGTAGAACATGAGGATAAATCTAAAATATTTATATAACTTGGAAATTGTAAAATTTAATTATGCTGAAAGGCATTTGCACATGTAGAATGCTCCACCCATTCAGATAACTCACGGGACATGGATACGAGAGATGAATCGGTTGACTAAGCACAGACTCACATATGCCCTTCATGTGGTGGCCAATGGTTCAATAGTTAAATCTTTTCCGTAATAAGAAACAAATTATTTTTTTCACATGTACCTGCTAGAGAATATTTTTCCTAAATTCATTGGTTAACAGTTTTGGAGCGGACCAATGGTTCAATAGTTAAATCTTTTCCGAAATAAGAAATAAATCATTTTTTCGCATGTACCTGCTAGAGAATATTTTCCCTGATTTCATCAGTTAGGGGTTTTGGAGCAGACTAATGGTTCGACAATTAAATCTTTTCTGAAATAAGAAATAAATCATTTTTTTCGCATGTACTTGCTAGAGAATATTTTTCGTAACTTTATCGGTTAAGGGTTTTGGAGCATAAGTGGAGGCAACCATGGGCTCTACGTCTTGTTGTTACTCAACTAACTATGGTGACGTTGTTACTCAACTAACTGTGGTGACGACGACATTAACTGTTGTGGTGTGAAGTCCACAAACACAATCCTTTGAGCGAGCTTATTCATTTGAATAGGTCCAGGCGATTGCACTTTGTGGGTGAAAATCAACGAAGGTGTGAAGTCCACAAACACAATCCTTTGAGCGGGCTTATTCATTTGAACAAGTCCTGGCAATTGCACTTGATGGGTGAAATTAGGAGCTTGCACATAAAGCTGGCTAACCAAAAGTTAGGGGTTTTGGAGCAGGCTAATGGTTTGATAATCAAATCTTTTCCGAAATAAGAAATAAATCATTTTTTTTTTCGCATGTACTTGCTAGAGAATATTTTTCCCAAATTCATCAGTTAAGGGTTTTGGAGCAGAAGTGGAGGTAACCATGGGCTCTGCGTCTTGATGTTGCTCAACTAACTGTGGTGATGATGACATTAACTATTGCAGAGGCGTGAAGTCCACAAATACAGTCCTCTAAGCGGGCTTATTTATTTGAACAGGTCCCGACGATTGCACTTTGTGGGCGAAATCAAGAGCTTGCACATAGAACTAGCTAACTAACACGTTCTTTTCAAGAGCAATTACGACTTGGACCCCCTTTGGCCCGTCTATGCTTAGGATGCTGTCACCCTAAAGAAAGTCGAAGATGGATTTATAACAGAATTCTTTTAGGTAGTTGTTGGACATGGTTTTCAAAATGTACTCATATTTTTTAGATCCGTGGTAACCACAAAAAAAGTTTCCCATCCATGGAGGCCTTAACTTTAGTGTGCGATGTAGAAAAGAGGGTGAGCAAAAGGAGGAGTAGAAGTGTCGGAGTGATGTAAAGAAGAAAAACAAACCCAAAAATAAAGAAATCGTGTATTTTCCTAGCAGCTACGAGTGATGATAACAATTGATGACAAGTTGGACAACCACAAGCTTCAATTGTTGAAACTCCTTCTCCTATTACCAGATCATTTGCTCAAAACACCGGGCAGACTGATTCATAATAGGTTGATTATGGATCTTTTCCAACACAAACTTTTTCTCTAGGTCAACCAAAAAATCATGCTTTGCGCAAATTTGTGGGTTGAAACATGTCTTGTAAATGGTGCTGCTAGCTCTATCGTCGACATTGTTTACGACAATTCGTTTTGTTTCCCTTGTTTGTATTTACTTATTGTCAACAATTTTTATCGATGCACTATGCTTTATTGCTTGTTTCAATTTCCTTTTCCGCTCACCAATATTTCACTTTCGACGTTAACATTACACACCCCTCGTACGATATGTGCGATTGTTAATGAAACCACCACACTTATTATGTCCACATGACCTTTGTTTGAGCCTATAGTCTTGTGGATAATATTCCATTCATTCATTTGTCAACATCTACTTTAAGTGGAGAATCGCGAAGCACCCAAACCCTTTCTCTTTCTAAATGGGTTGAGTTAATCGTTTTCCCCCAACTAAGATTACCTGCTTACGTGGCAGATTTCGTGGAATAAATTGATTCCAGACCTTTACTCTTACCAGAAACACACAAATGTGTCTGTAAAAGAATTAAAGCGTAGGTATATAACCCCCGAAACTCAGATACCATTTTATGATCGAATTAAAGCATATGGATCCTCATCAATACTCGGACACAAATTTTTAAATTATTGAGTACAACGGGAAAATTTTACTAAAAAGTATTTATGGGCCTCTTTGAAAGTCTGGCTGCCTTGATTTCTTCATGGTATAACGAAGACCGAAGTGATCAAAGCCCTGCAACTTCATCTGCAGCCTCCTCCTCTTCTTCTTCTTCTTCTTCGTCTTCAGTAAATTCAATGGAAACGCCTGCGTCTAGGGTTTCTTCTAACAGCAATAAAATGTCAGGAAAAAAGTTGGCCCAAAAATTGAAGGGTTATTTCGATTTGGGAAAGGAGGAGATAAATAAGGCAATCTCTTATGAAGAATGGGGTCTGCCAGATGATGCCGTCGCTCATTATTCGAATGCGCAGAGAATTTTTGCCGAGGCGATGTCACATCAGGTTACATTGGATTCGTCCAGGTTTTTCCTTTGTATACCCTAAGTTTACTGTTCATATTTTATTGTGATAGAGAATGTGAGAGATATTTATGTGGCAGCTAAAGGAAATAAACAAATAAAATTGAAGGTCAATTTGATGAGCTCAATTTCGAAATCAATTGAATGATGTGAAGTTGGTTAGTTTGATTACCTCGACCGAGCCACCGGGTTATTGTTTTGAACAATGGAATTGAGATCGATTATTTTGTGTTTTCATAATCCGTAATTGAATCTTTTTTTTCCGGTAAGCGAGATACCAATTTGATGGATGAGATTCCTGTTTCCATCATAAGTTTTTTTTTTAATATTTTGGTTACATATTTTGCACTCCAGTAGTTTTGTCCTCATGACCGCTCAGTACCAAACTTAAACTTGCCAATCCACCTACACCTGGATATGGTATTCAAGTTTAGAAAATGGTTTGGTGAATACTCGCTGACCAGGTATCTATTTGAACAAATCTTACCTTGGACGTGCATCCAGCCTTATCTGTGTTCTTTATTCACAAAGATACCTGGAGAGTACCAAGCTCCAGCTTTGTTTTGGGGATTAATGGTACTTATTCTATTTTTTTGACAAATGATATCTGAAATATTCAAGACCTTCCATGGAGATGTGTCTGGAAAAGGGACTTGAAACGTTGACTAAAATTAACTTAAACTTCCACAGGGTAATCTGAGAAACTGCAACATGAAATCAAGCATTATGAAAGCTTGAAATGCTTAAAAATTTGAAGATGGCTGAGCCAAATTGAAATACTAAGCTCTTTTTTGTTCAACTGAATTGAGATTGGATTTGCAGTTTTCATAGTTAGTAATTGTTTTATTTATACAGCGGCACCAGGGAGTGCACTACAGGTGCAGTATATCCCTTTTTTTTCCCACTAAGATACCTGTATTTTAATGGGCTTCAGTTTGGTTCCGAGACCAATGGTTCCAGTTCTGTTTTTCTGATATGCCTGCCTTATGCCAACTGGAAATGCAAGGGTGGTGCGCTTTAGCACAGGGAGCTTATCCAGTGAGTTTTGAACACCTATCCAGTGAATTTTGAACACCAGCCTTCTTTTTGGTAACTGCTGTCGTACTTCTCAACCAAGCCTAGTGGACCTCTTGTCTGTATTTTTTAAACCTGTATTATTTATGACTTTTTAAACATGTGAAGTGTGCCTAGCAGGATTCAAACTCAGGTCATGACCATGGCATTGCTCTATCTTATTGGTAAAGCAAAGCCTTATAATTAGCAGGTGATTGTTTATATTTTTATATCATCTTTCACAAGTGTTAAATCCTAGATAATCACACAAGTGATCAAGACAGCAGATTTGGTGCACAAAGGATTACGAATGATTGTGATTTTGCACAACGGAAGTCCTTGCCTACTTATTTGCAGTTAATTTATCTCAATAAGTTAGGTTCTTAGATGGGGCACCTTAACCTGTGGAAAAATTAATCACAATTAGATTTATGACCATGTAGGGAAGTTGCCATTAATATTTCTAACAATCGGCTGAATATTAGGTCTGTAGCTCAAGAAAAATATTGTTTATATTTTTATTAATTGATAAATTGGTAGCCCTAGCACTGATAACTTTTGATATATGGGGGATGCACCATCAAGCTCAGGTTACCATTTGGCTTAGAAATAACTCCCAAGGGCTTCCGTTCCATAAGAATTTCCCTGGAGATTGCACCAACCCTTGTTTGGGTGTGGGCTATCATGGTGGATATGAGCACGGAGCATGCTTAGCAGTGCTTGAACCTGACCTGCCACACATATTCAAGAAAAATGTTATCTAACATGAAACTTGATGTTTTATTGTTAAAAAATGTGATCATAGACATGTTATTAAATGTAGAAATGAAATTAAGTTTCCATGAATGGCCAAAAGTACGTCAATGGAGTTTAAGATTATAGCCAATTACACTAGAAAGTGCTAGCTAGGGTGAAAGGACCCTAAGATCAAAGAACAAAGGTGCTGAAATAAATGAGGGCTAAACTCAAAGGAGTAAAGCGCCAACCCATCTCGTTAAGGCAACAATACAAATAGCCATGTTGTAGATAACAGGAATGGCTCTTGGGAGTGGCTTATAGACAATATTAGTATTCAGGAAGTTGCATGTGTTGCTTGGCACTGAAATCTGATATTGTTTTACATTAGTTAACGAATTTAGATTTTTTGAAGTTACGGAAGCAAGATGTGGACGTAAAATAGAACCTCAAACAGAGCCCCACTGCCACCTGGCAGTCAGATGCCTCAAGCCGGCCCCATGTTCCTATAAAATCCAAAGGCAAGTGATTGCTTGCTTTTACCAGGTGCTGGATTGCAGTAATGTACGCATCCTTCGTTATCCCGGTGAGCTACATCAGTCCCTTTTGTATATCTGTAATTGCATGGCTAACCCAGACATCCATGAATCAATAATTCTTCTCATGAATCTTATGTGTCATTTGATAAGGGTCCAACGGAGGGTGGAGGCACACGTCTTCATCTTAATGTAAAGATACCCGTGACTTTAATGGCTCAAGAAAATAAAAAACGTTTTGTAAGACAATAGGTAACACTAACATTTGGTCGCCGATGAGACACCCCAAGCAATTTGATAATTGAATATAACAGTTGTTAGATCCGTACTTTCTTTACTGTCAATATGAGAAAGTTACAGATGCTTATTTGGTGGTGAAATCTGATAGTATATTTTAGATCTTCTGAAGTTAATAATCAATCTGTTGACAGAAAATATGTTGCTGGCATACGTTAAACCCCTTTAAATTACATGCATATAACTTTATAAGCGTAGTTACTAAATATGGCCACATATGCACGAAATCTGGTTGGATTCAGTTGTTTCAGCCAGCCCAGAGAAGTTCCGTCCAGGTCGGCCTTTTTTTCCCCAAAAAAACACACGCTTATATATAACATATATTTTAGTTTTGTTGCCAAAAAAAGACATCAAGCAACCTTATATATTATTTACTTACAATTAAATATATTAAGTTTTTACATTTATGTTATTTCTTTAAGATTAAATATATTAACATTTTGAATTTCTGAGATTTTCACAGTTTAACATTGAGAGATTTATTTGGAAGACTGTGTGATAATTTTTAGCAAAGTCCAACGTTTTGGGTGAATAAACTAGACCCATCATCAGGGGGAAAAATATGAATAATGGTAAGATTGCTGATCTAATGTTTATATAAATATGAAAATACAATTAAATATTACCTAGGTCGGCATTGATTTATATCTTTGAAATGAAAGGACAAGAGAAAAATTATTATATTTTATTTAGGAAGAACTTACTAAGCTAGAAGAAATAAAAGAAACAGCAAATTTAAAAATATTGAAAAAGAAATCAAACGGGAAAGGGGAATAGAAGTAAGTTTTATCATTTGGGTTTTAATGAATATTACACTAAGAGTATAAAAAGACTATAATTTAATTATAATATTAACATTAATTTTTAATTAGATAAAATATAAAATGAAGATGAAAAAGTCAATGAATACACTAGCAACGCGAAGAGAAGAGACAATAAAAAAATCATTTAGGGAGGTTACGAATAACGTGTTTCCATTTGTTGTTGATGAACCAACCCTTATCTCTATTTATATTATTATCATAGTGCATGATCTCAATGGCTTCACTCAGGTGTCGTTTTACATAATTGTCTTCGGAAGCAATGACCCTGGAAGAATTGAAACAAATGAAATGTTTAGTATTTAGGGAATGCTCAGCCAACGCTGATCATTCTATACGATCATGTTTGATGTCTTTATCATGCTCGCTAATCCTAGTTTTGATAGATTTACTAGTTTCTCCAATATATGGCTTACCACATGAGCAATTTAGCATATGGACACCACCGTTGAGATTAGGATCAATTTTATCGTTAAGGGAATAGAGATTATTTCTTAAGGTGTTAATAGGTTTGAAAGAAGTAACAATACCTTTTTTGCTTTAAATTTTCGCTTTTACATTGTTATTAATAAAATTATGCTTACATAATATGTATATATTTTGGACCAGTTTTTTACAAACATTTTTAAGAATTCCATATTTTCGGATTTTTTTTGCACTCTCAAATGGATCCGGATTTCTGGACTTAGTAACTATGCATATAAGCTGGGATTATTTTCTATTCAAGAATGTGGAGGTTTTCCCGATAGCTTTTATGGTTTGCAAAATTCTATAGATGTGCATCCACCAAACATCAGAGCTTTTGAAAGCAATTTGGTGAATCTTTTAGCTCATTGGGATTGGCACATCAGGCAATGCTAGAACTTAGGTAACTAAAAGAGGCTTTTGAGATGTTTATGTTTTTATGTATTGTGTCTTGGAGGATAACCAATCTCACACACTAGCTCGTTTTTGGTTTGCATGTGGGATAATTAGTTTTCTTACAAATAAAGTAGATCTAATGTCACTGTCACCATATTTTCCACGCAAAGGATTGGCTATTTTTGGAAGATTGGCTATTTTTAGTTTGGCTAAAAATAGTGTGGCTAAAATAGCACTTGGCTACTTTTATATAGAGGTGCTAAAAATAAGAAGAGCTAAAAATAGAAGTTTAGTTCTATTTTTAGGAGTGCATGAGTGGATGGATAAAGATAGCTTGCTTTTGTTAAATTGAGCAAGTGCTGCTCCAACTAGAAATTGGCTAAAAGGAGAAGACTTTTGTTAATTTTAGCAACTACTGTTCCTAAAATAGTGTTGGTGCCAAGCATGAAGGAATAGAAAGAATAAAATAAAACATGCAACAGTCTACAAAGTGTTGGTGCCAAGGGATAAAAGGAGAAGGATAAAGTAAAATAATCAGTCTATGCAACAATGGACAGGTCTGTGACGCCAAAGGTGAAGGGTTAAAAATGGAAAATAAACATTTAATAAGGCAAACTGTTGTTTCCTTTTGGTGGCGCCAAGAATAGAAGAGAAAGAAATAAATTAAATTGCAGCAGACAGTCAGTTCCTAGACATGGCACCAAGGATGGGAGAGAATAAATAAATAGAAAAGCATGCAGCAGTATAGACAGGATTGACGCCAAAAGGGAGAGAGATATGAGGAAACTTAATGAATTAAATCATGCATGCTGCTGTGGCGCCAAAAGGAGTTGAGAAAAATAAATAAAACAAAATAAAAATAGCTTAGACAAGCTATTTTTAAAAGGCAGCAGTCTAATAAGACTGATTTTTTTTAAGAATGATATCATACACACTGTGGGCTGTTTTGCTTTGACAATTCTAGCCTTGTACTTGCACTTCTGAATAAAAAGCTCCATTTTGCCCTCTCATACTGTTGTTTTTCTGAAATTTCATTGTGTTTGACAGGAATATTGTGTTGCTGTAGTGTGGAATTTACTCCCTCTATCGCCATCCTTTCTCCTAAACCCTTGAATTAATTTTGCAAAATAGCTTAGAGTTGTGCAGGTGTGTGGATCTTTGATTTCTCTGTGTGTAGAGTTACATGCATGTATTAATTTATTGGTGTATCACTTCTATTTCCCATCTTGCGCATTTTTTCTTCCTTTTCCTTGTTAAAGTTTTCGTTTTTTTAGGTGATTCACAAGGGAACTAGCCCTTGCTGGAGGTTCACCTCAGACATAGGTTACCCACAACTTTGAGGTGTTCCAATTTTGTCAACAGGAGAGAGAGTACACACACCATTCTCTATCAGGGTGTAACTTTTGGGTGAGAACAATTCCAAAATGGAAATGGACCCATGAGATTGGGCCTTTGGGGCAAACATAAAGTGAAATTTGAAAACATAGAGCCTAGTGGATCCATACAACTGGTCTCATTGGACTCACTAGGTGCTGAAGCTTGTCATCATTGAACATTGGAACATAAGTTGTTTATTTTTCATAGTAACAAAAGCATACTTTCCAAAGTGGTGGGTGCACGGTCTCAAGGGATGCTACCCATACTTGAAGGGGTGAAGTATAATTATATTTTCTTATGCATTGGGTACATGTAGGCAAATGTAGATGATTAATAACATTGGTTACCGATATGCATGCCTCTTGGAACACACTTGATTGGGGGTATCGCCCCACGTCCTATGTTAAAGAAACGAAATATTTTGGGACTTGATTTTTCAGACATCTATTGCACCAATGCATTCACAATCATGGACTTGCAATCCCATGCTTTGTAATCTCTCCTTTGTGTCAACAATTCTGTAATAATGATCATGATAAAAATAATAATAAGATTTGCAGTGATTCGAAGAGACTTTGTTTTCTTTAAAACACAAGTCATCTCATTTTTGATTTTAAGCTTATCAACTTGTGTTAATTTCTAGGGCATTATAATTAAAATCATTAATTCTTTCTGATTGATTTGTAGGGTTCCCTTTTTCACTTTCAATTTTGTTCTATTTGGGCTTAGTATGCAACTTCTTATTTCTCCTATATTTTGTTATAGCTGAACATCATTGTTACAGTTATTGAACTACTATTGTCTAGGGTGGATGTCTTGAAACTTTAATTTGTTATATATGTGTTTCTGTATGAATAAATTTCAATAATTGGTTGCTTGCACAATGCACAACCGTTTGTGTTCACAAACCTTAACAACCTTATAATTCCCAAATGCATGTATAGCTATGAGCTTTTGTCTAGGTTTCAAGAATTGTGTCCAAAAGATGTATTTGACTACATTGAAGAAAACACTTGCAATCAAATGGAGAATTCTCTAAATCCTAAATACATGTAGGTAAGATTAAGTTATCAGGATACATGTATGGGTTTGGTACGCGGATACATTGATTTTCAAAAACCCTTGGGTATATATATATATATATATATATATATATATATATATAAAACTCATTTGACTCATTTTTTAGTCCATAAGAAATACAAAACTTGAAGAATATAGTATGATCAATGTTCAAAACACTCAATATGCTTAAAATTTAACATTTTCATTAATCATGTGGCAATATGAATACAAATAATCGAGAATATATCCTTAAAATCAAATTCGTGCATATCACTCCAGCTAGCTCCACTTTCAGTAACTCTGCTCTCCGCTCATTGTGAACTCCCTTGAACATTTTCGCCATTAAATTCTGAAAATGGGGCAATAGTGGCTGTGGAGGCATCCTAGTTTGTAATTTCTTGAAGAATATATCCTTCTAATATCATCCTCAAACTTGTGTGACAAGAGGCGCAAATTGGAATGCATATAAACCAAATCCTCAACCTTTTTCCAACTTGTTTTGATTAGCTAGTGCATATTTACTCTGCTCTCCGCTCATTGTGAACTCCCTTGAATGTCATCTTTACCAATCTTGAAACTTTAATTTGTTATATATGTGTTTTTGTATAAATAAATTTCAATAATTGGTTGCTTGTACAATGTACAGCTGATTGTGTCCACAAACCTTAGCAACCTTAGAATTCCCAAATGCATGTCAAGCTATGAGCTTTTATTTAGGTTTCAAGAATTGTGTTCAAAAGATGTATTTAACTACATTGAAGAAAACACTTGCAATCAAATGGAGAATGTAGGTAATATTAAGTTGTCAGGATACATGTATGGGTTTGGTACGTGGATACGTTGATTTTCAAAAACCCTTGGGTATGTTTGTACATATATATATATAACTCATTTGACTCATTTTTTAGTCCATAAGAAATACAAAACTTGAATAATATAGTAGGAACAATGTTCAAAACATTCAATATACTTAAAATTTAACATTTTCATTAATCATGTGGCAATATGAATACAAATAATCTAGAATATATCCTCAAAATCAAATTCATGCATACCACTCCCGCTAGCTCCACTTTCAGTAGCTTCGCTCTCCGTTCATTGTGAACTCCCTTGAATGTCATCTTTACCATCAAATATTGGAAGCTGGGCAAGAGTGGTTACGGAGGCATCCAAGTCTGTAGTCTTTGGAAGAATATCTCAAAGTTTGTGAGGACCTCTAATATAGTCCTTAGATTTGTGTGATAAGAGATGCAAATTGGAGTGCACATATGCCAAATCCTCAATTTTTTGGATGCCAACTTGTTTTGTTTGGCTAAGTGAATAAAGGCATATGTACTTTGATTCTCCTTTGCAAAAAAATTACTAGCTACTTGCTATAAAAAAGTATATTGGAAATTTTAAATTAGTAACATACTAACAATGTATAAAAAATATGTTAGTAACTTAATAAATTTTTCAATAAACGTTATACCTGTGAGATAATTTTGATGGTGATAGGTTGTAGGAAATTGGCATTATGGCCATGTACATACCACCATTTGATTGGGCTTATAGTTTACTTGTTGAACAGAGCTTCAATCTCTCCCATGTTGCCTTCTCATGTTACAAACATGCCCATTTTGTTGCGGAACACTTGTACTATAGATGGGTAAGGAAAACCACACTCTTGACTTCATTGTAAAAGGTTTCTTTTGTATCTTGCTCTTTTGTTTGTATGACCTCTATCATACATTCGAGCATAGAGTCTATTCCATCATAAATCTCTCCCACACACGCTTCATTAGTATATGTTTTTTTGATCATGGATGAAATGGACTTTGTAAAGCCAAGCAAGTGCATAACCTTGACCCACCATTCATCATCAAGGACCAATGATTTTACATAATTTGCAGCTTTCTATGCGTTTGCCTACCTCAACACAGACCAAACATTGTTGATCACCATACTGCTTAAGGCCTCTTTTACTTTCACAAGTCTCAAAATGAGCATGTGAAAGACGAATCTTGTCTTTGCAACCTTCAACAACTCCAACCTCGAAAATCTTCTGAATATGGCCCAAGACATGATAGTTTATGATAAACATCTTAATGCCATTTGCCTCTGTGTAAATTTGCTTGATCCATGAGATTTACCTAATCTTTTGCAGAATCAAAGTGGAGTGGATGGCACAAGAGGTTCAAAATATGTTCTCGTATATGCCCTTTTATAATTAATTCTGCTGCTTTGCAGTTTTTAGCGTTGTCCATGTGACTTAAAACAACATTTTGGAGGCCCATCAACTTAGTAGCCTCTATCCAAATGTCGGCAATAAATTGTGCATCTTTGACTTCCCCTTCAATCAATGGTTTTTAGGAACATTGCCCCTTTAGGGCATATTTCAACAACATTTATTAAGGGTCGATTTCAAACATCTTTCAATCCATCTGAAATGATTGAAACCCTTGAATCCTTCCATGAATTTGTAATTGGGAGCAAAGAAGTTTGAATGTGCTCCACTTCCTTTGCCAAGAGTGTGGTTTGAACCTTTTCTTAATGTGTACATTTGTACCCTTGTGGAGTTTTATTGACAGTTTTCAATATCTAGTGGCAATATGGAGACCTCAATACATTAAAGGGAAGCTCACATGCATAAATGCATCGAACAACCAACTCATCAACAATGTCCCTCTTCTCATTATTGAATGCATTCTCCAATGCTCCTTTTGACTTTTTTCATGAGGTCTCTTCATCTAAATGGGTATCAAGTGGGTGAGTATGAGTATGACTTTGTGTTTGTATAAAAGGATGGGTAGAAGATGTAGGTGTGGGTGGTCTTGTTGAAGGCTTTCTTTGCAATGAAATTGTAATTTACCTTATTTCTTCCAGTTTGTTTATTAGCCTCCTCTTGCTCTCTCAAATATTCCACCATTTACTTTTTTGATAGTTTGGAGCACTTTTTTATCCCCACTCCTCCAAGCCCGTTAAATGGATTTTCAATCGACTATATGAGAATTTGTATTGAGCATGACAACCATGGCATACCACCACTAGGTTTATACCGCTGTAACGTCTTTAAAGAGGAGAAGCACTATCATATTTCACTAGAACATGTGTGTTTTCAAAAGCTTGTGGGCCTTCTTGCACTTCACTTGAAGCAGAATTTGATGCCATCCTAATTTGTTTTTGATCACCAAGATCACTATAAAGACGTGAGGTGAGAGCATACACAAAGATAAGATGTTAAAAAAATATTTTGCCTTTACATAAATGATAAAATGACAATATTTACCAATTATTAAATTTACCAACTCTGTTTTTGATTCTCCAAATTATGTTAGTGAAAAGAGAAGAGCATACCTAGAAGCTAGAATTTAGAATAAGGTTACGAAAAGAGTCTAGGAATTTTGAAATTATACATCATTCATCATTTTTAAATTTTAAAAAATATACATCGGAAAATGATTTTTAATTTTTTTTGAACATAATGATAAATATTTAAAATTCAAAATCTAAGATTCTAAAATAAAGATCATGATCATCTTCACACATCATTCATGATGATGATTATATGTAATAATGTAATATAAATAATAATAGTGATATATGAAACATAATAAATCAAAAACGTTAAAAATAAAAAATAAAATGCTGAATTAAATAATAATACCCGTAAACAACAAGAGCAACAAGTAACAAACAATGACTGCCTCCAAATGTAGATCCTCCTTGCAATGAAACTCAAACGGCGGCTGCCTCTAAATGTTATGTCTCCTCCTTTGAATGATCAATGAAACAATGGCTGCCTCTAAACAAACTTCACCTCCTTGCAAGCAATGGCAACCTCCAGTTTCATCATCCTTGGAAGCAATGGCAGCCTTCAATCTTGTCCTCCTTTCGATGGCTGCCTGCAAACAAATCCTCCTTGTAGTGGCTGTCTCCTCAATTTGTCTTTGACTCTTTGCTCTTACACTTGCAAAAACCAACAATGAATTGTTTGTGATTTGGTAATGTTTGAGTGCCTTTTCCTAGCTTTTAGAGGAGTTTAGGGTTCAATTTTTAATTCATTTACGAGTTTAGGATTTATTTTTTATGCATCGATCGAGTCAACATAAAAAACATATGTTTTTACAACACCAAAAATGACGGGTATGACTTGGGTATGTTTGTGTCATTGCCAAGACATACCTGTATCGTACCCGGGATAGATCTGTCTCTGGTACGTACTAGGGGGGTTGCAGGGGTAGGGGACATACCCATGATTTCTAGAGGTAAGACAGTTATTCAAAACAACATGATTGTACAGGTCTTGGGAAATGCGGTCAAGCTTTATGGATGTCCTAAATACATTTACAAAATATAGTGTCATAGTGAAGGTATCCTTGATTAGAACTCCATGTTTGTATACAGCTGCGAGAATGGATGCAACGAATGATAAGGACTCAAAAGCAATGGCATGTTGGATGAAATGACAATTGTCATAATTTAATAGCTAACATCCAATCTAATCCGAGAAGTAATGAGAAAAAAAGATTGTTGCTTTCTTTTGAAAACATTACCAGAGTCTATACTGGACACCATATGGTGGTTGATGATTCTTCATGTCCTCTTTCACATTTTGATGAAGATTGGGGTTTACTTTCTATATGTTGTGAGGGTTGTATTCTTCTTTCTGTTGCTATGTTTTTCATTATATCTTAGGGTAATTGGGTTTACAATGTCTTTGCTAATCTGCTATATTTTCTCTCTCTCTCTTTTTTGTTGTAGGCAGTGCTTTTGAAACCACCAGATATTGCTAGTTTTTACTGGCCGAACTTCCTAGGCATACTGAACTGTCTATTTTAGATACACTTGTTGAAATCATTATAGTTTCATTTCATTTTCTAATATTACAACCTTCATTACTATATTATTCAATTTTTAATAGACTTTATAAATTATGTACCGAACGATCTTTCATTTTTTTGACGACAGGATTTTACTCAAGACTATATGTCATTGATACTCTCGCCTCACCTCAATTCAAAGCCTTTGACATAGTGTTGATTAGCAATGAATTTGTTTTGGTGATGATTTGCTTGCGCTTTTCAAGTGGTCAATAGTTATTGATACCTTTGAAGTTTGAACTATAAGTTTGTTAAGGCCAAAATCTTAAGTAACAAGATCTGTTGTCTTGGTTATGTTTCTAGTGGTTCTGAGGAGATCAAGAATTATCAAGGAAAAATATTAAAATGGCAAGGCAAAGTATCTGAGAGGTTGCAAATCTTGAGCCATCGATCAGGTATATTATTTCAAGTAAGCCTCACATCTCCAACCTTAATTCATATCTTGCGAC
The DNA here is from genome assembly GCA_019776745.2 of Taxus chinensis. NCBI lineage: Eukaryota > Viridiplantae > Streptophyta > Pinopsida > Cupressales > Taxaceae > Taxus > Taxus chinensis. The sequence goes on along the minus strand of CM034146.1, from coordinate 152,442,805 downwards.
AAAAATAGTTGTCTTCGAAGTTTCAGAGCAAGTCCTAATGATTCTTTTGGCATAAGTGGCCCTTTATCATAATCTTAGCTGAAAGTTGCAAATCTTGTAACCACAAATTTTAGAGATCAGCTCTTACTTGGACAAAGTTGAAGGATTCAGTGAGCTATCTATAAGCATTTATGACACTCCACTCAGTATAAATGTTGAGCAGGATATTCTGATGTTGAACCTTTATTAGTTTTTATTGTTTTCCGGCCACGAATCTTTATTTAATTAGGGTAGTTGCAGCAAACTCTTATCATCCTAAACAAAACTATCAAAATTTGTCCCTGTTAAATTGTAACTTAAATTGAGATGTCTAGAAGTCTATCACTTCAAGGTTTATGCTTTGGCTCTTGTTGAAGGAATTATAAAATTTATGGGTCGCAAAAACTTGTACAAAAAATGATTATGTAAATCATGAGCAGTGATGGTTATAAAATATATACCCAGGTGAGACAATCCCACTGAGGGCCATGGACTGTTATATTTATCGCACATTTGTATAGCACATATAACTTGTATGGGGTTTTGGTAAATTGCCACTATACTTCCTGTAGTCTTGAGTTTACACATGAACATTGCTAAAAGCAACATTACACACAATACGCGGTTTAAACCTTTGATTCATACTATGTACCAATTTTATATTTTTGGGCTTTGCTGGGAGAAAATTGTGTTATATGCTGGTAAGGGAGGTTGGTGGTGTCACATTTTACAGGTGCATGCTATCTGGGATTATGGAGGGTAGGGTAGGCTGTATGGAGGTATGGGTCAGCATCTGTCAAAATCCAGCTGATAGGGCAGGGTGGGTGCTTCCTTGATATATGATGTATAGCCATTAACTTGGGTGAGCAAAGATGTTTTTGATAAGCAAATTGCCTATATATCAGACACATAATTACATAATAACTTGACATAATTTATTATTATTTTTAGATGTATTAATTGACATATGATATATAGCTGTCTGTATGTGTGTGCACGTCTCTCTCTATCTAAATTGTTAATGCATACACAAATATCAATGTAGGCTCACAATGCAAATGTATATATTGACACAAATGTCCCCACGCATGCACATGCACATTCACATACACATGTAGCAGTATCTCCAAATCCTAATTTTTGGGAAGCTGGATGCTTGGGCGAATTTATGGCTTTCCCGTTACTTGATTGATAGTGAGACAACGATAACTTTAGTAATTATAATGATACCTGTATCATTATTTGTGAGAATGCAGGAGAGGTGCCCTTTCAAGAAAGGGAACCATTGTAATGTAAATACATCTCTCATGAGGTGTATGGTAAATAATCCATCTTTTCTGCGAAACAAATTTACTCTTCAAGGTTCTAACTGGAGATTTGCCTTAGACTATTTTCCGCAATTGATTCATTTAAGTTGAGGCTTATATTCTAATATTATGCTTTTGCATGTAGTAATTGTTCTGCAGGTTTTAAATTTGGTCTTTTTCGGTTTATGTTAATTGTAGCCATGGAATATTTTGCTTAAATTTGACATACCTTATGTTTTCTTGTGCTATATTCCTGACTGCTATTTCAGAAGAGGCGTCATCAAAACAGGTGCTGATATTAATTCATACTTTGATTGGAGGGTAATATCTATTACTTTGGTTCAAAATGATTTTATGAATTTGAACTAGAATTCCATTGTCTTTTGCAGAATGTTTCAAGGCCTCGGCAATCTCAAATACCGGCTAGAAGGGTAGCACATTCACTTTTGATATAATTGTACTGCTTGAATCTGCCAATTTACTTGGAATACTTTTATGATTTTGAACTATGATTAATTTTATTTGGCAGAATGTTTCAAGGTCTCAGCAATCTCAAATACCATCTAGAATGGTAGCCCATTCACCTCTGTTCTAGTTGTATTGCTTAGATCTGTTAATTTACTTCAAATCATTTAATGAATTTCAACCAGGCTTTATTTCACTGTGCAGAATGTTTCAAATCCCGTTAAAACTCAAATTCCAGCTAGATCACAGTCATTTTCTCAAATTCCAGCTAGATCACAATCATTTTCTCGGAAATTGTCTGGTCCCAAGCAAAATATTTCTCAAACAAGTACCCCAGCGAATCTTGTTAGCAGCTCTCGGTCCCATGGAACCAATGTTAAAGGGGTTGATCCAAAACTTTTGGAAATAATAGAAAACGTGATTGTTGATAGAAGTCCAACAGTTAAATGGGATGATGTTGGTAAGAGAGTAACAATATAAACATTCAGTTTTTATATTGTCAATACCTTTGTGCTATTTTTCTGAAGCCAGTTTTGACATTTTAGCCTTTTCCTTTTTCCAGCTGGACTTGCAAAAGCAAAACAAGCTTTGATGGAAATGGTTGTTTTACCTACCAAAAGAAGTGATCTTTTCACTGGTCTTAGAAAACCAGCTCGAGGTGCATTTCTGTCATGTCTTGTTTGGACGTTGTGGGCGGAAAATGATTTTGTGGTTAACACTCACTTTCGAAATCATTTGTTGCATTCTTTTCACTTTTCAGGGTTACTTCTTTTTGGACCGCCTGGAAATGGTAAAACATTACTTGCTAAAGCTGTTGCATCAGAAGCTGCAGCCACATTCTTCAGTGTAGCAGCCTCCTCTTTGACATCAAAATGGGTACATGACCTTACTTTTCTCTCTAGATACCATGCAGGTATGTAGTAACTGCATTTTGACCAAAGCACTAGTTATGTGATGCAGGTTGGAGAGGGCGAGAAACTCATGAGGGCTCTTTTTGCTGTTGCAGTTGCAAGGCAGCCATCAGTTATTTTCATGGATGAGGTAAGAAGTCAATACTCCTAAAAGTTTGATTTGGTTGTTATTGGCATGTAGTAATTTTACTTACAGAATTCCAATATTCAATTCTGTTAATTTAATCTATGCGGTGAACCAAGTTTGGCAGGTATTTGATGGTGCAATTTATCGTTACCAGGGACAATATACTGTTTGATTTGAGTCCTTTATAATGTTTGGCTTACTTATTGAAGATTCCACATATCATAAATTAAAGGAGATACTAATATATATTAGTACAGGTTTAGGTTTGGCTTCGGGCGTTTGCCATTAAATTTTGGAACCTGGGTACAGTACGGCCTGGGTATGTCTGTACATATAATATAAAACTTGTAGACAAAAGTAACCTTAATATCAAATGTTATATTTTTGAAATAAACAGGAAAAATAACTAAAGACTACTGATAATTGATAATGCAAAATATTAAACTGGTCATTACTTATGATATATCACACAGGTTTATATTATCCGTTCAAAATAGGAAAAGTCAAAATAGTCAATAGCTATAGTCAAATTCAAGAACTACATGAACAGATCATCATATTGCTCTTCATCAGGAGCATCCAAATCAGCAAGTGGTTCATTAGAACCAGATGCAATAGAACTAGAAACTGTTTGGTTAGTTGTGTGCTTTTTTAAAAGTCTTATTTCTGCTGTGTTTTGTTTTTTTTAATCTTTGTTTTCTCATTTTCATCATGTTTGTCGTACCCAAATGAGCACTGTTTTTTATTATGCTTTTATTACAACAATCTGGTACCCAAGATTAAAAGAACTCGGGAGGTATCCAAAAGTACCAGAACTGTACTGGTATCAGTACGGGGCCCTTCATGGCAGTAGCCTGTAACGTAGGTATCCACAATGGATGAAGGCATATGGATATGATTTATTAAGTCATAATTTTATTCTAGACTATATCAATCAAGATGGTGTCCATTAAATATACACATGTAAAAGTTGAAAACGATGAAGATGGGAAATGTACATTTATGTCTTAAAAGTTGGTGTAAAGGTCAACTAGAGGAGAGAGGACACGGTCTCTTAAAATACTGGACATATGCAAACCTGCAAATCTAGCCCATTTAAGTACCCTGGCAGAGTAGAAATTAAGATTATGATGTTTAAATACTTATTTTGGCAGCAGACAAGAAATGTCAGCATTTATACCCCAAGATGAAGGAAAGGAATCATTCAATTATGAGGTGCCCATAACTGCGATTTTAGTGATTCGTTGGAACTTATATAAAAAATGCGTTGAAACTGTTGGTGGTATTGATCATCAAAACTTAGTACATTTTCAAAATTTTATAATGAAGTCTTTTGCTTGTCTTAGTACATTTTCAAAAATTTATAATGGAGTCTTTTGTTTGTCTTGGGCTTTTAAGTGCTACATCTGATGGGGCGATATAAAATTGCATTTTTGTTTTTATGACATAGATTCTCCAAATATGATGTTAAAGGTTTCATGATCAGAAATCTAGGGAGCTCATCACATGCAGTTTGTCAGTGCAGATAGACAGTATAATGTCAGCGAGGTCATCTAATGAGCATGAAGCTAGCAGAAGGCTGAAGTCAGAGTTTCTTATTCAGTTTGATGGGGTGATGTCAAATTCAGATGATCGTGTTATAGTCATGGGTGAGCACGCTATTTTTTTACCCTTGCTTATATGAAATATCAGGACATTGTTTCAATTTTGAAAAAAATGGCTTCCAGTTGCCGATGCTATTTTTGTTCTAATTGGAAATATAAATGTAGGTGCTACGAATAGGCCACAGGAACTAGATGATGCTGTTCTTCGGAGATTGGTGAGTCTTACTGTCAAAATTGCCAGTTCTAGGCCAAAAAAATGAACAGTCTATAAAATACACTCTCTTGCTTTGATTTGATTGGATCAAAATATTTCACCACAATGCATAACATTCTCATATATCAAATACTATTGTGTCCTTTCTAAGGCATTTATAAGTGTCATGTTCGTTCAAAAACTAACATAGAGATTTGAAACCTCTTAGAGCATTTTCACCCTTTTTGGATTTTTATATCTTGGATGTACACTGTTTGAAAGATGTTCTCTCTTGGTCATTCAATACAGTAAAAAAATCAAGTCAGTTGCATATAGTGAGTTTAGAATAAGGCCTACAAACAAGGATTACTCTCATGCTATCTTGACCTCTCTCGTGATTTGATTTAACCTAGGAATTTATAGTCTCAACAGTCTATCAATGGTTTTGGTTCACCAGTGTGTAATTTAACAGTAAGAATTCCTGTAAAAATATTGGTCTTTTGTCTGCTTTTCGCTCAGACAACATATATGATAATGGAGTCTTTAAATATAATTTGTACTCATTAGATAAATTTCTTTGCTGTTCCTTATTATGTTTTTTAGATTCAGCTTTTCATTATTTTTCTGCTCATGTTTTGGGGAATTGCATTCAATATTGGCATATATAAATTTAAGCCCCACTATGTGTTTGCTTACGTATTTATATTCTTAGTATTCCATTTGATGATGCCTATGCTTAAGACATGTTAGTGAGACCGCAATGCTCTGCAATGTGATGAAGCTTGTGGCAGATTGTGTGATTCCTGATTGCACAAGCTCCTTTCCGTTGGTGTTCACTCTCATCAAACTTAATACCCAAGGTTATCGTAGATGTTTTTGTAATATTTTTGGATTCTTTAACCACACTTTTCATCTATGTAATTTTTTCGTATGTCCTCAAGTAGGAGATCAATGGAATGGACAATGCAAGGGCTCCAAAAAAGTGTAGGGTGCCTCTCCTCAAGAAGTTTCCCTACTACTACGTATGCTGCAACAACTTGGACAGCATTCTCCACACCCATTTTCATGTTGACCTTCTCCAACATATCATATAGTCTTTACTTTTTTCAGTTGTAGGGATGCGTCATTGAACTCGAAAAACATTCATTGCCCACTTGAAGCAACCAAAAACCTTATCAAAGTGTGGTTCCCTCCATCAGTCTGCCCATCAGAAAAATATTGCAGCCCTTGATGTACTATATTCTTTTTTGATCATTTACTATCACGTACATATTTTTTGCAGCTTCATCCAACAATGAGGCACTCAAATCATGAGGAGAAGGTGCATTGAACCCCTTCCTGACACCGGTCAGTGCAGTTACAAATATCTCTCAATATGGTCTTCTAGCCACATTGAATGTTATGTTGCTATAATACCAAAAAATTGCAGCATCCATCCTTGCTTCATTATGCTTTTCTTTTTCCAATTTGTACCTTTGAGCTGAGGTTGTGCACTAGTTGTATTGCAAGGAACAAAGAAGCCTTGTGAAGCTGAATGCATTTGGCTTGAACTTCTTCAGTGGATGACTCCCGTCTCTGAAACCCAAGAGCCTACACGAATTGACATGAGCCCTTGAAGTTAAAACCAAGGGGAGAATTCATCATGGGTGCAACTGCTGCAGCCGCCTTTTTTTTAAATTTTTTCTCCTCACAGGAAGCAAGGAGAGCAAGTATCTCTCTTTTAACTTCATACTTCATATTTTCGCAAAATCACACATCTTGGCTTGGAATTCATGGAAGGTGGTATTTGAGGCTATTGATGCCTCCTCTCACAAGAAAACCACAAAATTTGCATGTCATGTGATTGAAGCCTTTGCCCTTTGTGCCATGCTTCCAAGTAGGGCCATCGGACTTCTTAGTTCTAACATAGCTACCTGCAGCAGATGGCATTCTTGTCTATAACTGCAAATGCAAGTTGCAAAGTGCAAACCCTTGTAAACAAATTAAAAAGAATAAGATTAAATTTAAAATCCTAGCTGCTTGAAGAAAATGGGACAAAGTAACTTTTTTTCCTCAAACCATGCTTGTTACCACTAGAGCTAAGATAATTTTTTTTTCAAAATAAAAAAACTAAAATAAATTTAAAAAACCATGCTCTTATAGTCTTACCTCTCAATTCCCGGTCAAAATCCTTCAAAGTTGATCAAATCATGTCAGAACATAGGTAAATAAGCAAATGTGTTTTAGCAGAGCGAAAAATAGCAAAAACTTGAATTCAAAAGTAGAAAAGATGTTTTTTTGACTGGTGGCTGTTAATATTTAGCAGTAGGCAAGTCTTTAGCACAGAATTGCGAGTACGTACTACAAACTCACTTGGAAAATTTCTTGCAAGTTTAAAACTATGATTGGAGGACTTTATCTTCTGTAAGCTGTGTGAGAAGGAAAAATGCATGAGGACTGGAACAATTGACATGATGCTAATATTTTATTAATGATTGCAACTTTACCAGCAAGATAAAGATCATATTGTCCCAAAATTTTAATTTCTTCTCAAATTTTTACATTATCCACTGTCACCAATCAATAACGAAGAGCTGGATAATAAAGGGATTACCTAAACAGCATATGATATTTTCAAAGTATACGAGTTTCCATTTTTGTTTCAGCCAAACCAGAGGTTCCTCGTGTCCAACAAGTGGAGTTCATTTTTTTCTTCACTCAGTATGGGTGCTTACAGCTTTAGCAAAATCATCCAGACAAGACATTGTGCTTTCAACTAATTGCTGAGAGAGTTCAGGAGTTAAGGCCAAGTCTTTATCAAGATGCACGTTAAGGAGCTGGTTACAAATTTTGTTCCTGCATTCTAGCTGCCTTCAGGTTATACCCAAGGGCATCCATGCCAATCACGTACAAGGAAGGAGCAAGAAGGCAGCCCTGATGGTTAGATAGACCTTTGCAAATGGAATGGGATATGAAGGAATTCCACTCACACTTGACACCTTTGCTGAGGAGGTTTGAAAAAAGAGTGTCGTGGAAGAAAGACCCAAATCCCAGCCAACCCTAACATATTCAAAACGAAGTCCTATTCTATCTTGTCAAAGGCTTTATTAAAATCAATTTTTAAAATCAAGGCCTTTAGACCAGATTCTCGAGCTTATTCAATACTTTCCGAAGGTGTGATAAGATTATCAAGAATAAAGATGCCTTTGCCTTCTATAAAATTAGTTTCTTCTCTACAGATTACCCATGCCACATGAAACTTGATCCTCCTAGCAAGGATTTTATAAGAAGCATTCAAGAATGTAATAGGGTATTGTAGATTTTGGGAGTAAATTGAGTTCTGACATTTTAGGTCTGTCTTCTAGACCCATCCTCGGGGATATATAATGATGTTGGACTGCTGATTTGATGTAATATAAATATTAATGTTTCAACTTGTGTAATAATGTCTAAGGATGGTCGGCTATGTCAAGCCAACAAATATTAATTATCAAAGTAACTTCTTATTTTAGATTTTTACTTTATGAAAATATTAATATAATATATCTAACTTAATTAATACCTTTCATAACAAATTATAAAAAAATTGTTTTAGAAAAAATATTTCTTTATTAATTATCACATACTACAAAGAAGATAAATATTTTAATTAACTTAAATTTTATTTATTTTTCATGTGAAATTTGGTCAAGAGTTTTACAATCTAAACACACAATAATAATATTGCTTCATTGTTTTCTTCAAACAATTACAACATATATAAAGGAGAAGTAGCTCCTATAATTAAGGACTCTTTAATAACTTTCTAAAACCACTCACACTTGACATATACGAGTTGTTCTAACAACTCAGCCAAACTACCGCTTATTTATCTCTCCAAGCCTAATTACGTAAGTTGTTTAAGCCATCCAAACAACTTACATAATACATTATAATAAACCCACACAAATATATTTGCTCACTAATGTGGGCACTAACCACTTAATTTTTCTAACTTTCCCCTTAGTACGAACATGGTAGAAAAACAATTACACTTTCAAACTGCAGAGTGCTACCTCTGCTTGCTCATGATTTTGATCCACGTGCGTTTTCATACAACTCTTTAAAGTTGTATTCTTACAGTCGGCTTTCATGGATGGATACAACCACCTAGTTATGAATAGGGACCCACACATTCTTTCATCCTCCACACCTATATAATGATGGTTTTTCACACGATTGACTAACAACTGAAACACCCAAAAAGTTTTGCAAGATGATAAATACAACAAAGTAATATCTAATTACTTTTAATATATATATGTAATGACACAAATAGACTATTGTGACACTATATTATGGTACACATTGACCATGAAAAACTATATTGAAAAGACCCCCCCTTTTTGATTTAAAATAGTGCAAACCTATAATTATGGGTTTTACGCTATAAGAATCTATAAAATAATAACATACACTAAAGACTAAAAACTAAACACATAATCTAATAGACACAAATAATTAGTGACCGTTGAAACATAAAATAATACTAAACCAGCCCTATTTTTGGATGGGATTTAAAAAATTGGTTTAAAACGTGCTTGATCAAAATCTACCAATCACAAAAGACTTGTGTGTTGCATTTTTTAAAGCTTTGTAGCTTGTTGAAGCACTCCACAAGCGATGGCTTCACACTCTAGATATTTTTTAAATTTTTTTTCTCTCACTTAAATAGGTGGATACTCCTTTTTTCCAGATTTGTGGTTTTGTATATCACCAAAAAGACATCCAGATCATTTTTTCTTTCACCAGATGTGAAATTCTAGCCACAAAAAACATCAATTTGACAGCAATTTTGCCATATCTACAAGCATAATCTGAAGATGATGTAAGAAGATAAGTTGTGCGTCTCATTTTTATCTTTTCAACAAAAAAACAAGACGTTAATTTGATATCAAATGAGTAACAATAGTCTATTTTACTGAGAACTACCTATTGGTATTTGTCTCACAGAATTTCTTAATTTTTTTATTTTGCACTTTCATAGGTTGTTGATTTCAAATTATTTTGAACTTTAAATTTCTTTTCTCACACTTAAAACTCTACAATCTAATTTAACAACACTTCTATCAGATTAGTGAGTTGCATCTACAAGGGCAACCAATAATTATAATGAAGCTGCCCCAAATAGTTTTTAAGATCTCATACTTATCTCAAAGACCCATTGACTCTCCTCGGCTCTCATAGGAATAACCTGCTTTGATACCAAATGTGAAACTTGGTCAAGAGTTTTACAATTTGAACACACAATAATAATACTGCTTTATTGTTTTCTTCAAACAATTACAAACATATATAAAGGAGAAGTAGCTCCTATAATTGAGGAGTCTCTAATAACCTCCTAAAACTACTCACTTGACATATACGAGTTGTTCTAACAACTCATGCAAACAACTCACTATTTATCTCTCCAAGCCTAATTACGTAAGTTGTTTAAACCATCCAAACAACTTACATAATACATTATAATAAACCCACACAAATATATTTACTCACACGCAAAAAACATTCTTTTTACACGGTTTTGGCTCTTTTTAAGGCCCTCAACTCCCTCATTGTCACTCACACAACCATTTGAGCTTGCATTGTTTGTGTTGAGTGGATTTTGGAGCGAATTCGAAGAGAGAATTTGGAGATTTGCATTTGGAGGTAGTTTTTTTTTAATTCTTTCAAGTTTTTTCAAATTTTGTGTATATTATTTAGGTTTTATAGATTCATATTGTGATTCTAAATTTATGTAATGTAAAATCGAATGCTTGTAATTTTTTTATACTCATTTGCAGCCAGAGGTATGTATTTTTTTTTTACGCAAATTCATTGTAAACTAGTTAAATTTTATCTATGTGTATTGTAATCAATTCGTTTTGTAACTATGAATACATGTAATATAAAATTGAATGCTTGTAATTTTTTATAGTCATTTGCAGCCAGAGGTATGTATTTTCTATTTTTTTACGTAAATTTGTTATTCAGGCATGTTTTTTTTAAATTTAATCAAGCTTACATTTTTCTAATTTTTTAAATGTGCATTGTGTTGCAGATTAGAGCTTCATTGTGGCATCAAGTTCGGCTCAGCATCACTAGCAAGGACTGTTCCTGTGAATGCCCGTTCCAAAGCATGGAAGTATGGTGTACGTGGAGCTATTGAAAATGAAGTTATTTGCAATTTCTGTGGTAGAAAAATGTCTGGAGGCATCAATCGTTTGAAATATCACCTTTCATGTATTGTTTGCCGAGATGTTACAGTTTGCCCCAACGTGTCGGAAGAGGCAAAGCAAGAGATGAGAGCAGAGCTGGCAGAGCTAGAGGAGAAGAAACTAGAGAGGGCAAGGGTGAAGGCAGCCATAGCACAAGCTATTAGACATGGGGCTGCTGTGACAGAGGATTTAGAGGATGATACGGCAACAATTGTGGGCTCTACTTGTGGTCCACGCGTACGAAACGGAAGAGTAGGAAGAGGCACATCTTCATCGAGTTCGAGCAAAGGCATACAGAGATTTTTTTTGGCAAGGAACACACCTGGAGCACAACCTTTATTGGAAGGTACAGCGTGGAACAAAGATATGCACGAGGAAGTGGATAAAGCTTACGCAAATTTCTGGTACTACAACAACTTGCCATTCAATGTGGCAAAGAGCCCATACTAGGAGTATTTGGTGACAATGTTGATAGTTGCAAGGAAAGGGTACGTGGGAAATTGTTTGATGGTGCAACTGCAAATGTCACTACCATTCTAGAAGAGCAAAAGAAACAATGGCAAAAATTCGGATGCACCATTCTTTCAGATGGGTGGACGGATGGAAGGAACCACACTCTCGTTAATTTTTTAGCGGCTTCAAACGGTGAGATGGTGTTTTTGAAGTCTATTGATGCCTCTAACATAATAAAAAAATGCAAAGAATTTGAGTGTTATGTTAGAGATAGTTGTATTAGAGGTTAGTGTACAGAATGTTCTGCAAGTTGTCACAGACAATGCAGCAGCATATGTGGCGGTTGGGAGACTACTGCAGGAGAGACATTCATCACTCTTTTGGACTCCTTATGTAGCTCATTGCCTTGACCTTCTTTTGGAGAACATAGGCAAAATTGATTGGGTGAGGTCGGTTGTAGAAGATGCAAGAACCATAACGAAGTACATATACAATCACTCTTGGGTTCTGAGCTTGATGAGAGAACACACAAAGGGGAAAGAGCTTGTTCGAGCCGGTGTCGCAAGGTTTGCAACTAACTTCTTGACGTTGCAAAGTATTTCTAGTTTGTTGACACCTTTGAAACAAATGTTTGTGAGTCAAGCACGACTAGACTCGCAATATTCAAAGAAAGTTGACGGAGAGAAGGTTACAAAGATAGTTTTTGATGATATCTTTGCAAAGAGAGCTATAGAGATCAAGGTAATTTCAAACTTCGATTTATATTTCATTCTTTTATTTTAATGTGTTAAATTATAAATATATTGTTTTACTTTTCACTTGTTTACTTTATTCTGTAATATGTATTGCAAGTTTACAACCTTACATTTTAATTTGTGTAGGTGTCAGAGCCGTTGGTGAGGGTTTTGCGTTTGGTTGATGAGGAGCAAAACCCCATGGAGTTCATATATGAGGCCATGGATGAGGCCAAAGAGTCTATCCAAAACTATTACAAGGGGGATATCGTCAGATATGGTCCCTTATAGGACATTATTGATCGGAGGTGGAACAATCAACTCCACCAACCTATTCATGCAACGAGGTACTACCTCAACCCCAAGTATTTCTACTCCGACAACTTCACAGATGTGAACGAAGAGGTTATGGAAGGCCTTTCAACATGTATTGAGAGGATGATACCAGATGTTGAGACGAGGGACCTCGCCATTTTAGAGCTACAGAGTTACAAACATGCTAGGGAAGACTCTTTTCTTCGGTGCTAGCTATTCAAGGGAGAGCCACGTAGTCACCAGGTAATAAAATTTAAAATGTTTACCAAGTTAATTATTAGTTACAGATTTGATTTTATTAATTACTTATAAATTTTTGATTATCTTGTTTGTAGGTTTTTGGTAGGAGGAATGGGGAGGGAATACCCAACATCTTCAAAAGCTAGCCCTCTAAATTCTATCTCAACCTTGTAGCGTTTTTGGATGTGAACACAACTAGAGTTTGTTTGAGGCCATTGACACGAAGAAGCGCAACAAGTTGAGTCAAAAACGGCTCAACGACTTGGTTTTTGTGCAATACAATCTCCGGCTTAGCACAAGAAAAGTGGAGGCCACATCAGAGGAACTCATTGATTTGGATGAGATAGATCTATACAGCGAGTGGACTGGGCAAGAAAAGGAAAACCCTGTGTTCACAGAGGACAAGATTGCTTCTTTTGAGAGGGAGGCTATGGAGGGAGAAGCACTAGCGGGACTCCGAGGAGATATTAGATTGGATGAAATCTTTGGAGGTGATCTCCAACATGCAGCAGAGGAGCCACCAGTACCACCATCTAGTTCCAAGATAGAGCCGGAGTCGCAGCCTTCTAAGAGGAGCGAGGAGACGCAGCCGAGTGTGGGGACTAAGTAGAGGCACTAGACCCTCTCCCCAATATTTCTCTAGATTGGGGAAGAGAAAAATGTAATTTATTGTATATTGTAACTTGCATAGATATGAAATTTATGATGATATTTTTCAATGTCAATCATCATAAATTCATATTACTTATCAGTCGGTTGTTGTATTCGCATGATGATGCGATTTTGTATTGTATTTGTATTCAAATCTAATAGAAAACACTTCTCCAACATTTTATGGGCTCATTTGATACATGTTGTAGCTGTGTTGCTTAAAATTATGTTTTTTAAAAAAAATTGAGTATTTTTTAAGTTGTCGAATATTTCCGAGTATTGGCCGAATATTCCCGAGTATTGGCCGAATATTGGCGAGTTTTTGGCGAGTTTTTTTTTTTGGGGTCTGGCGAGTTTTTGGTTTTGGCGAGTTTTCCTACTATGGTTTAAACCATCCAAACAACTTACATAATACATTATAATAAACCCACACAAATATATTTACTCACTAAATGTGAGCAATAATCACTTAATTTTCCTAACATTTCAATTATCTAGGGTTCCAACTTGCTATTGTTTCTCTTTTAAATCTTATAGGAAAGCATTTGATGAGACCTACATCACCAACTCTCCAATGAATCCTCTTCTAATAGATTCTTGGCACATATATGAATGGCTTTACCGAGAGGCCATCATGATTTAGAGATTTGTCATTTTTCATGTCCATGGCTGCTTCCAACTCCTCCCACTCAAGATCACTAGACAAATATAGTTTTTCAAAACCTTTGAACTCGCAGAGGATTATTTTGACAAAGGTCTAATGAGGCATTCTGGTAGGGGTTGGAGCCACCAAAGGTGAAAATATTTTGAAAATGATCTTGAAAGATATTTCGAATCTCAGGTTAATCTTCTGAAAGATTCCCATTTGTATCTTGAAGACTCTAGATTCTATTTGACTTGCGCTTCCTTTTCGAGAATTGGGATGGGTGCAGCAAGAAATTCCCCAAATATTGGCGATAGAGGGGAATGACTACAAAAAATACACTAAATGATCTATTCTTCATCTCCATTTGGACTAAGCACCTAACCTCTAACTTTCTCAATGTCTTTTAAACACTCTTGTGAATCAAGAAAACTGATGCTTAGCTAGTGTTAAAAGGGATGGGTGCAGCAAGAAATTCCCCAAATATTGGCGATAGAGGGGAATGACTACAAAAAATACATATATAAGAATAATATTTGAAAACTAAATAACATAAAATAGCATTATAAACCATAGTTACCAAGTCTGAAAATCCGGAACCGTTTAAGAGGGCAAAATAATCTAGAAATCTGGAATTCTTGTAAAAGTTTGGAGTATCTGGTCTGAATTACACCAAGTCACCAAGTTTGTGGTCGGCGAGGATAAAATTCAAAACAAATTCGTCACCTGATAAAATTTGAGAATTTGTTTTTGTCTATGAGTTTGAATTAGAGAAATCGACATTTTAGTTTTTATTTTAAAATAAAAAAATAAAAATAAAACAAAAACCAATAATGAGAATCTAAATAAATAAACACACTAATTTAAGTAAAAAAATAAAACCTATTTAAATCTAATACAAATTAAATATTGCAAATTAATAATCCCATAAAAATGAGGAAGGGGAGCGAATATGTAAAGGTGGCGAGTATGCCAATGGTGACATAGGCGTGATAGATTTGCATGAGGCTTTCTAGGTGTATTCTGGTGGAAGAAGCAAACCTACCCACATAGACCAAATCATGTATGACTTCCTCGACATGGCTGAGGTGGACATTTTGGATGAAGTGCTCAAGGAGGTCTCCATCCTCAAAGGGCGTGCCCTAATCGACAAGTTCGTTGGGAAATGGCCTGCCATCACGGTTGTGGAGAAATGGTGCGATCGACAATGGGGGAGTGGCTTCTTCGTCAGATTTCTTCCAAAAGGATTCTTTATCATCATCCTCTGGTGCGAAGAACAGAAGACCAAAGCTTTGCGGCGCAAAGAATGGGTTTTAGAAGACTCTGGCCTTTCTCCAACCATGGATCCCGAACTTCGATGCATGCTCGACCCTCATGGGGGACACTCCTATTTGGTTCCGCCCATATGCCTTGCCCCATCAAATACTAGAAGAGTGACATTTTTTTCTAAAATATGCTAGGGCATTGGATGGGTGATTTAGATCGATGACAAAACTTTGGATGGAATCTTGGCTTCCTACACTAGGGTTTGTCTCTTTGGATTTGTCAAAACCTTTTCCAAAGTCAATCAAAATTCGTTATGAGGTAGGCTATTGGTCCCAGAGCATTGACTATGAAAAAATCCAATTCAAATGTTTTCACTGCCATCAAATCGGACATATCAAGAGGCGGTGTCCTGCACTTAGAATGGATAATTCAAGGAAGAATTGGAAGCTGAAACCTAGTGGGTCCTTTGTTGGTTGTGGAATAGATGACATGCCCGTTACTCTTCCAATCACAATCTTGCTGATTTTCATGCCGATGTGAATCCGTCACAAAATCAAATTCCCGATCCCTTGGGTAATCAGTTTTCTCTAAAGACTCCTGCCGAGGGAAACGGAAAATGTTGAATAGTAATCAACTTACTCATTGTCGGTTTTGAAAACAGGCATAGAAAATGGAATGGGGGGGTTCGTTAAAGGAGTTGGAGGATTTGGCCTCTAAGGAGAATATCAATCTTTTGGATGATGAAGATCTGATTAGAAACCGTGAGGGGCGCTCCGTTCATCTGATTGAGCTCTCTCAAATAAGCTAAGTATGGTCGTCGGGTAAAGTGGAAAGGAAGACAAAACAGGTGAAGGCGAAGGCTGAAGGGGAACCAAGCATTCAAAATGTGATTGATGCTTTCTTTATTTGTAATAAGTAGGGTTGGAATTTGCCCCTTTCACAATAAAGATAATTTCGTGGAATGTTAGACTTTAATGCCTCTAACAAATAACGCTTGTTTAAGCATTGTATAATTGAATAACAATTGGAGATATTTATACTTAGGAGACAAAAATGTTGGACTCTAAGGCTTGAAAGCTTTGGAGTCGAAATTGGGATGGGTGGAATGGCTCCTTTGTGGACGCTTCTAGCGCCTCCAGCGAGCTCAAAATTATTTGGTGCAATTGAAGAGTTTTTGTGACTATGATTATGTGTCACCCTAATTGGATGCTTTGTAACGTTATCTCCTTTAGAGATGGATTTGAGTTTTTCCTTTTTAATGCCTATGGCCCTAATAGTCGAATCATGAAAAACTAAGTGTGGCAGGAAATATCAATGGAGCTTCAGAACCTTAACTTCATGAACTGTGTTCTGGATGGAGAATTTAATGCAATTCTCATTGGGGCAACCAATCCCAGAAGCATTTTACAATTCAAACCATCTGACAGACATCAAACATAAACACGGGTCTTTCTCTTGGACCAACAAGTGTCTAGGCTTAAACAACATTACTAAGCACTTGGATCGGTTCTTAGTTAAGACAAGTTGGATGCAAATGGATTGGGTAAATGAAAGCATGGTTCTCCCAATCTTGGGATCCAATCATGACCCAATTTTCCTTTCCTTCGCTGATGACTTGGCTCCTCTTAAGTCTCCATTCAAATTTGAGCTTATGTGGCTTAGAGATTAGAGTTTCTCGACACGGATGGAATTGTGTTGGAATTCTATTAAGATCAAGGGTTCTAAGATATATATCCTTGCCAAAAATCTATACAGGGTAAATCAACTATTAAGGGATTGGAATAAAAATCAATTCAAGAACATATTAAAAGAAAAAGACAGAGTGGAACTGGACCTTAAGGCCCTTAATGAACGGATTTTCCTTGACGGAATGAATCAAGAAGATTCTTATCAATTAGAGAAAAATCTTCTGGCTAAACTTGGGGAGTTACTACTCAAGGAAGAAATTTATTGGAAACAGTTATCTAGAGGATGGTTAAAAGAAGGTGATCACAATACAATTTTTTTCAAAATTCAGTTCGCTCTCAAATGAAATCACAGTAAGATCTCATCGATCAAAAATAGTAATGGATTGCTTCCGTCTTTGGAGATAACTTGCTCCACATTTCGCTCGACAAGTAGGCGGTTATGGGTATTGCGGTTCATTTCATTCCCCCACCTCACCGGTAAGTCTTGGGATGATGGTAGAAGCATTTAACTTGCATTCTCTAAGTTTTCTCTGATGGGCATGTTATCCTGTGGACAAATTGGTGGCTCGTGAGGCTTTTGTTGAAGTAGAGGAATGTTCAATGTGTTGGCTAATTTTGTTGAGAAATTTTTGAACCATTGCCGTAGTTGGGCTTCCACGGGCTGCATCCTCCCACAAATTGACTTGGCTTACCTTCGGTCACCCATCCTCCTTGTGGCTCCTAGAATTGATGCCCTGAAGAAAAGGGTTGTAAGGGCCGACAAGTTTCTAGCTCGAATGGTGGGTCTGGCTTAGAATGATGTCTCCATGGGTGGACACATGAATCCTCTGCCCTGTGCTTGCCCTTGGATTGTGAATGGTTTGATAACTCGTGGATGACAAGGGGTTGGGTGATGTTACTCTTGTGTAGTTTGTGGCTTCTGGTAATGTTTATTGGACATTTTCAAAGCGTTGATCATATGTTGTTCGGCTTTGTTTTGTTAGTCTTCCCATAAGGGTTTTTTGCCTTGTTTTTTGTCTATATGTAATGGTTTGTGGAGTGGCAGGTATGTTTACCCTCCAATTTAATTGCCTTTTGAGTAGGCTTCCAAGATAACGTGGTTCTTGAAACTGAAAATGAAGGCCATCCATATTGAAATGTAATTGCTACATATGTATATTTTTGGTTTATGCAATATAAACGGGAAAGGGACTTGCCAAACTTTGTTTACAGATAAAAAAAGATCCCACAAAAATACATTATCTAATTAAATTGTTCGTGAAAGCCACCAACTCAAAATAATAATCTAATCAAATTGTTTGTAAAAGCCTTTAATATAGTATAAATATTGAAGAATAAAAATAAATAAAGTCTAAAATAATAAACAATGTGTGCATTAAATAATTAAAAAATTGAAGCTAAAGTTTAAACCAAAACTGAAATTTTTTAAATACACATTATTATAGTAGAACTTCATAAAAATTAAAAACAAAATGAAATGCCTAAAACTAAACCCAAACCCTAAAAGTTCACAAACCCAAACTAAAACTAAAACTAAACCTATAATCATTCAAAAACTAAACTAAAGACATACGAATCCTACAAAAACGTGGGCGATGGTATTTTACAGCCGGAGAGAAGTAATGCCCTAATTTTGGTTGAAGACGGCAATATTATGCTTCAAAGTTCAATGCAGTATCAAAGTATTCACGGTTCATTTCTTTTCTGCCATCCCTGGATCCTCACATATATTTGCTGTAAATAAGGAACTCGCTACAATTTTGCAAATAATAGAGATGGCTACAACTCGCTGCAAATAACATAGGTGTAACAAATGGAGGCCTCTTAAATAACATGTAAACCCCCTTAGAGACCGTGGTTGACGTTGAAGACGAGGTTAAAAAATAATTTATGTGCCAAAATTTTGCCATTTTAAGGGTTTTTGTGACCGTATCAAAATTAGGATGTTTTAAAATGAATTTATTGGATTTTTTTGAAATTTTCCCAAATCCGAATTTGTTGTTTGATATTTGGCGAATTCTGTAACACAAGAATCGTATATATATATAAGAGAATAATTTTATAAATACGCAAAATTGACAATGTAACGAAAAAAATAATAACACAAATCATTTGAGTTTCATTCTATATGCGGCCATGTGTAAAGGGGTGTTCAACCTTTGCCACTTTGCTGCGATGAATGACGACATTCATCTTTGAAAGCATGCTATCAATGCGCTTATAAATCTCTCCAATGTTGGGATTGTAGAGTCCCCATTTCTGATGACAAAAAAGGCATGGGATACAAAGGATATAATGTATTTGACATATGACTAATAGTATCTCTAACCACCTCCTCTTTCACCTTATCTTGATTTTTGTTAGACTCCCCTCACGTATTCCTCTCCTATGTCATAATCATTAGCTGCAAGAGTTCTTGCAATAGAATTATCCTCTCCAATAAGTCTGATTAATTCCTTCCTCGGAAAGAACTAAAAAATGCTAATGAGGTGTGGTGGTTGTATGAACATCATACCTCCCTTGCACTTGCCATGACCTCTTTGATCCAGTCAATTTTTTCAACATCCTTTAATGCATTGTTTATTGCATGCACACAACATGAGGTTCAATACATAAGCCTATAGGTGTCCTCAACCAATTTCCTTACTTCCCAGCATACAAATTTTACATCCGTAATTGCTTGCATTACATCTGAAGGGCCAACCTTTTTAATAGCATCTCTCAAAATATGGAACTTAAATTCAGTGCCCTTCTGCTTTCTAGAACAATCAATAACCCTAAGAAAATAAAGCCCTTATTTGCGGGTGACTAAAATATTGATAATTGAGTGGTGCCTTATTTCCATCCACCTTTCCATGTAGCTTTCATCTCCTCAACAAATTAACTTCGAAGTTGGTTTATGAAAGATTGGTGGTTCTCGATGTGTCATTGTGGGGAGACACATAAGATGAACTTGATTTGCATGTGTTGGCAAATGCCTGCTTGTAATAAGGAGACTGAACAAAATGAAATGAAAAACCATTGACAATGACATCTTCCACCTCCTCTCAAGCCTATGCATTGAACAATTTTGTAAACTTTTTTGAAGACAAACTTATAGCCTTTCTTTTCCCCTGGGATTCCAAAGCCCTCATCTAGAAAGTTGGAACCACAAGAATTGTAGTAGTATGTCTAGGAGTTCTAGAGGAAGGCCCATTAGCAAGTGGTGTAGAAATGTCCCTATTAAACAACCTAATCATTTCAGCCTGTTGCTGAAGTGTAATTCCTTTACAAAGACCAACTCCTCTACAGGGGATGTAATGAAAGTGTGCATTAACCTTGATAAGGCATCCCTTACACTGTTCGCTAAAAATATTGCATTTCCAACGTTGACTCCATGTGTTTTTTGCCTCCTTAGTGTCAAGTTGTGAAGCATGGGTACATTCCCTAGCCTTCTGAACCCCCTGATACATACCAGGTATAGATCTATTTCGGTTACAATACATATATTTCCTGGTTACGCCACAAATGTACTTGCATGTATTCGGGATGTACTCGTATGTTTTTGGTGCTACTGTTGTCGAAAAACTTTTTTTGCTACTGTTGTCAAAAAACATTTTTTTGGTTGACTCAATCAATGCAAAAAAAAATGAAACCCTAAACTCATAAATGAATTAAAAAATCAAATCCTGAACTCCTCTAAAAGTTATAAAAAAGATACTTGCGCATTACCAAAACACAAACAATTCATTGTCGAATTGTTGCAAGGAGGATTTGTTTTGAGGCAATCATTGCAAGGAGGATTTGTTTTGAGGCAACCATTGCAAGGAGGACGAGATCGGAGGATGCCATTGCTTGCAAGCAGGTCAAGTTTGTTTAGAGGCAACCATTGTTTAGAGGCAATCATTGTTTCATTGATCATTCAAAGGAGAAGCCGTCACATTTAGAGGAAGTCGTTTGAGTTTCATTGCAACGAGGATCTACGTTTGGAGGCAGTCATAGGTTGTTACTTGCTGCCCTTATTGTTTATAGGTATTATTTATTTAATTCAACATTTTATTTGTTATTTTTCTAATGATTTTTGATATATTATCTTTCATATTTTACTATTATCATTTGTGTTACATCACTGCATGTAATCGTTATCATGAATGATATGTGAATACACATCAGTCATGATCATGATCTTTATTTTAGAATCTTAGATTTTCACTTTAAAATTTAAATATTTATCAATATGTTTAAAAATAAATAAAAAATTCGTTTTCCATTGTATATTTTTTAAAATTAAAAAATGATGAAGGATGTGTAACGTTAAACATCTTAGACTCTTCTTGTAACCTTTTTCTAAGTTCTAACTCCTGCGCATACTCTTTTTGTGCTGCTAATGCAATCCGGAGAATCAAAAATAGGGTTAAAAAATTAATAATTGGTAAATATCATATAGTCAACTGAAAATTCATTTGAATGGGCTTGGATTAGGGATAAATAATTGCCCCTAACTATTAAAAAAGAAAATGACGGAGTATTTGAGAGAGTAAAATGACGCTGATAAACAAATTGAAAGAAATAGGTCTAGAATAATCTCGTTGCAAAGAAGGTCGTCAACAACAACATCCACACCTACATCTTCTACTCATCCTTTTATCCCAACTCAAAGTCAAACTCATGCTCTCCCACTTGATAACCCTTTAGATGAAGAGACCTCATGAAAAAATCCAAAAGGAGCATTGGAAAACACAATCAATAATGAGGAGGGAGTTGGTTACTTGATATATTTATACATGCAGGTTTCCTTTTAATGTATTGAGGTCTCCATATTGGTAATAGTCTAGACCGTTTCGGTACGGGTACAAGTATGGTACGCTAAAACGACAAATTTTTAAAAACCTCGGGTACAGTATGTTGTGGGTATGTTCGTACAATATATTTTTAAAAAGTAAAAAATATAAATATATATAAAAATTTAAAGAAAACAACAAGCTTATAGTCTTAACAACCTATAAAATATTAGAAGCCAACAACAAGCTTATTATGAATCAGAAGCCATCTAAAGCAAGATTTTTATATATACTGAGTCCATCTACTAATGGGCTCACAAACATTCCACTTATTGTTAAGGCCCAGGGAAAGGTTTGAGGAGAAGGCAATCTTTTCATAAAGTTGTTTGGAGGTAGCCTCTTAGAGAAGGGGCACTTTGAGCCATCTCATAATATCCCAAAAGTCATTTTCATCCTCCATAATTAGTCTAGTAGAATGTAATATCCCCTTCTTGGTCGAAGACCCTTAGCTTAATTCTATTTCCCAACTGCTAAAGGGGTGTTAGAAAAGGGTACTTATCATAATAAATTAATTATAAAATTGCAATATAAAATCATATTGTAAGTACTTTATATTAATGGTAAAGTCAAATTAAAAATAGAAAAGAAAATTTTAAAGTGATAAAGTAAAATAAGAAAAAAAGGAATATCACTTTATATTTATTATTCTCCCCTAAGAGAAAATGTGACCCCTTTGGAGGAAGAAAAAGGGTGGAAAAAACATTAAATGTGGTGCAATCCGATTGGAAGATGAGGGTGGCTATTTGGCCAAATTCATCTATAAAAGCAAGTCTACTTGCTTGTTGAAGCCATGTTTTTCTATTTTTACAAATTTGATTTTGGTCTGAGCTTAGAGCTTTTACGAAATATTTCTAAGGACGAAAATCTTTAGAAATAATCTCTTGAGGACGAAAACCCTTTAATAGATCTAGTAAAAGGACGAAAACCCTTTTCCTAGTTGAGAGGATTCTCCACACAGGGGTTTCCATTGCATATCAAAGAGTTAGCTGATTTTCCAGTGGTTTTCCAATTATTTTGAAGGCTGAAATTGCAGATCTATACATGGGTTTGAAGAGGAAGAACAGTTGCTGTGTTTTCTCTTTATTTCCAGCCCTTTTCTAGGAGGAGTGACCCATTTGGAGAGCTAGTTTGAGGGTTTTTGGAGCTATTTATGATAAGATTTTTATTGCTGTTCGTATATCTGATTTTTAGAGATCATATCAGCTATTTAACATAATTTTTGGAGTGGATGAAATGGTATTTACAGTTGTGTCTAAGGGCAACTATCTGCAAATTTTAATAAAATAAATTCAGTTTGTTTGAATCTCAAATCTAGTATTTTCTTCATGATTCCATCATTATAAATATTGCTGATTTGTTTCTGTTCAAGTTTTAGTGGTTTTCATTCAGATTTTGTGGATTTTCATCTCCATACCAAGTTGCCTTTTATAGAAAAAATTTAGATCTGCACTTTTTTTTTTTTTTTATAATCTCTGTAATCTGTATTTGGGGTTTGGGATTTGCCTTAATTCCGTTTGGGGTCAAAAGTGTCCATTTGGGGATATTACAATGGTATAAGAGCAGTGAATCGTCCTAGCCTATGAGAAAATCAGATTTGAATGCAACCAAGAAAAAATGAAGTGGACCCAAGTTCCATTTTTTGATGGTACTAACGAAATATCTACTAGATTTTGGTTGAAAGAATTTGAGAGATATTTGTTATGGAATCCAATGTGTCAGGATGATGCCCTCATGCCCATCTCTAGATACATGGATGGAGTAGCGCATAAGTGGTGGCACCGATTGTTGAAGACCGAAGGGGTTGAATTCATTGCTTCCCTTGAAGATTTCACACAAAAGTTTCTAGAAAGATTTGATGTGAAGGATTGCAAGGAGGAGCAAGGAAATGACTACATGGAGTCCACCCCCATGAAGGAAGAAAATTCAGATCTACCAGTTGAGGATGATGTGGGTGTTGATATTCAGCTTGTTGTCCCTTCCAGAACAACAATTCAAAGGGAGCATAGAGACCGATCTGATCTACACCTAAGTGAAGAAGTCGAAGGAGACTTTATGGGTAAACTTGCACATGAGGAGGGGACTTCCATGGACACTTGCGTGAGATTGCAGCCTGCTGTAAATTCCAAAACAACCTTTGGTAAGCTTTCATGGGTATTTAATGCTTCCTACTATGCCACTTCTATTTGATAGGCACCCTAGTGGCTACCTCAGCAAGGGGAAGAGTCCAGGGTTGATGTTAGTGATGAGGATGCATGTGATAAGGAAAGAGCAGTTGCTGATCCTATTCTTGGAGATCTAAGGCACAAAGACAATAGTGTTGGAGGAAGCCTAACATATGTCTATCCATCAAGGAAGGATGAACACTCGGAGGAAAAATTAAGGTATGAAAGATTGTTGCTTATATCATGTCAAATTATGGATCATTATGGGGAGAGAGATAAAATGATGGATATGGATTGCAACATAAGACATATAAATCCTTTGATACAAATTCAGATTTGTGCACACACAATGATTTGGGATTGTGGTAGGAAAAGAGTTTTTAATGTTGAAGCTACCCTGGTTAGTTCTTTTGTCTTTTCATATCAATGTGCAAGACAAAATCTAGAGTTGGGACGTGAAGGGCTCAAGACAAATATTGAGGGAAATCTGATCGCTCTTGATATAAACATTAAATTTCGGAATCTTGAGCTTGCTGTTGTGAGTCTTTGCAATATTGCTACCATCAATTTCAGACTGCCCTACATTAGATTTGCTGCCACAAACAAGAAATCAGCCATTAGAGCTGGTAATTTTCAGTTTTTCAAGCCTATTCTAATGACTTGTGATGGATGTTCAGTTGTCATCATTTTATTGGATGTTAGGATGCACATTTTCAATCATAAGTTGGGAAAATTGTTGTAGTTATGGACAATGACAAGTACGCAGCCCGGGATACTCTTTTTGGTGTTCCAAGCATTCGCTTTTGAGCAAGAAGATGTTCTCCTACAGCAAGGTCATGCGATAAACAATATATTTTTTCTTTTAGTACAACAGTTAGATCATGAGGATATTGAGAGAGGTATATGGCGGCAAGATCTATCGCACTTAACAGGTACATGAACTCAGATTTTGGAGAACTTTAACATGTTGTCTCGTGCACATGGCACTTGGATAGATAAGTTACAATTGCTTGAGGAAAAGCAATTTGGGGAAGGGAGGATTGTAATATCCCCTTCTCGGTCAAAGACCCTTACCCTACTTTTGTTTCCTGACGGCTAAAGGGGTGTTAGAAAGGGAAACTTATCATAATAAATTAATTATAAAAGTGCAATATACAATCATATTATACGCACTTTATATTAATTTATTAATGGTAAAGTCAAATTAAAAATAGAAAAAAAAATTATAAAGTGATAAAGTAAAATAAAGGAATATCACTTTATATTTATTATTCTCCTTTAGGAGAAAATACGACCCCTTTGGAGGAAGAAAAAAGGTGGAAAAAACATTAAATGTAGGAGGTGTAATTTGATTGGAAGATGAGGGTGGCTATTTTGGCCAATTTTATCTATAAAAGCAAGTCTACTTGCTTGTTGAAGCCATGCTTTTCTATTTTTACAAATTTGATTTTTGTCTGAGCCTAGAGCTTTTACAAAATATTTCTAAGGACAAAAACCTTTAGAAATAATCTTTTGAGGATGAAAATCCTCTAAGAGATCTAGTAGAAGGACGAAAACCCTTCTCCTACTTGAGAGGATTCTCCACACAAGGATTTCCATTGCATATCAAAGAGTTAGCTGATTTTCCAGTGGTTTTCCAATTATATTGAAGGCTGAAATTGCAGATCTATACAGGGGTTTGAAGAGGAAGAATAGTTGCTGTGTTTTCTCTTTATTTCTAGCCCTTTTTTAGGAGGAGCGACCCACTTGGAGAGCTGGTTCTTGGGTTTTTGGAGCTGTTTATGATCAGATTTTTATTGCTGTTCGTATATCTTCTTTTTAGAGATTATATCAGCTATTTTACATAATTTTTGGAGTGGAAGAAATGGTATTTATAGCTGTGTCCGAGGGCAACTATCTGCAAATTTTAATAAAATAAATTCAGTCTGTTTGAATCTCAATCTGGTATTTTCTTCATGATTCCATCATTATAAATATTGCTGATTTGTTTCCGTTCAAGTTTCAATTGTTTTCATTAAGATTTTGTGGATTTTCATCTCCATACCAAGTCGCCATTTGTAGATAAAATTTAGATCTGCACCTTATCGTTTTGCTATAATCTGTATTTGGGGTTTGGGGTTTTCCTTAAATCCATTTGGGGTCAAAAGTGTCCATTTGGGGACATGACATAGAGGGAGCTATGAAAGCATTTCTGAGCATTGTATACATTCTCAACTAAGATTGAGGAAGCTTATAGAAAGCTTTAAGGTCTTTCCATTCCATCCACTTCCCAAATCTGTACAAGTCGTGAAATATTTTAATTCCTTTCTCAAACCAAAGGAGGGCAAAGCAGCCTCTCATCAAGCCAAGGATCTTGTCATTTTATTTCAGATTCGACAAAATTGATTTGTAGGCTTGGTACCTAGTGTCAAAGCAAGAGAAGATAGGTTGCCCAACCACCAAGTGCTTCACTTATTCCCATGCCTTCCAAATTGACTGAAGAATAAAGGACCCATGAGGAGCAACAAGAAAGCAACCAAATAGTAAGTCAACCAAATGAAGTCATTTTCATCTCTCTTGACCCCCCAGAGCCGATTGGCAATATTGAATCTCTCATGAACTTTCCAAGGTTCAATTCTAGTTAAAACCCTCAAGTTTTATTTATTTTTTGCACTAAAAAAAAACCATGTGGGTACATTGTGGGTACGTGCCCACAGGCCCACGGTACGTCCTGGTTACGGATTTCTGTACCCAGGATGTACCCAGGGCCAGTGGGTATGTGCCCACAACATACCTGTACCTGGTACATATAAGGCATGGTATGGGGGGTACTTGGCATTTCCGGGTAGTCTAGTTAATAGTTATTGAAGGCTGTCAATGAAGTTCCTCAAGAGTCCAAAGGTGCAAGTCATGAAAAAGGTTTGAACCACACCCTTGGCGAAGGAAGTAGAGCATATTCAAACTTATTTGTAGCCAACTAAAGATTTATTGAAGGATTTAGGGGTTTGGATTAAAAGATGCTCGAAATAGACCCCTAATAAATGTTGTTGCAGTATGCCTTAAAGGGATAATGTTCCTAAAAGCCTTTGATTGTGAAGGGGAAGTTAAAGATGCACGGTTTATTGCCAACATTTGGATAGAGGCTATTGAGTCAGTGGGCCTCCAAAATGTTGTTCAAGTCACATGGAAGGCTGTCTAGTTAATAGTTATTGAAGGCTGTCAATGAAGTTCCTCAAGGGTACAAAGGTGCAAGTCATGAAAAAGGTTCGAACCACACCCTTGGCGAAGGAAGTAGAGCACATTCAAACTTATTTGTAGCCAACTAAAGATTTATTGAAGGATTCAGGGGTTTGGATTAAAAGATGCTCGAAATAGACCCCTAATAAATGTTATTGCAGTATGCCTTAAAGGGGTAATGTTCCTAAAAGCCTTTGATTGTGAAAGGGAAGTTAAAGATGCATGGTTTATTGCCAACATTTGGATAGAGGCTATTGAGTCAGTGGGCCTCCAAAATGTTGTTCAAGTCACATGGACAACGCTAAAAACTGTAAAACAACAAGATTGATTATAGAGGGCATATATGAGAACATATTTTGTACCTCTTGTGCCATCCACTTGGGAAAATCTCGTGGATCAAACAAATTTACATAGAGGCAAATGACATTAAGATGTTTATCACCAATTATCATGTCTCAGGCCATATTTAGGAGATTCTCGAGGCTGGATTTGCTGAAGGTTGCAAAGACAAGATTCTAGTCTCATACGCTCATTTTGAAACGACTTGTGAAGGTAAAAGAGGCCTTATGTAGTATAGTGATCAACAATGTTTGGTCTGTGTGGAGGTAGACAAATGCGTTGAAAGCTACAAGGTAAAACCATTGGTCCTTGATGATGAATGGTGGGCCAAGGTTGTGTACTTGCTCAACTTTATAGAGCCCATTCTATCCATGATCATATATGTAGATACTGATGGAGGGCGCGTGGGAGAGATTTATGATGGAATAGACTTTATGCTCTAACGTATGAGAGAGGTCATACAAACAAAAGAACAAGATCCAAAAGAAACATTCTACAATGAAGTCAAGAGTGTGGTCATGAAGAGTTGGAATAAAATGGCCACCCCATTACATTGCCTTGCATGCACACTTAGCTTAGAGTGATATAACTCTAAAATACTTGGGCTACCTAACATGCAACCACCATATGATGACTTCGAAGTTGCAAATGGACCTAGGGCAACATTCAAAATACTTTTTTCTTATCCATCTATAACAAGTGTGGTATGCAACGAAATGAGCATGAGAAGGCAACCTGGGAGAGGTTGAGGCTTTGTTCGACAAGTACACCATGAGCCCAATCAAATGGTGGTGTGTACAAGGCCAGGATATCAATTACCTATGATTTATCTCACGGGTATAACATTTATTGAAAATTTCATTAAGTAACAAACATATTTTTTTGTACATTGTTAATATGTTACTAATTTGAAATTTCCAACATACTTTTTTTTTTGTAACAAGTGGCTAGTAATTCTTCCGCAGAGTGCAAAGCGGAATTGGATTACTTATGCATTCTATAAAGGATGGGGATTTGGTACATGTGCATTCGAATTTGCACCTCTAGTCACACAAGTTTGAGAACTATATTAGAGGTCCTCACAAACTTTGTGATATTCTTCTAGAGGCTACAAACTTGGATGCCTCCACAACCACTCTTGCCCAACTTTCAATATTTGATGGCAAAGATGACGTTCAAGGGAGTTCACAAGGAGCAGAGTGTGGAGCTAGCGGGAGTGGCATGTAGGAATCTAATTTTGAGGAAAATCTTGATGATATATTCTAGATTATTTGTATTCATATTTCCACATGATTAATGAAAATGTTAAATTTTAAGCATATTGAATGTTTTGTACCTTGATTCTACTATATTTTTCAAATTTTGTATTTCTTATGAACTGAAATATGAGTAAAATGAGTATATATGTATATATATGTAAGAATGTACCCAAGACGTACCGTATGTAAGGGCTTTTGAAAATTGACATATCCGTGTACCAAACACGTAGTCATAGCCTGATAACATAGATGTCAAGAATCATCGCAAATCGCTGCAATGGATTTCTTCTAGACTGCACAGAAACGTTCCACCCCCTTCATACCAGGTTGGAAACGTTTCCGGTACGGAAACACTGTGGGTATGTTCTAGATACATACCCAAAGGTCGAGGGTACACTTCGGGTATAGAAAACCGTACCCGAACCGTACCCAGGGCATGTGGGTATGTACCCGCAGTGTACCCCAGGGGAAAAACGTTTTTTTTTTTATGTAACTCAAAAAAAATAAAATAAAATATTGTTACTTAAAAAATGATACCAAAAATGATGGTTCTTCCTTTGTGTATTAATTCAGGCTACACATAGATTCCGAACCCCTCATTATCAATCCAGGAATGTAAGCTTGTGGAATAACTTAGATCAACAAAAATAATTGAGATTTATTTTTTCCTTCTTTTATGATATAGCTTTATCATCGAACGCATATAACTTTGGCATGGAGGTCCAACTGTTTGGTAAATCTTTGGCACCAATGCCAGGGCAGAGGCATAGAGAACACATAACAACACAATTTTAGAAGAATTGAGGACAATTTCCTATGGTTTCCAGGCTAGTTACACATTACAAGCGACAAAATTTAAATGTTTTTTTAATGTCTAGTGAGACGTCTAACTCAAGCTCAAGGCATTAATAATTAATTATCAAATCTGTAATACAGTCTATGTTATTAACTATTATGTTTTGAACATTATGAATAAATACAAACTCAAGTCTCAATTCTCAAAGTATTGGAAATTTGTTTTCATGTTCTATGAATGATTTTAAGTTGTACGAGTATTAAATTTCAATAAGTATGCATATGCTTCTTTAAATTTATAATTATATATATAAAACGTACCCAAAAGCGTACCATACCTGAGGTTTTTAAAAATTTGCCGTTTCAGCATACTGAACCCGTACCCGTACTGAAACAGTCTAGGATTTCTTTTGTTTAATAACCCCTTTACAAATTTGGCCAACAACCTGGATGGGCAATCAAAAACTGAACCATTCCCAACTAAACTATGAGTTTGAGTGTTTTCAACTCGCCTGCTCCCACTTCTCTTTGTCCAATCCCTCTATTTTGTCATACTCATCATTAATTTAACTCATCTTACTCTGGAAATCATAACAAAAACAACCGTTTTCATGTTTCAACGCATTTTAAATGCAAAAAGACCACGTTTTCAGCACATTTCAATTGCAAAAAATAAAAAATCACCATTTTTAGCACATTTCAAATCCATAAAAACAAATAAAGTCATTTTTGCAGCACATGTCAAGTGCAAAAAAAAAGTTTATCTTTTCAGCACATTTCAAGTTCAAAAAAATAAAGTCATTCATTTTTGAAGTGCATTTGAAGTGGAAAAAAATTAAAAAATCATTTTAGCAGATTTGAAGTGAAAAAAAATAAAGGCAAAACAAAACAAAATATTGAATTGAACTTATAAATCTGATTATTATTTGACTCCTTGAACCAATGAGCAATGCCAAATATCATTGTTTGTTGGTTCATTGCGTTCAGAGAAAATGATTCATTTGTTCTTTTAATTTTATTAGAAAAACCATGCATTAATTAATAGCAAAAGTAAAAATGAAAGGAAGAGTTAATCATTTAAAGACATGCTTGATAATGACTATCAATTTGGTGATTGGCTGCAAGTCCTCCTTCCTCTTCCTTTTCCTCTCCTTTCCTCTTCCTCTTCCTCTCTTTTCTTCTTTTTTATTTTTGCAATTGCGAAATGAAATGGGTTTAGGGTATGTATGGGTTTGGTGCTTGGATTAGGGTGGGTGGTGGTGAGGAGAGCCCTGATGGCCCCTCCTTTTAGGTTTTTGCTATCTTTTTTCAATATGAAGTGTCATTTTTCTTTCAAATTTGTTTTTCCCGTCAGGTTGACACCCCTAAGATGGTAGAGGAATGTCGTTAGATGCCATGGGGATGGCAAGGAATCTCTGACAGTCAAGGGATGCCCCACTTTATTGCATCTTTAAAGGGCACAGAAAGGAGATGGTTTGTCCCTTTCCTTGAAATGCCGTGAACATACGGGAAGGCTAAAAAATGGGGGTGTGGGGATAGGGAAAGGCGATGTGTCCCCATGTAATGCTGGGGGGATGACGCGTTCCCATGTAACGCCCTACTTAGATTTCACGAAGACTGTGCGTCACCTTGAACATCATCCCTAATTATCTTCTAATTGGAGATAAGATAGTGATCTGATCTAGTGGTAGAAGAATCCATTATAACCTGCTTGTTGCTCTTTAAGGAAAAAGTAGCAGCAAGTGGAACTCCAGTAGAGAGTCAGGCTGAGAAGTGAAATTTGGATTTAAGTCCTCATGTCATGGCTGTACATTTGCAGGAACACCATCAATCGCCCAAATTCTGTTATTGAATATGCCTCAAGTTACTTCCTCGTGTTCAAAACTTTATGTTAATGTACTGAAATGTCTGATCTAGAGCTTCCTGCAGTTCAGGCATAACATGGAATGTACTAAACTGGGGTGCACTTATCTCAAGTACCATCTCTACAGTAGGCTGGTTCTTTTCTACCCTAGTGCTAATACGAACTTGTAGGGGGAAAATTGAAAAGAGAAATAAATGAAAAAGATGGTGATGCACCATAATAATTGTTTTCCTCTCCTATCTGATTAGAGCACAAAACTATAAAAAACATGCATAACTGGATTTTTTTATATACACAATTCTTTTAGAAAAGAAAAATGCATGAACTAAATAGAACACAAAAATAGAGTTAGAACAAGAAGAAAGGAGAAGGGTAAATGCAGACCACAACACCTTTCATCAATTGTCAAAAAACACTCGGTTGCTATTGTTGATCGAAAGGCTAGAACACTATGTTCCACGGGGATGCGTCCCCAATGTTTTTTAGCTCGTCCCTGTACCGGGGACGTTTCGGAACCTCGGGGACGGGTAGGAAACATCCCCTTCATGTCCCCAAACTTTGCAAATTTTAAGAAATGTCCCGGGGACGTCCAAAAAAATATAGGGGACGGCAAGGGATGGCTGGACGTCCCCGGTACGTTTAGGGGATGACTAGAAGTCACCTAAACGTACCGGGGACGTCCAACTGTCCCCTGCCGTCCCCTACGCAAACAGCCTTAAAAAACACACTTTTAATTAAAAGTAAAGCAATGTGGGGGCCCACTAGGACCCCCGCTTTCATTTCTAAGTGCCATAATCCTAAAACAAACATCAAAACAAAAAAGAAACTCATTTTTGAATAACAAATTTATTGCATAAGGTAGTGTTCAAACTTCAATACAATCACTTGGTACAAGAACTGTCACATCAGTGCCCTTCCCCTGAAATGAATCATTCTGTTTATATGACAAAAGAATCAAAGATCCAAGGGTTTTTGGTTAAAACACAACTGTCAACTACAACTAAACATAACAAAAGAGTCGATAAGACACTACTAAAAGCCAACAAGAGATTAACAATAAGTTATAACAGAAAATAGTTGGTTACCAAAACAATGTTTATATTTAAATCAACGGTTTGTATTGATTAGATAATTGGGGAGATTGAAGATGAAATGGGCTGGTATATTCCGCTATTATAATTGAGAGAAATACTTTATATGCTATTAAAAATTTAAATGTCACTCCTTTGTTTTGGATATCTTCAATGAAAGTTGCATGCTGCCATCGTTCAAATGGTCAACAAAAGACCTTTAAGAAGTCATGTGTGGTTAGTCTTAGTTATCATCCATTGGTATAATCTATAAGTTGTGAGAGAAATGAATAAAATAGTTCTATTATAAAGTATGGAGCTTATACTTGTAGTCTCTTTAGATTACATGACATTGATAGGATTCTTATCATGTGATTTCAATTTTGAATTTTGAAGCCTGCATGTTGTTTATCATCCATCCTTAATAAATGTATATGCTACCACACAATTCAAACAGTTCTATCAACATTTACTTTATGGATGTCTACAAGAAAATATATTGTAGCGCTTTTCTTTCCATAAAAATACGCCACAAAATGCCAGACCTTTTGGTCTTTGATCTTGGTATATCATATTCTTGTGACAAACCATTTTTTTCCTACACGAATGGGGAGTTTTCATGCAAGAAGACAATGATGAATGCTTTAAGTTTAAGTTTATCAATATGTTATACTTATCATATGAATATTTGAAATTTCCTATATTTTTAAGGTTAAATGATAAATCTTATGTGAAATCTCAATTCAACTCTAATTTTATGTATTAAGGTTTGCTTTAACAATGTTATTATATGAATAATTGAATTTCCTATATTTTTTAAATTTTCCCTTATTTTTTAATAGCCGTCCCTTGCCGTCCCCTAAAAAAAGGCCTAAAAAAAATCCGTCCCAGAAACACGTCCCCCCGTCCCCTGCCGTCCCCGTCCCGGAAACTTGGTGGAACATAGCTAGAACATCTATTGACTTGCATGGAAACTAAATCTAGGC
This sequence comes from Taxus chinensis, assembly GCA_019776745.2. NCBI lineage: Eukaryota > Viridiplantae > Streptophyta > Pinopsida > Cupressales > Taxaceae > Taxus > Taxus chinensis. Next base: position 152,409,464 of record CM034146.1, on the reverse strand, counting down.
TAAAGTACTGCTAAAGAATTTCAAGTGAATTAAAGGGAAAATGATTAAAATATATATGAATATAAACAAAAGTCAAAGAAGTTTCAACATGCACCAACTCTAAAATTCCATAATTATCCTCAAATAATCGTATTGCGAATAACATGTTCTTTAATTCTTCACTCAAGCTCCTTTGAGTATTTTAATATAAAAGCTAAAATAGCTTTTAAATCTAATTAAAAGATATCCTTTGGTAATTCTTTTAATTTATTTATCCTTGTGGATTTTACAAAATTTGCTTTTTAAGTCTTATGTTCTCTCGCTTTTTTAATATTAAAAGATTTAAAAAAGATTTTAATTTTAAAATTGGTGCATATCCAATTCTCATCCACTTGTTGAATTCTCTTAATTCGATTTAAATCAATCTAAATAAATGGGCACATTGATCCATTGCAATATATTAATCTGAGAACTAAGGTAGCGGTCCTATGTAGGGGGCAATGCAAAAGTTTTTAGCAGGTGCTGCAGAGAAAAAATAGCAGCAATTAGCAGCTCAACGGTCCCATGGAATGCTAAGTTTTTAGTAGGTGTTGCAGAGAAAAAATAGGAGAAATTAGGAATGCAGAGGTCCCATGGAATGCATAAGTTTTTAGCAGTGGCTGCAGAATAAAAATAGGAAAAATTAGCAACGCAGCGGTCCTATGGAATTTAATTATTTATGCAAAGAATTTTGAGAGTATACACATTACAACAAATATTTTTTTTTCTTTCATATGTTCTGAAGCCTCAACTTGTCTTATGATTGTATATACCAGCATGTTGTTTACTCAAACCAATTTTTGCAAGTAAAACAAAAAATAATCTCAAATACACACTGTGACATTATTATTAAAGGTCATTGACAATAGTATATTCAAGCATTCAAACTAATTGATCTTCTCTGTTCTGGTTTTTGATTTACTACGCACTATTATGAAATAATTTGGATTCTCCCAGACCTAAAATTTCCCCTTTCTCTCATATTTTGCAATGTACACTTCCTCAAGGCTATATCCACCTGTCTAAAGCTCTTTCTCAGTTATCAACAAATATCAACAAACACAACATAGGCTCTAAACTCGAATTTTTCAGCTGGGTATTCTCAAAAAATCATGAAAAAAGAATAGTTGTTGAGCCTTTCCAGGCCTCTTAAATGCATTTGAAGCAGCTAGCTGTAAATAACCAAGCATACATATCCGTTCCAGATAAGCAAGATTCCATAAATATGTAGCAAGAATATATTAGAATGGGCAGGTGTAGGAGCTGTATAACCAGGCTTGTATGTCTGGACATTCAGAGTTATTTTTCTTTTGTTAGTAGCATACCACTCTGAACTTCCAATGTGAAGCTAGTTTAACAAATCATCAACTACTGCAAAGCTAGCCATCAAAATTGCAATGTATTTCTATGAGTTGCTAAACCAAATTACATGATCCTGCTAGTAAAAACCATGTGAAAGAATAACAAATAAGCAAACAGCAATCAGCAAATTCAGAAAATCCTGTGAAATGCAGAAAATTATCAACAATCAGCTTTACAAACTTATAAGATGGACTCACTGGCCATTATAGAAAGCTATAACAAATAAGCAATGGAGAAATTCAATAGGTGAATCATTTTATAGTTGATTGGTGCAATGTTCGTACTAGTATTATGAATTCTTAAACACACAAAGAGAGGAACAAATAGTAACCCTCTGGCACAAATACAGAAAAAAAAATTCTTTACGCCTTTGCTTGTTGGACTTCAAATATTCCTACAACGGCGATTGTTGTTTGTCAATCAGTCATGCCAAGAAACATGCGTGGAATTGTGAATTCAAAGATAACAGATAAAATAGAAAATACACTACCTACTTTGTTTGGCTCCATTAGTCACATTTCCTTCACAGTTTTGCATACAAAGTCCTCACTTTTTAGCTGGGTATCCTCAAAATTCTCAGAAAAAAATACTGGTTTGGTCTTGTAAATGACCTTACATTTATCAAAAACACCTAATAATATCAACAAACAAAGTACATATCTCTAAAGACTTCAAACTTTTATCTGGGTCTTCTTCAAGAACCAAGCAAATGAATTATTCTGTTTTTATATTGAGACACCAAGCAAATGAATTATTCTGTTCTTATATTTGTATAACATATTATTAGTAGCTCATACAATAACATTGCAAGATTTTTTATTAAAAAAATAAGAGAATACAAAACTTATTCTTAAATATATATTCATGGATTCAGAATTCAGTTTCAGAATTTTCCTTGAATTATCATGAATAGAGTACATGATTAATGTTTTCATTCAAAAAACATTAGATAACAAAGTACACAATGGAGTACTGAGCTCCTGCCTTCCCTTAATAGATTCATAAAACAAAGAAAAAATCATTAAATGTAAACACATAAACATGATACTGTCAATGCCTGCAAATTAAAAATATAACATATCATTACTTGAGCAACAAAAAAAAAAGACTGAAAGACAAAATCTATGTCTCCGGTAAACAGATTAATGATCTATAAATCATAAATATTGTGTAAAACAGCCTGGCCAAGTACTATGAAAATTACAAAATCTTTGACCATGTCTAAACAAGTTGTAAATATGATATAACAATATTGTAACTGTAACTAAATCATATAAGTAAAGTCTAAATATAACACAACACTATGCATCTGATTCAGTTATGTCATTACTTCCATTGACAAATTCCATTAAAGCCACTCGAGCTTGTGTTGCAACAGGATCGCGTAGAACCTCTTCAACGTTTGACACATTGTATTCATTCTCATCAATGTCGATTGGATCAACGCAACCCTCATCAAATGCCAACAACATATTATGTAAAATGCAACATACCAGAATAGTTTTTGGTAGCATTTTCAAATTAGGTTGACATATCATGGAGTGCAAAATTCGTCACGTACTCTTTAGCCTTCCAAATGCACACTCAACAACAATACATATCGAAGACAACTTGAAGTTAAATTCTCTTGTCTCATTTGTTAGAGCACTTGAAAATGGCGTGATTAACCATGGTAGTAGTGGGTAGCCTCCATCACCAATAATATACTCTTTCATGTGTGTCAAACCAAGGGAAACTGAGCGACCATTTAACTTCTCACCACCTTCACATAATTTGTAAAAGGAAGAATTCCACAAGAATTTGGAATCATTAACAGAACCAGGTCACCCAACGAAGACATCTATGAAACGCATATTACTTTCAACAATGACTTGGATAGACGTGTTGTAGTTGTGATCTCTATCATACGAATCTGAAGAGCACTCGTTCGGTGGAAGTTGAAATTCAATATGTGTTACATCTATAGCCCCACAACAATTTGGAAAGCCTCGTTTCTGGTGAAAACCTTCTTTTACATGCTCAATTTCATAATTATCCTTTGGCCATTGGACATGACTAGGAAAACGAATATGCATGACATTAATAAACTTATTTACAACTCTCACCATTGTTGACTTTCTACAACCCAAAAATTTCACTAATATTAATCATTGCCATCCTAGAAGCTAATCGTAAAACCGCGATAGCCACTTGTTTCTCCACTGGAAACACCCTACCCTTTATTGAATGTGCCAATGAAAATGGTATGTCACCTTGACAAAGGTCTTCACACAAGGAGTCACACAAAGATTCAAATAATGCATATGGCAGCCTAAAAATGCTGTGAAAACGTTCATCATCATATCTAACTTTAAAAATGTAGTGGTTCCACCAATGCAATGAACGTGATTTGACATACCATTCGCCTTGATTTCTCACTCCCCATTGCAAATTTGATAATTCTGTTTCAAGGATCATGTTTTCTTGTTGAGAAGTGATGGCATGGAGCTCTACATTCATGTCATCCTCACTTTCAACATTTGAACACGCTACACTTTTAGATGAATGTATTTTATGCTTCTTTGATACATGCCACATACTAGTTGAATCTTGTAGATCAACCCAAATTTGCAATGCTAATTGAACAATTGTAGATGCACATGCTAAGAGGACTTTTATTGCTTCTCTTGACTTATTATTCATTGTAAGATATACTTTATTCGAAGATCTGGAATGTATGAAACAGAAAGTGATCCCTACAAAAGACAACACATGGCCACAATTAAATGTTAGATTAGTATCAATGTCAAGATCAAAACAGTCTAGGAAATAACAATGTTATAAAACATGGCATAAAATTCATATGGTCAATTTAAACTTTCACAATATTAGAACAACTAGATGTTGCTGATAGATATCTATCAGTAGAAATTTAATATTTTGCACAAGTTCTTGTCAATAAATTTTGATTCTTTTCAATCAAAAAATAAATTTAGTTTTATAACTAGCACTAATGAAACTCCAAATGAATCACTTTCATAGAATATCATAGAAGTGGGTGTGGTGGTGGCCATAAGGGAGGCAAGAGGGTGTTGTGCTTGGAATGTCTTTCAGGAAGAAGGCTAAGTGCTCCTTCCTGCCAATTGTATCAACTCACGTTTAGCTTCAATTAAAGGAAATTGACTTTAAATATGCTCCTATGAATGGGATGTGGGTGATTTTGCAAGAGACTGGAAGCCATGGCGGATATCTAGAAAGGAGACCAGATGCAATATTATTACCAAGAGGGATGTAATTGTGCAAAGATGGCAGGTCAAGGTCTTTTTGGTCGAAACTTTATATTTCAGCATTGAGTGAAACATGAGAGCTGCAAAACATTGATCAATCTACTCGACTACTAGATAGCAATCCTCAAATTTTAAGGACAATCTTCAGTGACAGTAACCCAATAATTAAGAAATAAGAGAAAATGTGGTATTCTGATTTATAGTTTACAGCGTGGTAGGAAAAAATTTCTTATTTTGCTAAAGGTTGAGATATTACTTAAATATTCTAGTTTTATAAATTGTTGAATAAAATGAATTACACACACATCGCTGAAAAGGAAATTCAATGTTTCAAGAGGAACAGATTAAATCCATTCTCCCTAATGTGTCAATGCTTCAAGAGAAAGATAGGGACATTCTTGGTAAATAACAGTTGCAATCGTGATAGCGACCTTTGCTTGCTTTTCTGGTGGTCCCTATGCGACCTCAGAAGGTCAAATAGCTGAAATAGCAGCCGCCCTGATGAGCATCCATATTGGTGCAGGTAATGACCTTCATGGTAGATTCCGGCAGGTGGAGAGTTAAAATCTTTAAAGGGAAGATTCTGAGTTCAACATTATTTGTTTAATCAAATGCTTCTCTACTTGATGAGATAAATTTCATCCTAAATGTTTTAAACAGCAAGATCGTCCATGAAATTGGTTAGATGATTAGAACTGCTAATCTGACTTGTCTTTTGTTTTCCATCAATTGGACTAGCAAATAGCATGGGTCGTTGATTGCATAGTTGGGGGGATCAATAATAGGTAACAGATACATATAATTTCATAGCTTGGAAAAGGACAGGTAATAATGATCCATGTATTTTTGTCAATTGTCTCAACTCGCTTAGCTATATCGTGCAGGGTCTTGTTAGATATGCTTGGTAAAGAATGCATTTAATGCTGGCATACAAACAACATTGAAATAGTGTCAAAGAAAAATGCCTTTGGAATGCACACTATTTACATTGAGAAAGAGACTGGGGTTTGATTTTGCGTTTGGGCAAACTCCAAATCTTTGGAAGACTGTGGAGTTGGAGGTTATCCCTATACTGTCCTGTCTGGCCATGTATTCACTTGAATCATCATTGCAATTCAATTTCCTATAGCCTCTTGATTTTACATTGATCAATAACTTTCGCTGATATTGTGCCCTTCATAATCTGTTCTTGACTTAATCATGTGACTCCACATTCAAATTTTAGTTCTCCTCCTTACTGTATTTGTGGACTATTTCTGCTAAGGCCTACTATCTCTTTAGATTCTCAAACTCCACTAGTTGATTTCTCTGATTCTTTCTTATATGTGCTATAAGCTATGTTCCATCTAAATGTTTCCGGTTAGGGACGACAGGCTACTATGTGTTTCCGGGACGGATAACCCAAAACCTTGTATTAGGGGATCGACAGGAGACCTATTAAATCAATAAGGGTAGTAAATTGTAAGTTAAAATATTCAAATTCAAATTTCATATGATGACATTGTTTGGAAACAAAACGAAACTTGATACATAAAACTTGAACAATCTTGACAACTTGGAAACTTTGGTCTTAAGATTTGGTCATAGTAACCTTTATTTTAATACAGGAAATGTCATACAAAAATTCATTTGATTGGTATAACATTTGATACCTTAACTTAAAGTGCATTTGTCACAAATCATTCTATCATTAAAACTCCCCATTCGTGTAAAAAAACATGGCCTGCCACAAGAAAATTTAGACCTGAAGATCAAAGACTCAAAAGGTCTGGACATTTATCTGGCTATTCAATTTTGGAAAGATCTTCTCTTCATTCAATATATTTTCTTGTAGACATGCGTAAAGTTCAATGTTGATACAATCTGTTTGAATTGTGTTGTAACAAGAGTGCAATCTTTTTCATGATGCTTGATTCACCCCATGCAGGCTTCAGCAATTTGTAGATTGAAATAACCAATAAGAATCCTATCAACAATCATGTCTTCTATATATGATGTTTTAAGTATATGCTCCATACTTTATCTTAGAACTGTGGATTCATTTCTCACACAACTTATAGGCATTTCAGATTCATTGGATGATAATTTTCATTTGGAAGAAGAACCACACATGACATGTCTAGAAGTGTCTTTTGTTGACCATTTGAGGATTGAACCAACGATGCAACTGTCCAAAGATTTAGCTCCAAAATCAAAAAGTGACATTTAAGAATTTGTAATAAGCTTCTAAAGTTTTTCTCAATTATAATAGTCCAGTAATATACTAGGCCAAATGGAATTCATCTTCATAATCTCAAATCTTTTAAATTATCTGAAGATGTTCCCATCGATCAAACATTGGTTGATTGTGCGAAAACACCATGATAACACAATAATTTTAACACAACTATTTTTCTGTAGATGATTATTGCTTTATCTCTTTGGACCACCATTGAAGTAGTGTCTTATCGACTCTTTTGTTATGTTTAGTTTCAGTTGAACAACTGTGTCTTAGTGCCAAACGGGTTCTACCCTTTTGTGGGGGATGGACATTTGATTCTTTTTTAATATAAACAGTTTGGAATGCCATATGCATTTCAGGGGAATGGGCATTGATCAACAGTTCCGTTGTACCAAGTGATCTGTATAATTTGAACACTACATGCAATAAATTTGTTATTGTAGAAATGAGTTTCTTTTTTGCATTGATGTTTGTTTTATTTAGGGCATAAAATGAAAGGGGGGGATCCTTGTGAAGCCCCCACATTGCTTTACTTTTATTAAAAGTGTGTATTTTAAAAAAGCCAGTGCTTCATTAAGGCTGTTTGCAATAGGGGACGGATATGAAGTCCCCTAAACGTACCGGGGACGTCCAATTTTCATAACATATTTTTTCCATTTGACGTAAAAGCAGGAAGTTTCCTAAAATTTGCAAATTTGGGGAAAAAAATGGGAACGTTTCCTACCCAAAACCGAGGTTGCTACAAACATCCCCAAGGTTCCGAAACATCCCCGGTACGGGGATGAGCTAAAAAACATAGGGGACGCATCCTCGTGGAACATAGGCTATAAGCAAATGTTAATCTAAATGTTTGGTTAAATAGGATAGCTTGTCAAGTGTGTGCTAGAGGGTTGCATTCTTCATTACTTCGGCAGACACCTTGCTCTTATCAAGCTCTTTGTGGTAAACATCCTTCATAGAGATGTGTACTAAGTGGTGTACCATCTCATACATGTGGTGCTCAGATGTGACCTTGTTGTTGGCTTCTGCAATCTTGTTTATGGAAGTGACTGCATCACCTCCTTGACACATTATGTATAACTTGTTTGATAGGCAAATAAATTGGCAAGTCTTTTACTCAAGTCTTCTAGTTTCTAAGAGTGTTGTTAACATGCGCTAATGAAGTTCTACACAATGTTTGAAAATACAATGTATTTCCAATTGTTAATGCCTCTTTGGCTTAAGCTTGACCTGATCAAAGTTGAAATGTGGTGCTGCAACCAATTCTGTGAATTGCTTTTATGGTGCTGCAGATCTGACAGGTTTAAGTGACATAAAGTTGGAAGTTAATGATTAAACTCCAACTGGTCTGTTTGATTCTTGTTTTCTGGTTCCTACTCTTTATGATTTGCAGTTCTATTGTTGAAACACTGTAATGTACTCACATTCACAAACCCAAAACTAGTATAATCCAGAGCCATAACCAAATCAATAACAGTAGTAGAATTGTTGGAGTTAAATATTCTTCAAATTCAAATTCAACATGACAATGTTTGGAAACAAGATGTACGAAACTTGATAATATTTGTAAACTTGAAAATCTTGACAACTTTGAAAACTTTGGTCTTTGGAACTTTGGTCATAGTGACCTTTATTTTAATACAAAATGTCATACAAAAAGATTTTATTGGCTACATTATACCTAACCTAAGTAGTGCATTATAAAAATCATTTATTATTACTAAATGATTTGCTAATCTTCAACATGGCCTGCCCAATAGAATTTAGAACTGAAACCGAACGCAATTGGACATTTATCTTTTGCTCTTAAATTTTGATCATCTTCTCTTCATTCAAATCACTCTTTGCATGCGTTTTCAATGAGAGTACAATCTTTTGTATGTTGTTCAACAAAGCGCAATCTTTTTCACGACGCTTCATTTGCCCCTCAAACAATTTGTAGAGTAGAAATAACCAACCTAGTGTTGTTAACAATAGCGTTTTTGATATCTTATGTTTTAAGTGATGTTTTTATTTTTTTTCTTGTGGATTGATTTCCAACGCTGTTTTGGGCATTTCAGATTCATTAGGCATGGATCATTTTCATTTGGAGCAGAAGAATCACCATGGTTTGTCAAATGAGAAGGCAATTCCCAGGATTGATACCTCGATCCTGTCCAAATTTTAGCTCCATTGCATCAAAAAGTTCTTCAGAGAATTTTGCAGGAAGCTTCTTCTCAGTTCTTTCTCGGTTGTCATAGTCCAGTAACTATATGGCCAGTTGCAATGTTTTTTTCATAATCTCGAATCCTTTTATAATTCAGGTTGAAGATGTTCCCTTCGATCACGACATTGGTTGACTGTGCAAACAACACCATGACTAGCACAATAATTTTGCACAATTTTCCATTTTCTGTAGATGATATTGCTTTACTCCTTGGACCATCCATTGAAGAGAGTGTCTCTCTCATTACGTTTAACTTCAATTAGAACAAGTTGTTTGTAGTGCTCTAATGGGTTCCACCCTTTTAATGGGGGAGGGCATTTGATTGGTTTTTTAATATCTTTAACCCTTGTTTGGAAGCCATATCCCTCCTTGAGGTAAATGGGAATCATCAACATCCACTGTAGAATGCTCTGTATAGTTGATCCCATCACTAAAATATTGCTTGTAGAGGACAAAAACTTTGCATTGTGTTCTTGTGTACTTGGAATAAAATCAAGTATAGATGAATTAGTGAAGTAGAAATCATCATCTTGTATTTCATTATCAGAAAGTAATGCTGTATATCTTATAAAGCCAGGCTTCATAGGAGTTGGGCGATACACATGTTTATCCATGGATATGATTTTTAAGCCTTGCGATAAAAAAACAAACTCAAATTTTCATAACATATTTTTATCCATAAACTTAAAAATAAAAGCAACAAGCTTTAGTAAAATGTAAAACAAATGATAAATAAAAAAATTCCTAAGAGAATGTGGATAAACAAATGATAAATAAATAGAAAGGGCGATTGGCGCTTAAAGTATCCCGAGAGATCAATAGAGCCACAAAGTAGTGAATTGGGAAGTAAGAAAGTGGCTGTAGAAGCAAGATCGAGTAGCTTAAGGTTGCTGCTGTGGTGTCAAGCTGCACTTTAAGGTGCTGAGTCTGGTTTGAGTGTCAAGTCTTGCGAGTCAGCAAGCAAAGCTAGGATATGTCATAGGAATTGAATTCCTTTAAAAAGGCATTTCTGCAGTCTAAATTGTAAGGCTGTAAAAAGATTGTAATGCATTGTGCCCGAGTCTGTAATCTTTTTCTTCATCAATAGAAGAAGCTTGTATTGTTTTTTTAAAGCCGTGCAGTGATCTTGCTTAGGTGAGGTCTCATCTCTTAATCGAGACCCCTAACTGCGACTGCATCATATATTAATCCATTTTTTTCCCCATCATATTGATTTAAGCTTCTGCGATCCTTGCTATATCAACTAATTGCCAACTGGAAGGTGGCTATCCAAGACTTCTATGTATTGGCTGGTAATCTTAATTAACAACAAAAACTGCCACCTTATCATAGGGCTTGCAACAACGACAACACCATTCCTCAAACAATGTACATAGACATGCAAGCCCAGCAGCTGGAACTATAAAAAGTGCAAACCTAAAGCTTCTCTATGCAAAATGAAGCTTTACTATAAAGCATGCAGGACAACAGAGAACTAAGCCTACAATCCCATGGACTTCTTGGACACATTTGCATCTGAAAAATTGGAAATGCATTTAACTTTTCTTTGTTACTTTTGCCCTGAAGTTTCTCAGCCTTAAGGGATGACCGTGGCTTTTGTTTTTCCTCTGAAATATAATGGAAGTTATTTTCTACAAAGCTTTTGCACAGAAGAGATAGGGAAAATAACTAGGTGCCAAAATCATATTATCAACATAATCCAAATCATATCATCAACACATTGCAAAGAAGATAAAAACAAATGCAACTGTCAACAAAAATATCATGATTCTACAATTTGCAGATCAATGTTTATCAATCATACATCAATTTTCCAATTTTAAATAATTTTTTCAATCATTCATCACTGTTTATATTGACAAGTACCTGATTTTGCAATTTCCAGATTTGTCAGAGCCCCTTGATGTGCAGCAAAGATCCTTGTTGCAGTGAGAATAAAAAAAAATGATGCAAACATATTAATAAATTCTCTGATGCGTTGAAACAGATTTGTGGAGGGAAATAGATTTGGAGGGAAGTATTTGGAGGGAAACATTCATGCAATAATTTGGTAACACCTGGCCAAAAAATGTGGAATGCAGGTGTTGGTCAGTTTCAGCCCCCCACGAATTTGCATCGCTGAAACATTCTCTCCTATGCAGGTGCTGTTCCACATTTTCAGGGCTAGATTCCCTTTTATCCTATAGCTGTAACGGCAAATCCACATGGACCACCTGGCTGCAGAAAAGGAATGCGGTTGCCCCCCACATGGGACCGCTCCCTAAATGGTTGAGAAATCTGGAGAACTTGGAAATATTTCAGTATTGTCATAATGTGAAAATTTCTTAACCCTATACAAATGTAGTCCTTACCTCATCCCCTTAGTTACCTTGTCCGGCCGGATCTGCACACAATCTGGCTAGATCTGGATTTTTCGGTTAGTCGAGGCTTTGGTCTATTTTCGGATTTTTTTCTTTTATTTTTAAATTTAAATTATAAGTTTTTGATATAGTATATAATTAAAAATTTAAATATATTAACATTTCATAAGTTCTATATTGTTTTACATATGAATTGTTTAATTCTTTATACAGTATAATTATATTATGTTATTGATTTTTCCTTTATATTTGTCAAATACTTATAAAATTATGTTCATATGTGTGTGTGTGTGTGTATTCCGGATTGGATTTTCCAAACTTTTATAAGATTTCTGGATTGTTGGGTTTGTTCACCCTCTTGAATGGATCTAGATTTTTGAACTTGATATTGCAACAATATTCATCTTTGGGTCATTTGAGAAGTTTGTATCAAGCTCTCTTAGCTGAGGCGAGTACTTGATTTCAGCAGAGAGAAGTCACCTTGCTGATCAATGACAAATTTTGATTCTGACAATGCTTCTGCTGGCTAGGATTACCCATTGGTGCCTCAAATCTGTTTGCGGCTTTAAGTAATACATCTTTTTTCTCTTCAGCAGGAGAACTACTTGGGGGTTGAAGGCAGTACCAAGGTTGGGGGCCCAAGTAAATAAGTGCCCAACCATGCTTCGTTAACTTAGAGTGCACAACGGGTCAAACACAATATTCTGCATATAGAGTTCAATTGAGACATGGACAACCACTCTTCTTATTTACATGAAGGTCATATGGCATCTACATAATTCAGATACTCTTTTCAACACTTTGTGCCTCTAAAATATTCCTACAGAACTCTACAACCACTTCTATGCACTCTATGTAGGAATAAATGAATAAGACTTCCCCTTTTATAATTGTTTTGTATGGTTATGCGGTTGTAAACGCTAACTAATTTTGTAACCGTCTTTGCATAATAAATACCCGGACACATAACCCATTTGTACAGTGTGTATTCCGGTTTTCTCTTCAATCATTCTTTACACATTTATTCGGTTTATTCTCTCTCTCCGCAAATTCTAACAGTGGTATCAGAGTGTGGGGCAAGCAAAGAGAGGGAGGAAGAAAGATATTTTCGTGAGTCCCATTAGGGCACGCTGTAGTCGGAAATCAAGGGCACGAAAAATTACGTTGTACAGTCGCGAATTAGAAGATTACACTCACGTTTTTCAGAAAAAAAGTCAAGAAAATACAGTTGCGAATGGCACGTTTTTCAGGATATTAACAGTATTTTCGAGCACAAAAATACAGTCGTGAATGACACGTTTTTCAGGAAAATAACATTTTCGAGCACAAATAGTCAGATTTTAATAGCCACGAAAAATCGTGATTTTAGACATTTTAACAGTCGCGATTTGCGCTAATATGGTGCATTATTACAGTTACGAATTGCTAGGGCACAAACATTTTTCACAGACATAAGGCTGGAAAGACGCAGAAGAAAAAAGACTACCTGCGCTAGGGCACGGAATTGTGCAACTGGTATTTTATTTTATTTTATTTATTCATTGCCAAAATACGCAGTTGTATTTATTCTATTTTATTAAAATGGAAATGCCCATAGAAAAATATTCTGGTCTAAATTTTCATACATGGAGAGTGAAAATACAAATGCAACTTATGAATAAAAATTTGTGGGGCATTGTAAACGGGAAAGAGACAACACCTACCGATGCATCAAAATTGTTAGAATGGTGAAGCAAAGATGATAGAGCGAAAGCTATTATTGGCCTTGCTCTCTCTGACTCTGAACTTCATCATGTAGACCTAGACAAATCATCGAAGGAAATTTGGGATACTCTAAATAAATTATTTGGAGCGAAAGCAATCAATGCCAAATTTTCCCTGAAACTTCAGTTATATAGGTTCAAAATGGATGACGAAGTCTCGATGTCAAGCCACATCAATAATCTAAGGTCCTTGATCAGACAACTAGCAGAAGTGAAAGCTGCAATTGAGGATGAAGATGCCAAAGCTATCCTATTAAATAGTCTGTCTTCAAAATATAACAATGTAGTTTTTACCCTCAGTCAAATTCAATCTCAATCTCTGGATGATATGATAGTAGCTCTTCTAGCTGAGGAAAAACGAACTACAGAGGATGCAGAAGGTCATTCCCAGCAAGAAAGTGCATTCTATTCTAGAACCAGAAAATATCATAGAAGATCAGATAAGTCGGAGATTGAATGTCATTATTGTAAGAAAAGAGGTCACACAACATGGGATTGTCGTGTTCGAGCCAATGATGTGCTCAAGGGTAAAGTCATATCAAATACAGCCAATATAGCCATGGTTGAAGACCCACCAGATGCAGAAGGTAGTGAGGACAGTGACGAATACGCACTATAAAGATGCTCTAAACTTTGAAGGCAAGAAAGGATACAAGGTAGATGAAGCTCGGTATGGATGGTTGCTCAGATAGTTCAGGAGACTGTGGATCTTGGGAATTATACCCTCACGAGGGTCATGAGACAACTTGATGGAGCTTGTGGATGGCTCAGTATGGATGGTTGTCCAATAATTCGGGAGATTTGTGATTCGGGAGTTCGGGGAGGTGGAATCCGGGAACTTGGGAATTCAGCTCGGGAGCTACACCTTTACGAAGGTCATGAAGCAACTTGATGGAGCCCTATCCTATCATAGCATTGCTTTCAAAGTGAAAGTGTTTGAAGATAGCGTAGTTCTGTTTTGTTAGATTGTTTGTTTTTGAGTTATGTAGGGTAAGTCTTAAGAGGGGGTGTAGGAATAAATGAATAAGACTTCCCCTTTTATAATTGTTTTGTATGGTTATGTGGTTGTAACCACTAACTAATTTTGTAACCGTCTTTGCATAATAAATACCCGGACACACAACCCATTTGTACAGTGTGTATTCCGGTTTTCTCTTCAATCATTCTTTACACATTTATTCGGTTTATTCTCTCTCTCCGCAAATTCTAACACTCTAAACTCAATTGGCCTTGAGATTTCACTCTTTGCAGACTATGTGACTCTCAAAACCCAATTTACAGACCCTTATAACAATTTTACTCCAAATTACAAATTAACAGAAAAAAAATACACATGCAGACTGCGCTCCCAAGAATTTGACAGCATTTACTTGCTCCAATCCCCTTCTGATCGATTTCCCCAAGATTTATGCGCCTTTTATAGATGCAGGTGAAGGTTCTGGACTCTTCAAGAGCTTTGAGATATTTTCCCAAGCCATTCTGAAGGTCTCTAGAATTCTCTGAGTATATGTGGAAAACATTTATGCTTACACCTGTGCTTTGAATCTCCAAAGAGTTCGTCGCGTCCATGAAGAAAATTCAGAGCTCAAAAGCCTTGTGAAAATAAAAAAGGCCTCCAGAAACTTCAAACTGTTGATGGGCCCCACGTGCACTTTCACAGGTGTTGAGACCACCATGGTTGGAAAGTATGAATGAGAGGCTCTATTTTGTGCCCCCGGGTTCTCATTCGGAAAAGTTAAGTGAGTGCGGACTTTGGAAGGGTCGTTGTTCACTGTTAAAAGTACAGTGTCACTTTGAATTTCATTTGAGACCCTGTATTGCATTAATCCCCAAAGCATTGACTGTCAGACCCACGCGCCTGTCCGGGATCTTGACTAGTATCAAGCTATCAGGTTGCCTCTCCTTCATGGGCTCATGGAGTCTAGTGGACCCGTGATGTTTATCAACTGCGACCTAATGGGCTTACATGTCCAGCCTTTGCTTTACATTGCAAACAAGGTAAAAATCAGGTCCAGTTCTGATTGAATCTGAATGCAGCACGTGGTGTGCTTGCATTTATTCATGCTCTTTAGCCTCTGTGGGCATGTACTCCATCCAAGCTAACCAAATGTTTGAGATGTGAATGTGACACTTGTCCTTTCGCATGTTCTTGGGCTCTTGTGCTCGATACAGACCCTGTGGGCTCAAAAGGGTGTAAAGTGTCCCTGCGTTTATCAAATCATTAAGGGGACCCTGTATGCGTGGATTAATATCAAAGTGAGTCCCAAGGATTAATAAATTCTTATTTGCTTATTTGTCTTGGAAATTTGGGGCTCACCTTATAAACGCTGATTAATAAATTTTGACCCTGCCGTGCAACGTTAAGAGCTCTGAGTGACCTCCATTAAGCCTGCAAGTGCTGTGAACCCTCCCCCTCATAAACAAAATTTGCAAGATTGCTTGAGTCTGTGGATGCTCCCTCATCACAGGTGCTTAAGCCAATTGACCGTTGCGCTTGATGGCTAACTGTTTAAAATAGAAAAATTTCTTTTATCAGGCAATTTTCTGATTCCACTGCCATAGAAGGGCAAAAGTGACTATAGCATATGATTATGACAATATAGTCCCGGGTTCTGAGCTGTTCTTTCACATCTACAATCAGAGCTTTATCAGGTGGTGATATAATTAACTCAAGTGCAAAGTGAGTCTCCATACAACAGGCTCCATATTCTAGGCTAAGAAAAGAAAAATGGAGCTCTTCTATGACTCCTGTGTCCTAGTCGGATAAAGCAAATGCTTAAAGGCAGAGAAACAGAAGCAGGAATAGGAATACAAGATACACCCAGAAACGCCTGCAGGCCACAGAACTCAGAAAGGGTAAGATCAGAATCTGAACCCAAAAAATCGCAAACCCTAGCCTAGGACAAAACATAGAAGAGATCCCAATGCATAGAAAATCATAACAAGCACAGCACCATGAAAGCAAGGCATAGAGACGTTTGGAAATTTTGAAGAAAAAATTTAAAAACACAATTTCAAACCAATAACAGACATCAATCCAAAGAGGGATGGAAAAAACAATCACACACTCATGATTTTGATAAATCAGAAAGGGCGATGCAGCTTACCTAAGGATGCTGCCCGGGACTTCTGATTCAGTCCACATATTTCGTTTCTTCTTCGTGGTCTATTTCTTGTATTTAAATTTATTGAGATGCTATTTGTTAAGTCGTCCTTTGTATGCCCCTAAACCTTCTTTTGAGAAGTAAAATACTTCTGGCACTTAAAGATTCTCTATGCAACATGCAAAATTAATATTATTAATATGTTTATGGTACACTTGATTTTAATTCTATTTGGAGTATCCTAACATAGTATTAATTTTGCTAATCAGGTGAAGAGAATATACGTTCCTTTGCCTGATGCAGATGTTAGGCGAGTTATATTCAAGCATCAGCTAAAGGGTCAAGCATTTTCTCTGCCAGGTATGCTGTTGAGATTTGTGTAGCATACACTAGGTAAAAGAGATAGTCAAAAAATTGACTGAATTTCATGTATGTTGTTTGGCCTCATGCATTGGACTGATCAATGCTGATTAAATGACTGGTAATCACATTTTCTGTACTCTAAGCAATACATATCTTTAGAAACAGGAATCTATAGGTAAATCGAGCTCAATAAAGCGCCCTTTAACTATCACATTTTAATCTTTTATACTAAGTAATCCATAATATGGCTATATCAGCTGATAATTGGGGTTTGCATATTTCCTGCCATTAGTTATAGGTTGTATACAGTGCTCAATAATGGAGGTGGGAATCCATCCAATCTGTGGGTTTGGAGAAGACAATAAATTTAGTTTAATCAGATGCTGCTCATATTAAGGCATCAACCACTTAATGTTTTTTTTGGCCAATTGGCTAATTTTTGATAAATTTATCAAAATTTTAGATTTGCCAAGCGATACATTTTTGAAAAAATGTTTGTTAAATTTTGCTATAAAATGTACATACAGCTGTTAAATTTGCAAAAATATATATGTATTAGACTATTAGTAGAAAATTCCATGTTTTCCTTAGATTTCACCTATCATCCATATGTTTCCTAGTTTTCAATCTAAAAATATTCAACTACAATTAGGTACTTCAAAAGAATCACATTTGTTCAAAAATACCTTGCACATGGGTTTCAGTATAATGCTTGCATGCAGGGTTTCTTTTAAGCAGATATTTTTTAATGGATTGCGGGTTTCTTCATGATGTCTTCATTAGATTATATAATTCATGGGTAATGTTTTGGTGACCGTTGTGAAGGTCTTTCAAAACATGTGGTAAAGAATTGTGTATTAAAAAGTGCATGTGTTGCTAGGTAAGATGAATAGGAAATCTAATGTTCTTGGCTGGGTTTAAGACTAACTATATTTTCATCCTTTAGAAATTAGATCTCCATGTGAGGAGATTCTCATGCTCAAGAAATGTCCTGCATTAGCTTTCAAAGCTGATTGCAAAGCTGCACGGTATATCTAGCATTATATTTATGTTCCTTCATACGTCATAGGTTTTATCTATTGCACCAGTCACAATTTTTGTACAATAATCACACTACATGTTTTTTTTTGTGATTGTCATGCTATCAGGAGATACGCAATTAGAATGCTAGAACAGTATTAAATATTGTGGGTAACTTGAAAGTTGGGGGACATGAAGCAATGTAAAATAATATAGGGTTGGGCTTAGAGTGTGTATTGCACCCCTTAAGTTCCGTTTCTCTCAGAAGGTTGCATAACAAGTCATTTTGAGATAGTGAAAAGATTGGTTCCCCCATGTGTAGTTTGTTGTATTCATATGGTGATTCTAATTGGCTGTATCAGCAGAGTGTCTCTGCAAATGATTGTATAGTGGGTATATTGAAGGTTAGGGGATATTCAAAGTAATCAGTGTAAAATATTATAGGGCTGGGTTTAGAGTGTGTACGGCACCCCTTAAGTCCCGTTTCTTTCAGAATTTTACAGAACGAGTCATTCTGGAATAGCAATACGTCTTTGTGAAGTCTGTTTAACTTCTCTGGTGATTCATGGATACATAGATTTACTGTTGCCCCGCATTTATCAGTAGCCATACAAGGCTGCAGCTATATATTATGGTAACTTCAGGAAGGGTAGCTTATATGTGATTTTGATTATGAGGGTTTTGGAGGCATACTCTAAGAGGTGCTTTGGATTCTTTGGTGGCCATCTCCATTTATGTGGTTGTGGCATTTTAATAGGTAATGATTGTTGTATATCCATATAGGACCATAAATATTTGTTGTACTGATCACCTTTGTTTGCTTTGGAATCCACTCCAATTTTGAAACATATGTACAATGACATAGTGATGTCAACTCTGTAAGGTTTGGTTCCATAGAATAACAAAAATACATTTTTTAAAGAAAAATAAATTGAAAATCTTGTCAATCTTTTTTGAGTACCTCCTTTTCTGCTATTTCTATTGTTTGAGTTTCCATGACACCATGTGCTTTGTTGATTATTTGGCAGCTACAGATTTGGAAAGACTTGTTAAGGACACCAATGGTATGGTTATCCTCTCTTGCACACTCTTATATTATCCGTGATGTCTATAAATTTATGTTTTTAATGACCGAGTTACTTTACCCATTGTCAACATGTGCAGGCTACTCTGGAAGCGATTTGCAAGCATTGTGTGAAGAAGCTGCAATGATACCTATCAGAGAACTTGGTTCTCGTATTAGTACAATAAAGGCAGATCAGGTTAGTGGAAAGACAATTTTACTTAACAGAGTAAAACCTTGGATTATCTTTAAGTTTTAGAGTATACTAAGGTTGTTGTTTTGAGGTGGTTTATATCATAGCATTCAAAATTGAAATTCATCTACGTCTTTTTCATCCTTTTCAACTTCTGAAACAGAGAGACTTCTTTTTTCCATTTTAGTGCCTATTTTGTTTATGCCTATACAAATAGATATTTGCTGAATGCCTAAAGGTCATTGTCAGATGTACGTAATTGTTGTTGAGAAGCAAACCATCCAGAATTTATTTTCCTTTGATTTTCAAGATAGTGTGCTTAAAAATAAGTCTTCAAAGATGTCATAAAACCATTCAGAATATATTTCTCTTAGGTTTTCAAGTTAGTGTTCTTAAAAACAAATCTTCAAGATTTAGCTTAGTGCAAATGACTTGGGAGATCTCCAATTGTGAAGAGAAAAAATTGATTATATGGTGTTTGTACATTTGCACAAGCATTAGAGGATGTGAAGATTAAGTTTAAATATTGTGAGACTAATGCACATTGTAACGGAGATGATACCATCTAATGGAAAACTATCATTAGGGTTTATGCACAAAACATAGCTCCTACTAAACTATCTTCATTGCTCAAAAATTGTTCACGGAGAAAATGGGAGACATGTTTTTGGTAAGGCTGTGTCCCTTCCCCCAACGCTTAGGAGATGGTACAAGAAGCATCCATTCAAGAGATACAAGAAATGTTGTACAGCATTTTATTATCTAACACCATGAAAGTTCCAAATATATATAAATAGACATATTTAAGATAATTAGATGAATTAGAAATTATTGTCATAAATCATCCCTTGTGGATTAGGGGGGATATTAATTACTGTCCATTGGGGTAAGGGTTTCCAATTCTGAAAGTGGTATCATTACATCAAAATATTGCATGAAATGTTTGGATTGGAACTTGAAATAATTATGGTTGAATCAAAACACATGTGATTTGTTTTTGGAAAAGTTTCCCATATATCTAGATCCAGTAGGGAATATATCTATATCTGGGGACCCTAGGCTCGGGCCAGACCAACCCGATCCAACCCCTATCTAAAATTCTATATATGGAGGGTGGGGCCCTATCTATAACGACATAAGGGGTTGGGGTAGGGGGCAGCCTTGGCTTCCCCATCTTTCTATATGGGGTCATATCTATATGCCCATCTCATCTATGTGCCATAGAATATCTATATAGGGAGCGGGAGCCCCTGGAATCAGTGTGTGAAAAATGACAATGTAGATATCAGGAGACAAGTATGGGTGTGCTGTTTTTCAGAAAAATAGGAGACGAGTACTTAGAGACAGCAAACAAATAAGTATATACATATAAGTTACAGAAAAAATATAAAAAATACAATGGCTATGACACTTAGCAAATGTAAAATGCATTAAAAAATAACTTTTTAAACATCAAGCTATAAAATAACTTAAAAAATAATAAACTACAAAATAAATTATAAAAATAATAATAATATTTTAAAATAATTTTACAACTTTAAAATAAATAAATAAAAGTTAAAACTTAAAATTAAAATGTAATTAGTCTGTTAATAGTTTAAAATGCAATTTAATGTACATTTTAAAAATTTATATTATTAAAAATAATAAATTTAAATATTTTAAAAAATATCAAATATACTATAGACCTAAGACTATCTATAGTGGTCAACTTCCGTAGCAATGTGGTGCTAAAGCCATGGTAGTTTGTTGGCAGCGAACTGCTTTGGCTTTAATATGGCCGTTCTCCCTTAGCAGTCAGCCCAACCATAGGGTCCAGACAAAAATGGAGAGGAGCAGCACGATGAATGCAAAGAAAAACGGAAAATAGGAGAAACAATAGACAAGTAAATGTAGAGACAAAGGCAAATAAGAGAAGAACAACTAACAAACAACAAATTCAAATGAGTTGGGTTGCAAAGAGACACGTTTCAGGGTTTGTTTAATTTTTTCAATCTTTTTGTGGTAGATGGGCCAAGGACAAGAGGAGATGGACAAGAGATGTTGATGATCTTCAAAGGGCGTCTTCCAACACGGGAGATGTTTTTGTATCTCTCTTGTACCAAAGACACGTCTCCTTGCGCATATGGTTTTTTTTGAAGTTTTCACATTTATTTTCTTAATATTTTTGCCATTTATATTATTGACCTAACCCACTCCACAAAGTCAGTAAATCCTATATACTCGTCAAATGTTTTGAAATATCACCCAAAGAAGAGAAACATTTTGAAGTCTATTGACATGTTATCTAGTAGTAAAGTGGGTCACTTATCCCAAAAGTGAATTACACCCAAAACCTAGAGGGAAGCCTTTATGTGATAATGCAGCTTGGTATAAAATAGGGGAGCTTTTTTGTGGTTTATTGATCAGTTGCAGTTGTGATGCATGAGATAGCCTCTTAGCTAGTGGTATTGTATTGTGGGAGCGGGGTTTACTTCTTGATAATTACAACTTCCTTTAACATGATCAACAAAACTTAATAAATGAACAAAAAGACGAAAGAGCACAACAAGGAGGCAAAAGAGACTAAAACTTGGAGGAGAAAGATGACAATAGTAAGGAGAGTGTTTTCCATTTGGGCATTTCAAGTTTTTTACTAGTGAAAAGTAGAAAAAAACAACCCCCCTTTATGGATGTTTGTGCCCATCTGAGGGCCTTTTCTTGGAGGGTTTTTGATTTTTGAGTTGAAGGAAAAAACCAAGAGCTCTTAGCCATCTGTCAAGCTAGGAATTTATTATATCATATTAGAATATGGATCCAAGCTTTGCAAGCGATAAAACTCACAATCAATCCTTGAAGATCAAGTGCAACCCCTAGTGTTAACACTATTAAAAACAATAATCACTGTTTATGAAGATTGTGACTTTGGTCAAAGGGAAGGCTTAGAATCTTGTGGACAGCAAGTCATATTTATGTTATTAATTTAACTTGGAGTTTCACTGCAACTATTTACTTGGTAAAAGGAAAGGGAATCCATGGTTATTGTCATTGCAAAAACTTGAACGGGCAAATGGATAGGTGAAGAATTGTATCTAAGTCTGAATGTCTCTAGTATAAGGATCCTTTAAAATAACAAAAGGTAGAAGCCCATACTGGATCCAACACACATAAAATGTTGGTCCACAAAGTGGTTTTGTGCTATAGACAAGGGCTATGTGCAAAGGTGGTTGTAATAGGTCTATAAGGAGCATCTACATTCAATCTCCAAGGAGATATAAGATGAAGGACCTTACTAGATCCGGGATGCCATACATGTAATGACCCTGTCACTAGATGTAGAAAAATTCACGATTTTTTTATTACAATTAATTCATCCTTATAATTAAACCACATAGCTAGCGTAGTGTATAAATTTACTACAACGGGGAATAATAAATTGCAAGTCTCATGAGGATGCAATTTCCATTTAACAAATTTGCAACACTTTAATTCTCATAAAGTTTACTAAGGCGCAGCCAACTGCTGGTTTACAATAAAACTAAAATCGGAAGTTTTCCAATGATAATAGGTTTCTTTTTTCTGTGTCAATTTTAAGATTACACATTTCAGTTTTCAATTCATAATAAAATAGGACAACAAATTTGTAAGTATGCTATTGAAATTCAATATTGTCATAATCAATCAAATATAGTCAAGTTGAAGTCAAAGAATGAAATCTGTAAGTTTAGAGGACTCAAAAATCAAATTTGGACAAAAGCGAAAAATCTCGGTGTATGTTAGAGTTTTGGACGTTTGTAGCATGTTTACAATTGGCATGCAAATTACTTCCAGACCTTCGATCCCCGATTTGGTCTATCCTTTTTGGCGGAGTTTTGGACTTTCCGAACACATTTGCATCTAAATTGTAAATTGCCCATAGAGTTCCAGATCTTGAAACCTTGCTGAAGGCTTAATCGTACTTTCCATGTGCGCAAGCACGAGAAAAGTCTACCCAGTGTAAATCAGACTTTCCATGTGTGTGAGCACAAGAAAAGTCCATCAAAGTCTTAATCGGACTTTTGGGCTGCACATGAAAGGAAAAAGTCTTCCGTAATCTAAGTCGGAATTTTTAGGTGCACAAGCAAGGGAAAAGTCCACCAAAGAGCAGATACTTTTGGATTGTGCAAACAAGGAAAAAGTCTGCAATGGTGCAAATCAGACTCTTTTTGAGTTGCAAAAAATCAAGGAAAAAGTCTGCGAGTGTAAATGAGACTTTTGAGGTGTTAGAAATATTTTTATTCCTATTATTACTCACAAGGGTGAGTTAGCTTGATACATTTGTTTGTTGTTATGTGAGTTATAACAACTCACACAAACATAGAACTTTCTTGCTCTATTGTAGCGCTTGACTCCTATAATTAAGGAGATATACAAACCTACTTATATGCATTGTTCTTTGCATAATATGAAATTAATGAAGTCTAATTGTGTGCAAATTTGACCAAACCTTCATGAGGTGCAAAAGCAAGGGCAAAGTCCGCAATAGTGTAAATTGGAATTTTGGAGTGCACGTGGAATAAGAAGATTGAGGTGTGTGACATTCATAGGTATCTTGGGATAGAGACTGACCTGCAGTTGTCTATTGAAAGAGTTATCAAGGTGATAGCAGCGACAAGTAGGACCCTTCATGGGGTTCGACACTTTCTGGCTTCTCAAAGAATCCCCACCTGGTCAAAGAGCCAGGCCTTTAAAGCATTAGTATACCCTATGCTCACATTTGGCACATAGGTGATTAGAATGTTTGATGTGGCCAAGCAGAACATCCTTTAAAGGGTGGTTGTGGAGGGCATGAAGTGGATCTTTGGGAAGTATTCTACTTCCAACTTGATAGGGCAAGCTATTATGCATTGAGAACTTAACATCTTTCCTGTCTCAGTGTTCAATGCGCCTTGGAGAAATATGGTCTCAAAACATTCATTGCTGATCTTGTTAACAATCCATCCTATAGGGTGGGTGAAATCTGGACTTGGATCCATAGAACTACCAAGTGGTTAAAGAAGAACGTCCCCAAGGTAGAAGGCAAGAGTTCTCTTGTGTATGTAGAGGCCTGTGATGCTTAGGAGAATAAGTTTAGATTGCAAGATTCCTTGAGGTTCTTCAAACAATTTAAGTTGGAGGAGGCTCAAAGCTATATCAAGCGGACTGAGCGCTATGAGAACATTTCTGTGGAGGTTGTCTGTTGGCTTCTCAATGCCCGGGTATGAGGGTTTGTCCTTAGCAGTCACGTGTTGAGGACTGGGTTGGTTGCTCCTTTCTTGGATGTTGGTTCCCGTTGTGTGAGGATGTTGGAGGAGACTCTACTTCACCTCATCCTTGAGTGCCAGCACATCAGGGTATGTGAAGCAAGAATGCACGTTAGTTTTCAAAATGTTTTGCAGGCGCTTTGGTGCGTTGCGCTTGCGGATGCCAGTGAGAAAGAATTGCTCGCATTAGTCCTTGAAGGGGAGTGTAGCGAACAACTTCTATTGTATTTGGTAGGCAATTGCTCACATCGGAAGGGAACTGCAAGTTTCATGCATGTGGCCAACTTCTTGGCAGTGGTGCTCCCTCTGTATGACAAAGCCCTCTGGGGTTGGCAGAGGCAAGGGATGTGTTGCAGCTGGTTTGGAACGGACAAGGGCCTTGGGGATACCTAACGACACCACTGAGTCAATGCCCAATTGGGTAGGGAAAACCCTCTCGTTGGGTACCTAGAGTTGACGACAACTATGGGTGTCATTGGACGTATGTTTCGGGTGCATTGGGATGGATGCCTCCTGCGTCTGTTCGTACGTTAGAGCATTCCTCGGACAGCGGGATCACGAGTAGCCGAAATGCGACTGCGGCGATAGCGCACGTTTGGGGTAGCTGCTGAGCAGTTGAGGATCGAACTTGGAGGAGGATATAAGCCGACGCATGTGTTGTCCCTGAGCATCGCCTGCTCAAAATCAAATCAAAAATCAATTTGGATTAATGTAACTGGGTATATTGATGATTGAGCAAATTGTGTAAAAGAGCAAGTCATGTAATGGGCACGAGAATACAACACCTAGGTTTAGGATGTGTGCACAAGTCACAGTGTAGGGATGAATTCAAAGTTGTCATTGCCAATATTATGTGTCTACACATCCTTTCTATTGGAGGTGTTAACATGCAGCTTGGAGAAATGAAATGGGGGAAGCAGCTAAATCTTCTCCAATTCAATACATTTTTGGAAATTGATTAAAAATGGCTGATTTGCCAGGAAATGTAAACAGCTCTGAAATGTTGAAACACTGATTATCCAAGAGCCCCAGGAGTGATATGGCGTGAAAATGTCCATAGGATAAACTATTATAAAAGAATAAACCACTTTTAAAATATAGTATTCACGACAATTCAAGACATTCAAGACATTCAAGATTTGTAAAATTTCAGATGTTCATATGACATATCTTGTTTTATGTGTTCAAACTTTGAAATGTTTTAAGCTTTTAATTATTTTTTCAATTCAGAAAGGTGCTGGAAGTGTCGAAGTTGTTTCTGGTATGCATCTGGACTCTAGCAGCAATTCAGAGTTGTTGCTGGCACTTTTCCACCCCAAAATGTATCAAACAGGAAACACCCTGTGCAGGGGGTGTTTCCTGCAACTACGGGAAAAAACATGTGAAAAGAGAAAGATTTAATTCCAAGCACTTCACTTAGTGACATGGTATATTTCATCCTAGATTTGATCCAAATGCTAGCCACTTATCATCAAATAGAATCATGAAGAAGCTCCATGTGTTATAATGGAATGTTGGGTTGAAGCTCCACAAGACGCAGGACAATCTTTTATGCTGTCATGGAGGACTCTTAAAAGTTGGAAGCAATGGCACAATATTGGCTTTGCAGAAGCTGCAGTTAGGTATCTCCAAAAGAACGTTCTTATGCCTTCTGAAGAGAATGATTGGATATTATTCCAGCAAACTTGGGAATCTTCAACAAGTGTGCTTACTATCAATCATCTCTACATTATGCTTCACCACCGCCTTTCCTAGAAAAACCCTCAACAACCCTTAGATTTCGCCTCAATGTTACTAAAAACCATACTGTACCAGCAATTACCTTGTCAAGTTTTTACCCACTTGAACAGCATTGAGGACTGCAATTATTTGAGCACTTGTTGCAGATATGCCAGTGTCTAAATCCAAATGAAATCTGTGTGCTCTTAGACCTTCTGTTCGTAGGAACACAAAGTATGATTAACTGATTAACATGGAGAATGCCACTATGGAGAGCAGCAGTTGCCCATGTACTTCTGCCATCAAAGGAGAGGATCCTTATGCCATTGTAGTGATTCAAGAGTGCCCAATATCCCTCATGCAGGAAATTCTCAACCACGTTGTGAATGCAGAATGCAACAGCACTATAGCAGAACACTGACAGAAATGATTTGAATACCAGTTAGAGAGGTCGCAACATCAGATTGTTGATCATTATCATATTTTCTCCAAGTTTTCATGCTCTGGTTTTTTAGTGGTGTGTGTTTAGTGTAGGCCCTTGTTCTGAGCAGTTTCATGTATTTAGTTTAAAGTGTAAATTATTTCAGTGTCAAGGTTTTACATTGGCATGGTCTGCCATACCATAGACATGTCCACAGTAGTTGCACACTTTCACTTTATCATGGTGTATGCCTTAAAACAGCTAGGATGCAATACCCACATACATGTCCATCATGGTCGCTCTCTTTCAAGTCCACTGCCAATATTAGTAGACTACAAGCCCTTGGATTGGCCTGAATTTGTTAGGCTACTTTGCATCCTAGTTTCCAGAGTGGGAAATGTAATAAGGCAAAGTACATTTCATCCTTGTATGTTATTGGTGTTATATTTTTTTACAAAGATTCTTGATCTGTAATAAAATTGAGGTTTGATCTTAAGTGTCCCTTAAACCACACATTAATTGATATGCCAGCTCATGATTATGAGCTAAGGTGGCAATTGGTCAGTTTGGTGCAATGTCTAACTTCCAATGCTTTATTTGAGAGGGCCCTAATTCAAAGATTCTTCGGGAGGGTCCTAATTCAAAGATACCTTTGTTTTAGCATGGAACTCTCTACTAAGACTATTCATCGATTGTACTGAAATGTAAGTATTCAAAATGGCTTTCATTGTTATTGTGACAACCATTCTTGTGTCTTTATTAATGAGGAAGGATATTCAATAAATTAATCCATCTAATATTATTGATGGTTGAAAGAGTTACATATAGGCTAGTGATCTCCTAGAAATAACTAATCAAGCCCTATATCAAACAACCACACAATCCCTATTCTATAGGGGTGAGTTGTTCTTACAACTCATGCACATACTCGCACACAAATACCTGAATACATCTCATATTATGTGAGTACTAACAAGCTTATTTTGAATATTCCCCTCGTTAATACAGGCATATACAAATGGAACACTACATACAAATTGGAATCAGACTTCATGAGAATTGGGACAAATCACAATTTGAAACCAACGTTGATGGATGGGAACATATCACCAATCCAACAAGAAAATATCAATGGATGGGAACTGTCAGCAAATTTTTATGTCATTTTATATTTTCAGATATGGCCCAAAGGAGGTGGTATAAAATCTGCAACAGCTAGGGAAAATCATCTATTGACAGGGTGGAGTTCCTTTGCTTTTGAGAGGGGCAGTTTCCTTGTATGATGGGGGTATTTGGGTTTTTGGTGATTTTAACTGGAAAGCACCTAAGTTACCGAAACGTTTTGGATACGGGAGCGGGAGTGGGGTATCTGATATGCGGAAACGGCAAATTTTTTTTTGACCCCGGATACGGCGTAGGATACGGTAGTACAAAAACTATATAAAAATTAAAAAATATATAAATTTCAACTTTCTAAATAGGAATTTAATTATTAATCACATATTATGTATATGAAAGACAAGATAAAAGACAAGTTATAAGCTAAATAAGTGAATAACCACAAAAAACAAGCTAGGATACCGATAAAACTTAGAAACTTAAAAGCTTAAAAGTTAAATTAAAATACTTAAATCGAACACAATGTGAATGTCACTAATCTCATGATATATTAAATTCAATCATAGATCAATATTCAAAGTTCAAACTATTTTTCATTGTCAATATTTATTATTCATCATATTTCTCTTCATCAAGAGGATCAAGATCAGCTACATCATCATCATCATTATGTGGTTAATTAGAACCACATGGGCTCAAACCACTCGCACTAGGGCCACTACCCAGTTGCACGCCCTTATGCATGTAGGTCTCGTAGTGCCACATAACCCCCCCTCATCATCATATGCTCCATGGTGGGAAATGGAAACATCCAAGTCAACTATCTCTGGATCAATGTCCCAATGTCTTGTTGACCCTTCCTTGTTCTCCGGCTACTTGTGGGATAAAAGGCACAAGTTGGAATGTATGTATTACCAAATCTTCAGCCCTTTTAGCCCCCAACATGTTGCGTTTCTGTGAGTGGATGAAACTATACGTACTCCAGTTGCGCTCAGAGGAAGACGAACTTACAACCTATTAAGGCAACCCAAACTTCAAAGTCAATGCAAAGTTCAACTTCAAATTTAAACACTCAAACTTAAATTTTAAAAAACTAAAAGAAAAGAGAATAAAAAAATTAAAAACTTACCTGTGCTAAGACCTTGATTGCAAGAGGTTGCAAGTAAACCGATGAAGTACCTTGGAGGTACCACCACATATGAGCATCCATCTTATATTTGCTCCGAAGAGCGAGAAGGCTATGACCCGTTTCTGTTATGAAATTGCCAAACTCTACCATAACCTGGTCTTGGGCCTCAGGATCAGGGAAGAGCCTAGCCAATGCCGCCATATATCCCTCACTGACTTCCGTATCTCTGTATGGTGCTACCCTCCCTGGCAAGGAAAGGATCTTTGTGCTATAAAATCTAGGAGTCAATGCAAAAGCTAGTAGATGTAATGGGGTGGTCATTTTGTTCCACTGCTCAATGAGGATTGACTTCACTTGTTTGAAAAATATTTCCTCGGGATCTTGTTCTTTTGCACTTATGACGGCTTTTATCTTCTCAATGATTGAGTCGATGCCATCATATATCTCTCCTAGACATGGCCGATCCGTGTCAGTAAACCGGATCATACTCATAATGGGCTCCGTAAAACTCAACAGATAATCCACTCTATCCCATCAAGGGTCCTCTAAGATCAGGTTCTTCACTTTTTGAGCCCGTTGAGTGTTTGATTGCCTCCATACAGACCAAAGATTGGATGTTACCATCCTCGTGAGTGCCTCTCGCACCTTAACTAGTTGTCTCAAGACGATTGTGTGTGATGCAAAATGAGTCTCAGCAACCTAATAAGAACGAGGAACAAAAATTAAAAATAAATTATAAAATTGAAAGCTAAAAAAATACTAAAAAACTTATATTAAATTTTAAATTAAAAAGAAAGAAAGCTTTCCTTAGCTTCAGTAGCTCCAACTGCGAGAATGATCTAAAAATGCCCTGTGACATGTGGTGGTTAGGGACAAACATTTGGATCTTTTCAGCTTCTGCATACACTTGTTGGATCCACTCTATTTTGTTTTCCATTTTCTTTAGCATTAAATTCAATGAATGCACGACACAAGGTGTCCCAAAAAATATGTCCATACCGTGCCTCAACTAGCATCCCTGCAACTTTGCAATTTTTGGCGCTGTCCGTTATGACTTGGACAACATTTTCAGGCCCCACTGCCTCAATGGATTCAAAGAGAATGTTGGCTATGAATTGGGCATCCTTCACTTGCCCCTCACAATCAACCGCTTTCAAAAACATTGCCCCCTTAGGGCATACTGCAATCACATTGATTAAATGGCGGTTTCTTGCATCTTTCCATCCATCAGAAACAATGGACACACCAGTTTTGGTCCATGAGTCCCTAATTGGTTGCAAGGAGGTTTTCACATATTTTTTTTGTCTATCCAAAAGGGTGGTGCGGATTTTTCTCATATCCTGGTGGTTTATACTCTTTTGGTGCCTCATTGATGGCTTTCACCATCTCATGCCAATAAGGTGATCTCACAACATTAAAAGAAAGCCATTAGCATATACACACCTTGCAATGTGTTCATCTGCAATTTCCCTGCTCTCATTCTGAAAAGGCCTTTTCCAATGGCCCTTTTGTCTTACTTTTCTTTCGTGCAAGGGAAACATCCTCATCCATGGAGATAGGAGCCACAAATGGATGTGGCATGGTCACAATTGGGGATCCACTAGGTGATGGAGCAACTGGAGGCCTCGTTGAACAAGATGAACCTCCTCTTTTGGCCAATGGATGACCTGCTCTCATAGCCACTTTTGCCTCTGCATCTTCCTGCTCTTTGATATATGCCAAAACTTTTGCTTTTGGCACCCCAACATTATTTCTCGCCCTGCATACCTCTTATACCATTACCCGTTATGGTACACAAGTGGCTTTTCACCCTACTGTAAGAACCTTTGAATAGTCCATCACACTTATTGCATTTCCATTCAAAACAACCACCACCCGCAATTTGTTGAAGTATTGTTACATGCCTCCATTACGGTGAATTTGGGTCAAAGTCCTTGGCCAAAGATTGCCTAGAAGAAGCAGAACTTGTTGTTGCCATAGTAGAAATACCTACAAGGTTCAAAAAAAAAAATAAGCAAAGAAAATAATGGCATGCAATTGCATTGTGATTGAACAATGAAAATTAAAAAAAAATAAATAGAAAAAGCAAAATAAAAATGAACATAAGCAAAAAAATGTAATGTGTGAAAGATTAAATAATAAAAAAAAAAAAAAGAGAAACAAGGGTAGAAATTAAAAAAAAACTTACCTTCACTTAGTAAACCACAAATCCTTCACAAATCCTCCTCCTTTGCAGTTCCTCACACTCCTACAAGCTTAGCATTAGCTCCTCAAACCCTAGACAAGCACAATGCAGCCACAATGTGAGTTTGTTTGCTTTATGTTTTGTTTTTGTGTTGTTCCTTTTGTTTTATTGTTTAGAGTTAGCTTTTAGGTTTTAGATTAGAAGAATTTTAAATTTTTTATTGTTGTGTGGCTCTAAAAACATGAAAAAAAAAAAAAAATTAATTAAAAAATATGTTTTTTGCATATGGGAGTGGGCAGGGAGCGGCCAGAGGGCTGCGGAAAACGCCCGGGTACGGCCTGTGCCGTACCCGGGCGTTTCCGCAGCCCTCTGGCCGCTCCCTGCCCGCTCCCACCACCCGCTCCTGCCTTCCCGCTCCCACTCCCGAGGCCCCCAGCCACGTTTCCGGTAATGTAGGTAAAAGCCCCTATTGAAGAGATTTACAGAATTAAGAGAAGGATGAATAACAGAAATTGCCCTGGCCCAAATGGAAATTTATTAAAACTTAATTTTGACGGGTAGCCTCAAAAGGCAATCCAGGTCTTGCAAGAGCAGGTGAGCATTTTTAGAGATTGCTTTGGAAGTGCAATTTTGAATCTAGAGATTGCTTTGGAAGTGGCAATTTTGAATCTAGTGTGAAGCCTTAGGTTGTATGTAGTGGAAGCCATAGTCTTTTGGATGGGTTTGAAGATAGCAAAGGGAAAAAGGATAGTCAAATCTGATTGTGGAAAGGGATTCCCAGACTGTGATTAATGGAGCACTTAAGGGAAGAGGTCAACATTTGCAAACATACAAGATCATCCCCAAATGCAAGTCTCTGGCGAAAGCACTAAGGTCTTATACCTATCTAATCTAGGAGTCCACATGTTTAACACTAAAAGGGTCAAGTATGTGATAAGACACTCTTTTTCCTTGGGATTCCCAGTTGGTGAATTTAACTAAAAAGGATTATGAGACAAATATGGGAAAAATTATATTTGCCAAGGTTTATTTTAAGTTTCCCACCATACCTTTCTAATAATGCATAAAGTTTACCAAAAAAATGAGGCTCTTTTGAGATACTGCCACTGCATTACTTTCTCATACGAGGCATGCTTGATTTTATTTAAGCCTTGCTTATTTCACCATCTTGTTGTGAGAATAGAGAGGATAGAGAAGATTCAAGAGCATGTAACCACCATGGTGCTTCCTGCGGACATTTTATCTCCTGCTTGATGGTTTTGATCAAATAAGGCCCTATTCTCTCTTCTTGGTGCTTGGAAAGGGGTTATGAGAATGAAGAAATTTCAGAAGAAGTGAAGTTTTATAGGGGGTTTCTATTATGTTCTATGCTAGCTTTTACCCTTTTTTTCTTTTTGCAAATTGGGAAGGAAAATTGTGTTGGGGGATGCTCTTTTGTGGGTAGGCAAGGTTTGATTTTTCTATTTTCTATGAGCTGTATCACCTACTCCAAGAGATGTGGTGGGGCTAGTGTAAATGATATATATTTCTGCTCTCTTTTTGAGATCATCTTTGGTCCAAAACCCTGTTTCCAGTCTAGCATTTGTTTCCATCCTTTGAAAATATCTAGCCCATGGACCAAGATCCTCCATCCCATCCCAGACAGGGATAGGTGAATCCTTCAAGATTAGAAAAAAATCTTGCCTGGCCAAGGGCAAGGAGGCCATTCAAAGGGCAATTATTGGGAGACGAGGATCTTACTCAATTTCATTCTATAGAGGTTGTTAATCATGCCTATATTGGTCTGTTAGATGATCTGAAGCTTAAGAAATTGCTAGAAAATAATGTAATTTTGAATGAAAGTACCAGTATGTCTGCTTAGATTGCCATGGAAGCCTGGAAGAGAACCTCAATTTGCATAAGTGGACTGCTAGTTCAGAGGCCTGTTATCTCTGAGGATGGGGTTTTCTTCTTCAGTAAACTCTGTTCTGGATGTTATGGCAAATCCTAATCAGTCATCTCCTAGGCTCAATGTCATGAGAGTTGCTCATGTTATTGGCATTCAAATAGTGCTTCTCAATTCCAGCAATACTCTTGCCATTCATAAAGAATTTAGAGCAGATGGAAGGGAATGCGAGGATGATGTCTAGATAAAATCTATTGCCTCACGAAGGGGATGGCTGCTCAAATGATAAAACAAGACTAAACAACTGAGGCTATCTGTGCTAAATTGCCACATTGACACTGCTGAGCTTGACAGTGTTTGGAGAGGAGGAACGGGTGTGGAAGTGCTTCCCAAGCTGCTGAAGGTGGAAGAGGACGAATCCACCCCTGCTGCTGCTGCCAAGGCGTAGGCCGTTCGAATTGACAGTTCTGATAAAGAAGATGGGAGGGAGGAGGTTGAGTAAAAGGAAGACCCGCCCTGAAGCTTCTGCAGAGCTCCTTGACTGTAGGTGTATGTTAAAGTCATTGCTGTTTTTTTATTAATCAGAACTTGGTTTGGGACTGTTTTATCCTTGGTGTTTGATAGTGTTATGATAGCTTTTATATAAAGTTTGTGTTGCATGCTTCAGGGCTGTTGTGATGTTTAATGCTTATAAGAGCACCTAAAATAAGTGCTATTTGGTTGATAGAAAATATTTTTATGTTATTTTACTTTGCAGTTTCTAAGTTACTGTAACTTGCTGGTTTGTTGGATTTAGAGCTGTTATCATACAACCCAGGAAGTTTGCAAATTTCTATCTATAGCTGGGATACCGTCATCCCTTTTTATATTTTAACTCATTTCTCCAATTTGCTGAAGTTTCAAGATATCTGAAAGTGTGTAAAAATATGTCAGTTTTTTCCTCCATATCATAATTAAGTCTTGGTCTTCTTTTTGGATTATAGGGATACTTTATTTGAAAATGCTTTGATTGGTATTTTTTTCTTTGAGTTTGCATAAAAGAATGACATCTTGATCTCTTAAAATAAACTGCCCACTTTTTCTGTCAGTAGCTTTGTCTGAGATTTCAAGTTTTTGAACAAATAAAAAATCCCTTACATTCTGCAGTTTTTTTCTTTAAAGATATCTATATTGTATTCGTTCATTGCTTTCTTGAGTCCTAGTCTTGGAATCTGACATTAATTGTGAGACAAAAATAGATCTTCAAAAAAATATAAAACAGAAAAAATTGCAATTCTTTATCAAGCTATTTATAGTTATACAAAGTTATGGCTAACCTGTTCCTCTTCAAACTCTTCAATTTGTATCAGTTTCAGTTGTCCTGGGCATTTCTTCAGACTGGCGTCTTAGTGTGGTTTTTTTGATATTTTTGTTATGAAGTTGAATGTTTGATATTGTCCGCAGACATTTTGAAATTTTGCTTCGTCTAGGAAATTCATTGTCTAGCAGTTGTGTCGAAGTTATGTCTAGCAATTGTGTTGAAATTATGTCTAGCAGATGTGTCAGAAATTGTCTGTGTAACAGGCATGTTTTGTTGTGCAATGCCTGAACCAGTGTCTTCCTTTGGTCATTGTCTTTGTATTCTTCGGATGAGTATGTTTCACTTCTCCTACAGTAGTCTTTTCATGTCTCTGGGTATTTATTCACTTTAGAAAACCTGTATAAGATGTTTGATGGCATACAAACTATCTAAAAAATAGTTATCCGACGAAGAGGTAGGTTGTCGAGTATTGTCAGTCTTGCAGTTTTGTTGCCTTTGATATTCAAAGATATAATTGGGATTTATATTTGTATTTTCTTTTCCCTAGGAAGGATTTGGATATTGTTGACATAGTTACGTTTATCTTTTAAAATTTTTGCATTTTACATTCATCGTACCCTGGCAAAAAGTTTATTTTGTTCTATACATTGATTCAACATGCTGGTGTATGTGTAATTGCAGTGGTGGGAGAAAAGTGATTGGACTGGCTACAAAGAACTTGGTAAATTTCAAAGCCTACCTCTGCATACATTGTCAGTGTATATTCACAAACTGCCAGACATTGAAATTGTATTTAAAAATTCAGCTGTATTCAAACTATAGGTGTTTGACATTAATATTTCTTTTTCTCTGGAGAATGAAAACAATGCATATTTCAGGCGAGTGTTTACCTCTGCATACATTGTCAGTGTATATTCACAAACTGCCAGACATTGAAATTGTATTTAAAAATTCAGCTGTATTCAAACTATAGGTGTTTGACATAAATATTTCTTTTTCTCTGGAGAATGAAAACAATGCATATTCCAGGCGAGTGTTTTTACTCTATTTGAAGTTCCTTCTTCAAAAGATTGTAGATTGTCAAGCATATATTCAGTATTTCTTTGCCTTTGGTTTCAAATATGCAAAGCCATTAATTCTTCTTATTGACAAAGTACCATTGCATGGTGCATTTAAATTCTTATGTTGTTGCATGTCCAAAGCATTGTACATAGTGTTACTGTGTTCGCGTACCCAATTCTTTAGGGATGTGTATGGTAGTGTACATACATGTGGTGCCGCACCCACACCAGTTCAACTTTTGAAGATACTTTTTCTAATAAATATCACTCTCTTAATTGAAATGTTTACTTATGACTCTATGAGTGTAAAATGAGATTATGAAGTATCGTGAAATAGGAACTATAAATATAAATTATTCCATATTATTATTGCCAATAGAATTGCAAAATAAATTTCCTTTGTTTAGTTTTTTAACTTTTTAAAACTAAAAAACATTATTTCATTTAATTTTTATAAATTATATAGTTTAAAACATTAAATTTTAATTTATATTTTATAAATATTTTAACTTTATATAATTTTATATTATTACAAATATGTATATATATAATTTTAAATGTTAAAATTTAAAAGAATTGTAAATACTTTTGTTTGTAAAATATATTATTTTAATATTTAAATTTTTTTGTTTTAAAATTATATTGTTTTTAAATATTTACATATTTAAAATAAATTTTGTAAACTTATTCATATTTTAATAGTTTTTAAATTTATTATGTTTATCATATCTTTAAATATTTAATGTAAATACCTAAATTAAAAATTTAAAACTTATTTATAATGTATTTAATTTTGATATATTAATATTTAATTTATTTTATTCAAATGTAGATTGTATTTCAATGGGTCCCCTAAAATCAAGTGTTGAGGGATGAAAACATATGAATCACGACGGTAATAATGTCAAATGTTGCTTGTGTGGTCATCCTTTTACTGGAAGTTTGACAAGGTTAACGGAGCACTTGGTATTTTAGGGGGTTGGGCAAGGGGTGTTGCTCCATGTAGATTAGTGATGCCAAAGATTAGAACTAATCTAGAGAAAGACCAATCCTCTTCTATTGTAGAAAAGAAGAAATCAATAAAAAAGAAACAAAGAATCTAAGAGGACATGTCTAAGTTCACAACATCTTTTCTTTTTCTTCTAGTATGCCGAAGGCCTTGACAGGGGGATCGGCGGGGAGTGGAACATTGACAACTTGTAGAATCAACTGTAGAAAAAATCATGTGGATGATATATAAGCTGAAATGTTTTATTCAAGTGCCATTCCATTCAATGTAGCCAAAAATTCACATTTTCAAAAAACAATTAAGAAAGTTGTAGAGTTTGGCAAAGGCTACACATCGCCCTCTTCAAAAAATTTCATAACTCTTTTGTAGAGGTCAAAAAATAGGGTGACTGAGAAATTAGTTGAGGTCAAAGCCTCTTGGAGTGCAACAGGTTGCACTATATTGAGTGATGGATGGTAAGATATATGTTAGAGATCAGCGATTAATGTTTTGGCAGCTTGTCCTCAAAGTGTCGTGTTTTTGAAGGTGATTGACATTATGAACCATAAGAAAACTTCAAAGTTTATTTTTTCAAATATACTTGAATGGCAAATTGTGTGGGGGCAGGGAAATTGATTGTAGAGAAGTACTCACAAATATATTGGAGCCCATGTGCAACACATTGCTTGCATTTGTTGTTACATGACTTGGCTAAATTCCCATGGGCGCATGAAGCAATTCACAGAGGGAGAGCAATTGCAAATTTTATAAGAAATTATCATCTCACTTTGTACTGGCAATTCAATTTGTACTGGCAACATTGAGACCGTGTGAATCAAGGTTTGCTTCATTTTATATCACTTTGAAAAGAGTGGTCGAAGAGAAAACAATTCTAAGGTTTGTTAATTGTTCCAACGAGTGGAATTTTTTTGTTCTTTCTAAAGTTCTTAAGGGAAAGAATATAGAGCAAATTATTTTAAACAAATATTTATGGAAAAGTTCATCAAAGATTCTAAACATATGTGAACCAATTGTTGATGTGCTTCACATGGTTCATGGCGACACCCCTTTTCTCGGCATGCTTAATGAGAGCATGGACGATTGCAAGGATGTTGTTCAAAAACCACTAAATAATGTGGAAGGAGACTACATGGAGATATGGGATATAGCTGATTCCAGATGGAAAATGATGCACACACCTTACATGTAGCAGTGTGTTTTTTGGCATCTAAGCTATTTCAAATTGATAGGCAAAGTGATTGTGAAGTTATGATGGGGCTTTATGAAGCCATTGAGAGGTTTGAACCAAATCTAGCAATTGCAAGTCTAGTTAGAGATTGGTGTTGGAAATACAAGATAGGATAAGGGATGTTTGGAATGTTAGCAGCCAAATATTACATGTCACGAGTTGAGATGCTTGGTACAAATGGTGGTTGTTTTATGGAGCATAGACTATTGAATTGTAACGCTTTGCCATTAAAATATTGAGCTAGGGAGCAAGTTCCTCAGCGTGTGAGAGAAACTGGAGCTGCATTGAGCACATTCATTCTAAAAAGAGGAACAAGTTGGTGTTTGGAAAGTTGTGATTATGTATGAACAAAGTAACAAAAGACTCCACCTCTTCTTTATAGCTCCAAATTTCAGAAGACACAATAGGGCCGATGAGTTCGACTTTTTTGATGATGAATTGAGTGGTGCATCTAGTGATAATGATACTGCATCAATTCAACCAAGTGCTCTTGATGACTTGGAACTTTTTTGAAATTTGAGCTGTGACTCCTAATTGTAACTTTTTGATGATATGTTTCTTATAGTTTAAATTTGATAAGTTTATCACACTGTTGCACGGAGACGCGTCCCCCACCACTTGGGACACGTACCGGGTACGGGTACACGTACCAGGTACCTGAGACGCATATGGAGAAGTCTCCCGTATGCGGGAACCTTTGTTAACGTCTCCTCCTGTCTCCCCACACACACGCACACACACACACACAAGGATTGTTTGCATTTTTCTGTTACAATGTACTCTTCCCACTATATGTGAGATATCAAATATCAATAGAATTACTCATCTTTTGTCGACATTTGATTTCCTTACTTCAAAAAGTATAGTTATTTTTAAATTTCAGTGCATTCTGAGTCCAAATAAATTAATAATATACAATAGTATTTTTCAAGTTATTTTATATATATATATATATATATATATATATATATTGCTGTCTCCTTGTACCCGTCTCCCACTTTTCTAAAAAATGTCGTCCCAGTACCCGTACCCGTACCTGTACCCGTTTCCTGGTAACTATGGTTTATCATGGTTTATAAATTTGACATCGTTTTATATAGATTTCAAATTTATTTAGTAATGTTTACCTATTTTGATAATTTTGTGCATTTATATTTTATTTTGAAAAAATTGCAAATCATAGTTGTCAAATATAATCATGATTTCCTAATTTAATCATTGTCGAACTTAATCCAAATTTTATCTTCTTGAACATGAACCTCATGACTTGGTTGTAGACTATTTGACAATGGTTTTAAAATCTTTTATTGACTATACAAACTATATTAGTAAAAGATAGCATTAATATCTAGTATTAATAATTTCAAAATACTAGACACATACTAAAACAACTCTTAACCAAAAATAAAACATACAAATAAATATTATAAAACAAATTAACTAAAATAATAAATAAACTGTAAACAACGAACTAAATACATAAACAATCTATAAACTACAAAACTGTTCATGTAATACTATATCTCACATTGAATTATATTAAAAACAACATTGACTCCCAATGTAACATGCATGATCAATGTCCACCGGTTGCCACAAGACTTATGAGGATTTGCATGGGAAATTGTAAGCAATGCAATTCATGGTGTCAAAATGTGCAAGGTTTAATTGAAAGATTTGTCAGTATCCACGTTATTGAGATGATGGATACATCCGACCTAGAAAAGCATTGACGAGTCTGCAGTTAATTGGTAATAAATCTAGACCAGATTGCAAGTATGCACAAAATGATCCAAAGGACAGATGCGCTAAAAAATTCAGATGTGCTCACAAAGCACAAACATGTATGGCAATGATCCGGATTTCGGACAGAAGCTCCAAATGAATGCTTTGATGAAGTAAAATAGAGACTGGACAGTCTAGCCTAAACGAAAAAATAAATAAAGCAATGGCAGAGGAATAGTGAGAACATGCACATGTAGAAAGAAGAAATCTGATGCACAAGGGGATACATGCATTGACAGCTTGTACACACAAAAGGGTCTGCAGAGTTATCAGTATGATCAAAGCAAAGAGATGTCTAGTGAGCAGATGGTGGAGCTGAATTGTGTGGTAAAATAGAAGCAAAAGTTGAAGGCCCTGAGGCAGATGTCGACATATTGTAAGAAGCTGAACTGAAACTGAAGTAGATGGAGAATGTACTGTAATTCCTTCAATCGGTCATAATCCACCTGTAGTATCTCATACATCTTCAATGCCATGACATACTGTGCTGCTTCTTTATTTTAATGGGATGTCCCTATCTCAATAATGTCAAAAACTAAACTTTCTTATTCACACATAGCCTTTTATATAAGCTAAACTTCTATCAAGATATGACTCTTAAATGGGACAACGAAAAAGAGTTGGGTTGCGCCTATAAACAAACTACTTGTCCATTGCACTATCCTTCAGTCTTGTGCAATAGATGGCACAAATTAGAATGTACATATACCAAATCCTCATCCTTCTTGGATACTCAGTTGTTCTGTTTGGCTGAGTGGATGAAG
This sequence comes from Taxus chinensis, assembly GCA_019776745.2. NCBI lineage: Eukaryota > Viridiplantae > Streptophyta > Pinopsida > Cupressales > Taxaceae > Taxus > Taxus chinensis. The sequence goes on along the minus strand of CM034146.1, from coordinate 152,369,659 downwards.
GTTCATGTACTCCAATTCTGCTCTGCTGAAAAATTATCAGCCACCCGTTACAAAGAAAGGTTGTTAGAAATTTCAAATTATTAATAATATACCAATCACTTAAAATTTTAATTGATGAACAACAAACTTCTGATTTCATTTTATATTTGTGAGAGGATTTTGATGGCAGCAAGTCGTAGGTACTTGACATCATGATCGTGTACATACCACCACTTGACTAGGGTCATGGTGTACTTGTCACATAATGCCTCAATTTCGCCCATGTTGCTGTCTGTAGAGACAAACATCTCAATTTCGTTGTGGACCGCACTAGTTACAGATGGATCATGAAAACACCTCTAAAATGCTGCCCTAGTTCCACTTGCAACTTCTTGGTCAATATATGGTGGTTGCCTACCAGGTAGCGAAAATATTTCATTGCTATAATATTTGATATTCAAGGCATAGGCAAGGAGATGCAATGGGGTGGTCATTTTATTCCACCTCATGATCATGCTCTTTATCTTCATTGTAGAAGTATTCTTTAGGATCTTGCTCTTTCTTTTGTATGATGTCTCTAATTTTTAAGTATTGAGTTAATGCCATCATGCATTTCCCCTATGCAAGCGTGATCATTGTCTGTGTATCCATCTTGGATAAAATAGGTTTAATAAGTAAAATTGAACAAGTAATCAACTTTTGCGTACCAATCATCATCAAGTACCAATGATTTTATTTTGATGGCTCGTTCTGCGTTTCTTTGCCTCCACATAGAGCAAACTTCATTGATCACTATATTGTTTAAGACCTGTTTTACCTTCGCAAGTCATCTCGAGATGAGCGCGTGAGAGACAAATCTCGTTTCAACAACCTATTAAAAGAAATTAAAACAAGTTAATAAAGTGCAAATTTATTGATAATGTTATTGGAAGTTAAAAAATAAAAATGAGAAACTAGTAAAGTGTTCTCTTACCTTCATCAACTCCAACATTGAGAATCTCCTAAAGATAACTTGGGACATATGATTATTCGTGGCAAACATCAGAATCTCTTTTGCTTCGTATAAAGCTCCTCTATATATGGGAATTTGCCAATCTTCTGCGACATCAAATAGGTGTCTAAAATATGTGCTCATATCTCCCTTCTATAATCAACCTTTTTGTTCTATAATTATTTGCGTTGACTTTGATGACTTGTACAACATTTTGGGGGCCCACCAACTCAATGGCCTCAATAAAAAATATTAGCAATAAATTGAGCATTTTTCACTTAAACTTGCAATCAATAACCTTTAAGAACATTGCCCCTTTAGGGTTCATTGCAACATTGTTGATTAAGGGTCTATTTCGAGCATCTTTCCATCTATCTGAAATATTAACACTCCCGAGTCCTTTTAGGAATTCCTAATTGGCTGCTAAGAAGTATGTATATGGTTCACTTCTTTCGCCAACAATGATGTTTGAACCTTATCATAACCAGGGCCTTTGTACCATTGTGGTGCATCATTAATAACTTTTACCATTTGCTGCTAATATAGTGACCGCAACACATTGGAGGGAAACTCACATGCATAAATGCATCGAGCAACCAAGTGGTTAACAATACCCTTTTCTTAAGTTGCATATGCTTGTTTTAGTGGACTTTTTGTTCTCTTTCATGAGGTGGTCTCTTCCTCCAAGAGAATTTCAACTTCAAGTGGTTGTGTCGGAGTTTGAAAGAAATGATGGTTTGATGGGGTGGATGGTTTTCCTGAACCCTTCTTTTTCAAAAGAATGATTCTAGATCTAGCTCTTGCATCTTGCAAATCAGCCTCATCTTGCACTTTTATGTATGCTAAGATTTGTGTCTTATCAACCTTGGTACACTTTCTAATTCCCGTTCCTACTACCCTAGTTAAATGAGCTTTGAGTCGGGTATATTAGGACTTCAATTACATATTGCAACGATTGCATATCCAAGAACGAATGCCATCACCAACAAGGTTCTCCACCACTTGTACATGTCTCCAAAGAGGAGAAGCAGGAGCATGTTGAAATGGAACTAGGATGTTTGCTTGTGGGTCTTTCCTTTGGCTTGCTTCCCCATACCCTCCCCTTGAAGCTAAACTTGATGCCATTTATATTTTTCATCTCAAAGTTCAAACCTACAATGAAAAATAAAAACAAGAACTAAAAAACAATAAATAAAACTACACCCTACACATCTTTTTATGTTTCTGATCACCAAGTTCTCCATGAAAGTGTGAGCAGATTTTATTTTTATAAAAGCAACAAAAAAAGTAAAATATAGCAAAAACCCTAAGCCCTATGCGTCCTATTTTGCTATTGATCACCTCCTAATCTCTTCCTTCATGCCGCTTCTTAATGCCTCTTTGCTCTTCACAATGTTGAATGTTAGTTTAGTGAAAATTGAATTCAACAAGAGAAAGAAATGAGTGTGATTTAGAATGGACCAAAGATTTCCATATATAGCTTTTATGAAGTGTTTTTAGGAAGGTTGGGTGGGTAGATTAGGGTTGGAAACAATAAATGCAATATCTAAGTGGTTCTTTCCTTTTTGCATTTTAAATGTCATATTGCCACGGGTATGGCCTGGAAACGCCTTGGGTATGGCAGTGCTGTATCCGTGGCATTTTTGGGCTGTACCCACTTTGTGGCAGATGTTTCGGAATGACTTTGGATACATTTCCGTACCCATACCTAGGACGTACTTACGGGGGTACGGGTAGGCGTTCCATACTGCCCAACTAAATACATAACTTATTATATGAGTACTAACAAGATTACTTCCAAAAAAATAAAATTGTGTATTTCATGTTTTAACTTAATTGTCAATTTATAAGATATCTTCTGAATTTTATTAAGTATAAATTCATCTTTCTCCAGGTTCGTGCATTAACATATTCTGATTTCAAGGAAGCAATGAGGGTTATACGGCCAAGTGTAGCAAAAAATAAATTGGAAGAATATGAAATTTGGAATGAAGAGTTTGGCTCGAGATGATAACTGGGAGAGACCTGAAATTTGCAATTATTATTCAGATCGATGAAGCTGTATACCCCTCATACCTTATCGCAGATATCCGGGTAATATTGTTATTTGTTGTAATCTGCCATTTCTAAGAAAGAGGATTTTCATGCAATGGATAGGATTATTCAGGGTTCAGTTATCCCAGGGTTTTCAGAGCGGATTGGTTCTACCAGAAAAGATTATCGTGTGTTTACTATTAGGTTGCAAATTCTACTATGATGATGCAGATTGATATTATACCCTTTGCATACTATGTGCTGTACCTTTATGGGAAAACAAACCCTTTCTTGTCTCTGATGTATTTTCATGTATTTTAGGAAGGGCTTCATACAAATTTGTGTGTCATGAAATACATTTTTGCCAGACATTGACTTCCCATGGAACAGGCTTATTATTTGTACAGTTTGGATGTTTCTTAGAAACATTAAATGTATATTTTGCAATGTAAATTTAATTTAGATGGTAGCTTGAGTGAAGCTATACTGTGTCAAGCTATAATTGCCTACTCATTTGAGCTACGTTATTCTACTGCATCTTATACGAAGTGTTGGGAACTACATGGATTTAATCAGGCCTATAGAGAATCTACGGAACTACATGGATTTAATCAGCCCTATAGAGATATACCCATGAACATGGGCCATGAATAAAATATACACAACGACATTTACATTTGCAGCTCTTTTCATAAGTTTCTCATCGCATCTACACAAACAAAATATGGTTTCGTCTATATATA